>JAVLVB010000542.1:87786-99921 GCA_032876305.1 Orestias chungarensis
GGGAATTTACAGCCCCTAAAACTACTTGGTGGTTTACACGCTTAATTACTTGTCATGGACCAATTAGGATAACATTTGTAAGAAACAGATGGCAATTTAATATCTGTAATGTAAAAATAGACCCCAGATTAGGTCTGAGCAGATCATTGTTGCTGTGATGTTAATGCTACAACAGAATATAAGAGAACCCTACACAACGTGCAGGGCAATATTTTATTTTCATCACATGGATAGATACTTTAGCAGCAGAAAGAGAGAATGGGGTGACTGTACCGAGAGCGCAGTTATGATGACACGTCATTTCCTTTGGGTTGTGTTGCTGTGACATACGACTTGAATGTTATGGATTTCCAGTTTTTGGCATGTAGTAGCTTTAGGATTCATTTTAAAATGCTTAAGTCGGAATTTTCTTTGAGCTGAAAAAATCCCCCATTAACTTTTTTGCTCACTTATCCGGAACTACTACTACTCAAACCTCTAGCAGCCTGAAAAAAAAATAAAAAAATCACCCTGATGGCACTTTCTCAACATAATCAAAATTCCTTACTTTGTGGGAGCTCTGGAAGTATAGGAGGCTGCCAAATTGGTGGATTAGGAAAGAGCGGGAGGGAGAGGCCAGAGTGGAGAATCATGGAAGGGGGATCAAGTGTTAGTTTATGTAACCAAGGTCAAATTAAATTTTTTTTTTTTTTTAAACACATGGTGAAGGCAAAAACAGTTAAGACCACAACCAAGGAGGACTGATCCTGGGAAGGCGAGAATGAAAACAATCAGCTACAGGTCACAGCAGGGAGTTTTGTTTTGAATGGTCTGAGCTTCTGTTCATGCACAGGCAGAGCAATGTGTAACAGCCACAGACAGTTTAATATAGCTTTTGAGTGTGGTAGGATGTGGGTAGGCAGTGTGGCTAGGGGAGGAACTCAACCGTTTTTATACACAATATAAAAAATAAAATGCTGTTTGTTTATTTGAACAAAAACGTTTTATTCTAAAATGCTCCTGCATATAATTTACAGCACTGTACACTTTTTGACAAGAAAATCGAACGTTCCATTCTTATTAACACAAAACTGAGGTGGGCCTCTGCATTTGTTAACAGGGAAGATATCTCAAAGATTTAGGCAGAAAAACACAAACTAGATGTGTCTAGAATGGTTGCCTAGCCGAATCAGGACGGGATTATCATACGCCAAGTACAAATTCTTTAAAGAACAGTAATGCTGGGTTCCCATCGAACGCGTTTTGTGGCCTCAAGTTGGACACGTTTGCATTTTGAGCATTTTTAGAGTCGAACGTGTCAAGATCGTTTGCTATTGTTATATTGCTATACTGCCGTTGTCACTTTGTACATTGGCAGATGAAAAAGAGAGTGGCTTGGCCTCATTTAATACAAAAAAAAAATGCAAGAGAACGCAGTTATCGGGTGACTGTGCGATGTCTGGATCCACCAGATAACCTCCAGGTGCTGACGAGGGTCAGGTGTCGTGCTATGTTCGCCTTTCCTGGATCACAGAAAATAGCGACAATACGTTTGTCTACCAGTGTTATATCCGGGTATTCCGACCAGTTAGAAAATATGCCATTACGCCATGTAGTAGGGTCCCTCTGATTGGTTAAAACTTTAACATCCCGCTCTCTATGCTCCAGACTCGCAGCTCAATGGTCATCTCTGACACGTGATTTACTTAGTTTTGGAGATCATAAAGGGATGCCAAAATAAGCATCAATGGTTCCTTTTTTTGTTATTCTTCCCTAAAAAGCAACAGCAGCAGTTGAACAAGCAGTGCTGGAAAGGGAATGAGGTTCTAAAGAGACAAGACTTCAATTTATTAAAATATTTGCAGCATTTTTTCGAACTGACGGTAAAAAAATACCTACTTAGAATGACTTAGCTTCAATGCTGGCAGTATGTGTCTGGGAAATACATAATATCATCCCCTTAAAATGCAATAAATAACCCCATGTTTTACATGCTTGAGCGCTACACAGGATCTGCTAAATACCACAGATAAACACTAGATTCTCTACCTGTGGAAGCTCTGTGTCCTTTTCCTTCCATCCCAAGTCAATCCATGGCTTCCAAAATGTGTCAAGACCTGGAAAAAAATAAAGCACGCAGTTGGAAAATTAAAGCATGATTTGTTCAAGACTTTCAGGTCGAGGCCACAGGACATGTCTGTAAAAGCAGCTGTGCCCGTTTAGTCCCACACAAGTTAGCTAACACCAGTTCAGCTGAGAGTTCTCATGCCAAGCGTTCTGCTGAATGCAAAATTAATTTCATGATTTTGAACTTCCTCTGACAACAGTGTGAATAAATAAAACAGGATATACTTGATGTGAGCTGAAAAGCTTTCCATGTGCAAGTGTAAGCGCTTTTGGTGGAGGACTTAGAAAACCGAGCCTGGACATGACTGTAAAGCCGCACCCCACCGCCTCCAGGAAAGGGATTGAGAGGGAATTCTCAGAGCTTGATGCGCCAGCGAGGGATTTGATTTGTGTTTCGTTTGTGCGAAAGTTATCCTTCCAATCTTATTAGGACACTGAAGAGGACATGCGTTTTATCCCTGAAGTTCCAATTTTAAGAATCCGCCTGTTTAGAGCCCACAGTGGTTCAGGTTTACAGATGAACCTCAAAAGAACGTTGTTGTGCGTTTCTCTACTTTTTCTTTAAAATAGTACAACAGGGTCACTAGCTCACCCCAAAACAGTGCTGTTAAATTTGTTCAATCTAGTTTGAAATCAGATTACAATCACAAATACCTCATACAATTTGCTGTAGAGACAAATGAGACAAAGAAATCCAAAAACAGTTTGCATAATAGGGCAGAACCTAAGCATGGTTTACTTTTTATTTACCAGTTGCAGAAACTTTATTAAACACCGCAACAGGTTTATGTGCCTAATTTTTTTTTTTAACTCAAGTCTTTTCGTTGTGTGTCAGAAGCTTTGGAACAATTGCACACTTAAGACCACAGATGCCAACCATGCCAATTTCTCTGCTAACAAAGCCATCCTTTTTTTTTTTTAAATCAATACAGAGAGGGTGCCTGTAGGCAAAGCTGCCCTGTAATGAAACAAAAGACATGTACAATTTGTTTCTTTAGATAGCTAAAATATACACACTGTGGAAAGAGGATCACCGTATTCCGCTTCATCTTTTAACCCACGTCAGCCATGTTTGTAGTGAGCTGGCACTATATGAGGAAGCCGTTTTTAATTCCATGCTACTCTGATCCCTCCACCATAAATGACCAAATCCAAAGTATGATTCTTTATACACTTTACTGCGAGTTCTATTATGTCACATGAACATTAATCACATTTCAATCTTAATCAAAGCATAAATGCAGTGCTGGCCCCCTACATGCTGCTTCAACAGCTGTACCTTCTCAAGGAATAAGCTTAGAGAGTTTGCTGAAGAGAATATGTGATAAATTATTCAAGAGAATATTTCTTTAGCTCTGATGTTAGACATGTTTTTTGCTCCAATTTGTTCTGAAAACACCACACTGAGGACAGGATTATTGGCAGAGGCAGGCACGTTGTTCCACACCAAACCTGCTCATTCATGCCCTTTCAGGCCCTTATTGACTTTTTTATGTGGGTGCAGAGTCATGTTGAACTTATCGTGTCATCTTCCAACAGATCCCAAGAGTGAGGAGCAATTGTCCCAATTGGTTTGCTTTATAGAACTGAGATGTTCCGTTACTCAGTGAAAGAGGCTAACTGCAGCCACTGGAAAACAACTTTAGACCAAACCCTTCTTTCCGTCAAACTTTCCGCTGCAAGCAGGTAGGTTGCAAATGTATCATTCTCCTGGCAACGGCCAAAAGCTGACTCATTCACTGGATTACCAGAGGAAGTAGTGTGATTCAGGTGTAGAATATGGTGGTGCAATGCTTTACAATGCTTCACCCACTGCTTCGGATTGCTTTTTGATCTACAGCTACATCTAAAAAATTTGCAGATTGCATAAAAGTCTAATACTTTTTTCCTGTCATGTCAGAATGTGAAACCCGTGTTTCCCGATTTTGGCTTACAGATAATCAAAACGCTAATTTCTGTGTTATAGTAAACTAGACTAGTGTAAAACTGTTCTGGTTTGAATATCATGAAGTCACCCCTAATTAGCTCATTGAATCAAAACACCTACAGAGGTGTTCCCTGAGCTTTTAATGATGGTATGTCATTCTGGTCAGTAGGACAAAATGATTGGGAAGACTGCTGATGGGACAGAAGATAGTCATCAAGACTCTACACAAGGAGGGGAGGCCACTAAAGATCATTGCTGAACAAACATAACTTTTTCACAGTGTTCTCCATCCAAACAGACATGCGGTAGAAAAGGTTCACCAGCCCCAGAGAGAACTGCATTTTGTCAAGTTGAATCTACTCAAGATTTCAGGGGATCTTGAAAAGCAGTGGATCTGGAGGGTTGACCCCAATACCTTCTGGTGATATAAAGAATATTTAAAATTAAACTAAAGACATTTGTTGCCTCCATCATGCCCACCTTTGTTTTTGAAGTATTTGAATAATATATTTTTTAATGCTTGTTTGCGTCTTCCAATGATTGTATTTTCAAACTGTTTATTTACAACAGACATGCGCTGCTCAAAGCTTTATAATAAGGTGCGATATGAAAATTATTTACAAAAGTTCTAGTTCTATCTTGAAACCCCCAATTGCTCCATATGAGTTTAAATACATAACGGTTTAGAGAAGTTCACAAATGTAGGGTTGGATCCCCACTTGAGATCTCAACTCAACTAGTGTAAGGTATTCAGATTCTCTACAGATTTCACAGAATTAAAAATTATAATAGTAAAAGCATATAAATGCCGCAAATGTTGGAGCAGTATTCAAATCCATTTCAGATCCTCATACTAATATTAACAATCAGCCTTATTCCTAAAGGGCTTTTAGTCAGAAAGTAAATCAGGGGAAAGCAAAAAGGGTCAGAAACCCTTACTGCACTACTTCAAGAGAGTGGTCACTGTATGTTAGAGGTCATAGAATCTCCTAGATGCAAGGGGTCATTGAATGCAAGAGGTCGCTACATTCCAGGGGTCAATTGATGCCTTGGGTCATTGGATGCCATGTTCACTAGATGCCAGGGCCAGATCAGAGATTAGCCACATCCACTCCCAAAAAAAAAAGAAGAGAATTCCCCTCAATTTACTGATACCACAGTGTTTGGAATTAAAACCTCTAGGTGTAGTTTCATACTTCAATCCTATTGTTCTGTAGATTAGCTGTCACCCCCCCCCCCCAAACAAATTTGATCTGTTCAAGTGGAATGTAGAACAACAGCCTCTCCCGTCAGTGAAAAGCATCCTTCAGACACATACACCAACTAACAGACTCAAAAGTCTTTAAGTTGTTCCAAGTAGGTCCGTGTGCAGTTTATTCTGGATACCGTCCAGCTCAGGGGGTTGTTCTGATCGCTTCAGTGCAAAGGTGCAGAGGACGTTCCACTAATTAGTTTATTGGTTTTCATAATGGAGCTGTAGATTTACGCTTTATACTTTGTTGAACGTTGTTTTATTTCTCTTAATGAAACAGAGCCATGTTACAAATTTGGCGATACAACTGAAACCGTGGACGTTAACACTACAAGCCATGTTGTTTAGTGGGTTTGCAATTATACTAGACATATGGGATGGTGGCAGTATTTAAATGAGATATGTAGTGCACCCTGGAATGGTCACTAGTTCATCATTAGGGAAACACAAAGAAAACACAGTAGAAAGCAGGAACTTTGATTCTTGTGGTATATCATCTCAAGGTTGTCATACAGTGTGAATTTAGATTATATCCATTAAAAGCTTTATAATGCGCAACTCAAAGTTATGATAAACTAATCCAGCAAAGAGCACAGTCTGCATCATGAGCAGATTAACCAGATGGCATACATTACATTTAACACTGGAACAGCTCTAGATTTGTAAGTGGAATCAGTACATGACTGTTACATTCTTTTTAATATGCTTTTACTTTTATCGTGTCCTAAATAACACCGCCCAACATGACCAGGAAACTTAAGTCTTAAACCTCGAGTTTAATATAAGAAATGCCTCTAAAATAAAACAGAGATTACTGATCTGTGGTTTTTAAATTGTGCTTGTTTGTATGGGTGCAAATGTAAGTCAGGTCAGTACCTTTTAATTATCCTCTACTATGTATTTTTAGGTCATGAGTTCATTGTAGTAATCAATATGGAGCGTGGTTGGCATTTGTTGCAGTGGGGGTGAATATAGGACTTACGTATTATATCTAGCATTTCCTAAAGCCAATAACATGAACGCCCCACTAGAATTTGGGCCATTTAGCATAGAACTGTATCATGTTAACCCCCCCAAAAAATGCAGAGTTTCTTTTTACAAATTAATATTATATTAAAGGTCTAGAAGATGTCATAGGACAAACACATTTATTATAACCAACATAATTACATAGCTTATTGCCTTCTGCGAGTCCAGTGATGTTTGAGAAGTGAAGTTTATAGTATTTACAAAAAGGGTGCGATAATTATTTCAACAAAATTAGGCAGCTAAAAACACTGGGGCACCCAGGATCATGTTATTAATTTGCGTACCTTTATCACTAATAACTGGAACACCTACATACACAGATGAATCCAAATGTGTGTATGGGTGGAGGTGGCCCATCGCAAATTTCTCTCCCATTTGCATTTTCTTTGAGAAGTGGTAAAACAAACCCCTAAAGACTGTTTGATGTCATTGCTTGGCGGACGGATACAAAAGGCCATCTCGGAGATTTCAACTGTCTGTGTCCCCTGTGGTCAACATAGTGAGGAAAGGAAAGAGAGAGGCGAAGCATGGTGAAAACAGTCACTGTCAATCCAGGGACCCGCTCTAAAGACCTGCGGCATCATCTTGACCCAAACGGTGCATCGTGTAACTATTCAGTGCACTTTGCACAAGGAGAGGCTGCATTGCAAAGTTATTCAGAAAAAGACTTTTCCGTGTCTACGAGACAAACTGAGTTGCTTGAGGTATGGTAGAACAAATTGGAACAAGCCGGCTTCAATTTGTAATGAGGTGCTGTGGACTAATGAATCTAAATTTGAGTTATTTGGACATAACGTGGGATAAGTGGGGCAGAAGAAGAACACAGCAATCCAAGACAAACACTTGGTACCGACAGTAAAAGTGGCTGGTGGTTCCATCATGCTGTGGGGCTGCGTTGCCGGTGAAGGTACTGGAATCTTCTTAAAACGTATATCAGAGTGTCAAAATGCTTATCACAAAGTATTGGTTGGGGTGCGATAATGCTGCGTTCACACCAAATGCATCTGGAGTGTCAAGAGCGTCTCGTTTAGACGCAAAGTTTATGTGGAAAAATAGCTCTGAGTCTCTAAGACCTGCCCAACTTGGGTTGTCCACCAGAACCAAAGCTCCTACTTGTCTAGTTTCTTCAGGTCACTGAGGTACAAAAAGCACAATAAGGTGGTGATCACTCAGTGGGAGAAACAGAAAATAACAATAGATAATAAAAAAAGAAAAAATTAAAATACTTTTATGAATTGCTTTTAAAACAAATTCAAAACTTATATGAATTTAAGTGAAATGAACTGTCAACTGTTCTCCTGTGTAAGATCTCACAAACTCCTTTAAGTCCAGGTTATTTCAAAATCTTTATTTTCTCATGGGTGAAGATCACCACGTTCCTTTTCCCCCTTGTTTAAGAGGTCAGGATCGTGGATAATTCACTAGAATGGAATTCGTGGAGATTCATTTTCTGCTTCCTTATTGTTCACCATTGCGGCTTTTCTTCATAGAGGAAAGGTATCATGGCTGCACACAATGGTTCTGATTACGTTAGTAGATATGGAGAAAGGCTGGGCAGAGTCAGAGAAAAATCTGAGAAACTTAAAAACAGGATCTTCCTATAAGAAAAAAGAAGATGATACATTTTTTTATTATTATTATTATTTAGGCAATTACAGAATTTAGGAACTCCCACTACTAAAAAAAAATTGTTTCTGTATGCTTCCCTTGAAATTTCTAAACCATCTGTCCCGCTCAATGAGCTCCCAGTCGCTGGAAACACAATTGGGATAGCCCAGGGCGGCACTTTTATCCGATTACAGAGTTAATCAAAGAATTTTTCATAGAACACTAAAATACCAAAATATCTTAGCCGCACCCAGGAGCTGTGCTACTTCAACATAACTAGCCAACTATTTCAAACTTAACTAAATTTTACTGTAACCGCAGCATATCCTGTCAAAAAACACATTTACATGAATGTATAATTATTATAAATATTCCTAAACCAATGTTATGAATAAGAGCAGTATATGTATTCTTCTTCATTTCTTCCTTTTTCCATTCATTCAATTTTAGCGCCTGCTAACAGTAACGTTAAATTACAGACGGACATTCTTCTCAATATGAATTCTGATAGTTTAAGTCACCACTTTGATAAAATTACTAAAGTTTCATAACTGAGCTATTTTTGTTTTCCCAGTGACCAGAAGGCTGCATTCTTAAGGGTAGGTAACACAGCCCTAGGCACCCTGGACATTGTAGAGCCCACCAGCTGGTCTAAACTTATAAAGTACCTTTTAGACATGCCCTCCAAAGAAACTCTCCCCTTTTGCTTTTAAAGAGAGTTCTTCCCCCAAAACCATTTAAATGAAATTCACGGATGGGGGTGGGGTGAATTTAGAGGGTGCTGTCTAGAGAAAAAGGGCGTTTCTAGGGAAACCAAGTGTTCACTCTCCAGGAGCTTTCACAGATACATTTCAGAACACTGCTCACGGTGCTTTTCCTCTGGTCATGAAAAGCCCCACACATACCTTTCTGTATGTACCAATGGGGGAAACCCTTCCTGGTGTCACCAGAGTACACTGCTACCTCTCATAGCAATGCCTCTGAATAAAAAGCCAAAACCTGAGAGCAGACGTCACCTGAAAAAGATTGAATTTCTTGTCCGTTTCCAAATACATTCTCACTAATTCAAATCCATGCTTAATTGCAATATGAACATCAACAACTTTAGTGTATTTATAGCTGTTCAAATCTGATTAAAAAAGAAAAACAAGCTTACAGCATGACTTTCACAACGCTGATCCGGATTGGATGATGTATCCTGGGAAACAATAGCCAGCTCTGCAGCCACACCCACTCACCTATGCTTTCTCTGAGGAGACTGAAGGAAACACCAGCAATTGTCCCACTGACAAGACAGAGAAGGGGGTTAAGAAACTTATCCATCCTCGCACCCCCCTCCCTCCTTCAGTGGGTGCTCTTTTCAGCCTCATCCACAAAAGAAACAAAGGAGAAGGGCTACGTTCCCTCGTCATCTCTCCACACCCACTTCCTTATAAAGTTGAGCACGCACACTCTGTAGCCTCTGGAAAGAAAATACTTAAATGAACCCTTTACTTTTCTCATGTCCCGTGCCAAAGGTTACATTGAGCTATTTCTATGGTTATGCTGCCACATTCCGCTCGACTGTCACTACATGCATGCTCAGCGTGAGGGATTGCAATTAAGTCAAACACAATGCAAGCTACCATCTGTCGTCTCTGCTTGTCCAGAAGGAGTGAATGCTGCAAATCAATTAATCGACTGAGAATAATAAACTTGAACATGATGCACTGTTCCATAACTAGGGTTAATTGAATTTGTTTGTACGACTACAGTGAAATGATCAACATGACACGTGTTTGTAAGCTGGCGCTATATGAACTAATTTCAACTCAATATAATCTGATGCTGCGTTCACACTGAACACGTCCGGCGCCTCTAGAGCGTCCAGGTTACATGCAAAGTCTGTGGTAATACGCTAGGGGGCGTCAAAGTTTTGCGGCACGTTACCTGTGCCAAGACAACGCCTTTGGAGTGCTTTGGGCATCAGACGCAACTGACGCTCCAGTTGGGAAAATTTTACTTTCGCTGATGGATGCTTCAGCGCCAACAAATTAGTGAAAAACTTTCCAACAGGGCGGAAGATCCGGAAGCGATAATGGCAGATAAACTTATTGTTGGCAGCCGACAATGACGCCATGTTTTTTTTATTAATTTTTTTTATTAAATAAAACCAAGCTGCCCAATCAATTCCATTTACAATTGTCCAAAGTGAACAGAAGAGACTAGAAGTGCGACCGGAGAAGAACGGAAGTGCGGACGCTTAGCGCACATCAAGCGCGTTTGAAGCGTCCGACATAACGCACACGTGTCCAATCTGAAGCATGAGACGCGATTTTAGCCTTCCAGACGGGTTTGGTGTGAACGCAAGCATAACACATCTGCACACCCTTTATCGCATAAAAAAAATTATAAAATAAAATATCACACTGTGCTTGTCTTTAATAACATAACATGCTCTCCATGACAAGAAGAAGTGTCTTCATATGTTAAAGACCTAAAAATATATAATTTTACCAGTTGTAATTAAAAAAAAAATAGCCATGACAACATATTATTTTTAATATTATTATTCAACCATTGTAAAAGAAGAAAAAACTAAATCCGGCATTACTTGTAATGGCTGGCCACTTTGACACACACAAAAAAAAAAAAGGTTGATGGTTAAAAAGCTTTTACATCTCTGGGGTCTTTTTGGGACCATCGCTTAGATTGTACTTCGATTCAAATAAAAATGGCAACAGAAGTAACTGTAAAAACTGTAAAAACTCTACATTTATGGTTAAACACTATACGGATGTGCATTTTCCAATTTTCAACATTTAACCAGCCAAAAAAAATGAAGATTGAAAATAAATTTAAAAAAAAGACGCAGGGCTGCAAAATAGCTGCTCGTCGTCTGTAAATGCATCAGTACACTAGGGTTAATGCTGCGTGCACCAAGTAATATCCAATGTATTTCCCATGATGCACCATGATACATTGCTACTTACATGACAACGGTGACTGAGGAGTTTTGGTTTGTTGTTTGTTTTTGGAATGTTACAAAGAACATTTTTGAAATTGTTCTTTGTCAGCTCGCCTGTTTCACATGATAGACAATTAAGAAAAACAAAGAGCAGGACAACATCAGATTCTAAACTGATCCTAATCTGAGGCTAAATAGGCCCCATTATAATTGGATTAAGATTAGACACTGCTTTAATTCAGAACAAAGGATTAAAGCTTAATTTGAAGGATTTTGAGATTTAAAACTGGGCTGACTACAAAAAAGGGTGTGCAAGTCTGTTTGAGGAGTGTTTACCTCTTGATAAGAGCTGGAAAATATAGGATTTTTTTTCATATCGCGAGGTTTTTCATTTCAGGCGATATCGATATATATCACGATATAAAACCAATCACCATATTTGTCAAGTTTAAATGTTACGTAGGTCATTCGTAAAATCAAATCACATTGTTTGATTTAGGTATTTAATTATTTTTTGTTCAACATAACAGATGTACTGAAGGAACATACAATAAACAAAGTCAATGCACTCAGTAAATAAACAAAAACTAAAATCCTCAGATTCTCTCCTGGTATCGATTTTTTTAAATAGTTTGTTTTAAAATAATTAGAAATGAAATAGAATAATAAACAAACTTGTGTAAAATCATTAAAGCGCCTTTTAAAGACAACATAAATTAAAATGCTATCTTTCTATATTGTGAGGCAATAAAGAAGGGAAAATGTAAATCTAAACACTTCCAAGTATAACAGGGGAACTGATTAAACAGTCTTATCAGCAATTCTGTCAAAGACAAATAAAAAAAGCTAGGAACAACAAAAAATAAAAAGATTCTCAGTCACTCATAGTTTCAGTTTTAAAAAAGTGTTAAAAATTAAATGGTTCTTGTTTAAATCCTTGGTGCACATTTTAACAGCTTTCAAGGACAACATGCATTTTGAAGAAAATATACAATATTTAAATGCAGATTTCAAAAGGCTAGAACTATAAAGTGGTTTGAGATAAAGGTATGCTGTCGAGGAGAAAATTGTTCACTATGACTCAAAGTCTGATGGGAGTGAAATTTTCATCTAATTTGCATATTATGAGGTCACAAGGTGGCGGCCATATTGGAAAATGTTTAGTTTCGATATGAACCCTTCAAAAGGCGCATATGTGTATATATATATATATATATATATATATATATATATATATATATATATATATATATATATATATATATA
>JAVLVB010000542.1:100021-145364 GCA_032876305.1 Orestias chungarensis
CATCATCGGCGCCGTTTTACGGTGCAGCCGTGAACACCACCTCCAGCGTTAGTGGTGTTTTTTCCCCTGCAGCTGCCACGAAAACAGCAGTTTATTTAATCCCCACTACATTCACCCATATTTGCGGCGTTATGAGCCCGCCTGCCATCAGGAGTGAGAGAAAAAATCATCTTTCCCTCTGCTCTGCTCTCACTACTCACTACGATCGTTGCCGCATCTCTGCGCCGGAGCGGATGGCGTTGTACAAACTATTTGCACTCACTCAGCTTTAAAGTCTTTAAGAGAAAATTGCATGACGATAAGCATGCCTTTTCCATAGACCATAGTTTTTCAAGGGGAGTACAATAGTTTAGTGCCTCCCTTTACATTTAGGTATCCTAAGTCAACTTTACCAAAGAATCATGAGCAACCAATGAACCGCCTCTTCACACAAAAACAGGCATTAGGAAACCAAAAATGATACATAAGCTTATTCCCTTTATGTGAAAGATCTTTGTTAAATCTCACAGAGCAGTCATCCGCACCAAAAAACGGAAAAGAGTGATGGTACTTGCTGATTTTTGGGGTTTATTATCCAAGAAAATATGACAAAATAAGAGTCGTCTTTGACACTAAAATTGCATCTCCCTAAATTATGTGCTGCTCAATGGAGACTTGAATAACAGTTTTTTGAGAGTTCTTATTGCAGTCATGGCAGAGATGGAACTGTTTTTTCATTGCTTTGTTTTAAGAGAATATCATAGAGACTACTTTTAATTTACGCTTAATTTTTTATCTAGATAATGACCTCAGTTGTGGCAGTTGTCTCAGGAGAGCAGCAAAAAGGCAGAGGAGCAGTATGGGCTAGACACCAGACACTTTGTGGAGTGGGAGTTCTATGTGGATGATAGTTTTGTTTCCACTTCAACAAAAAAAGGCGTTTCCTCTGTTGAAGAAGACCTATGCATCTCTCTTGGCGACTTAACAAGATTAACAGCATTTAAGTCTTTTCCAGGCTACATCATAACAAGGACAATAAAGAGCTCTACTTGGATGAAGATACAACACCCACACAGCGAAGCCTTAGATTGAGTTGGGAGGTACTCACCTTCCAAGTATCAATCAGTGACAAGCAAGATGTGTTGTCCTTTCTAGCATTAACAGTCTTTTGGATACTTTTAGTTTTGTCACTCCTGTGACCATTCAAGGCAAGGAGGGAAATAAACTTGATGGAACTGGCTGGGACAGCCCACTCTCCCTCAAGACCAATCTGAGGTTAGGGAGACAGAGAAAGATTTACTTCAGGTATTGAATCCTCGTCACATCACTCAAGGTTATGCTATTACTTCTTGTTCCAATGCCAGTGTCGAGGGGTTATTTGTTTGTCAGACGCCTAGACCAAAGAAAACGGTACTGTAGTATACATAAAGAAAACCTATAAAAATATAATTTACGTGTGGGTTTCATTTTTGGAAAAGCGTTGCAAAGAGCAGTTGTTACACTTGTTCACGTGATCCATTCCTTCAAGAAGGACAGGATGATCACAGGATATAGTGGTTGGCAATGGTGTCCAAGACCAATGATGTTATAATTGTTGTACAGCGGGTCTCCTTCTCTGAAGAATTTAGTGTTTTCTAAACGGAAGCCTATGGACTCGATGCAATCTGCTGGGGTTCCTTAGGTTGGAAACTTTTTCAAACTGATTTGTAATGATGTATCAATAGTTTTAATTGATTTTCTTGTAAAGTGCCTTGAGACGACATCTGTTGTAAATTGGTGCTATATAAATAGGCTGATTCTCAATTCTGTATTTCCAAAAGAAGCCACTGAAGGTGCCCTTCGAGCTGCTGACAAATGGCTAGCTGGTAGAAAGTGCTGTATAAATGTTCTCCATGCAAATGCAAATGCTGTCGAAAGATTTAGGAAAAAAAGACCTTCGGACATATTCTTGAATTCTTGGTCCTTGGATTGTGACAGCTAGATCCATAAGAGGAGGCATGCCTCAATTGAAGATATAGATCTTATTACATTCTTAGACACAATTTCATCCATCAATGCCTCAAGAAGATTCTTTACAATCTATGGCCCTTTCAGCTACACTAATTTCATTGATGCATGCATAGAGCTGGAGTTCCATAAAGTGGTGACGGAATCAGAAGTCAAAAGGCACACAAACAACGAGGGATGCACATGCCATTTCAACCCACCTCACTTATCGCAGATAGGTGGTATGTGAGAACCCATGGTAGGAATTGCAAGGAGAATCTTACACTCAATGTTGATGTTACTTTTTGCTGTAACTTGTCTAATGAAGTTCTGTGCACCATGTTGGCAGAAATAACAGGCATTATCAACTCAAAACCTCTAGCTTCTGTCTCCACAGATCCCGATGTTTTGCCTCCTTTAGAGACATTCACTGAGGAGGACCGGTAACAGCAACAGTTCTGCCAAGTTCAAAGAGAGGCTGACGTATTCTGGAATCAATGGAAACTTGAATGCAGGCACATGCTACAACTTTGCCACAAATGGCAAGAGTCAAGTACCAACATTAAAATAGGTGATTGTACATGCAGCAATGATTGACCTATGTATCTCATAACAGACAACTTCTTGGGCAGTGATGAAAAGGTTTGCAGGATTGGGATCAAGGTCATTAAGGATGTAGCTGCAAAAACAAATTTCTGAGACCAGTTACAGAATTTGTAATGCTTCTAAAGAATGATCACCGATATATGTATAAATGTTTTTAGCATACATGGTATCTTCATAGATACCAGAGAGGTATTGCTCTGCCCTTAAATTTGTTGTTAATGTGTTTAATGTGAATCTGGCCTCAGCCTACCTAGTAGTCTTATTTTGAAGGTCAGTTTTTGCATGAAATGGAAACCCCGTCTGTAAGTTTTGATTTAACATTCAGAAGCAGAAAGTATAGTATTGTAACTAGTATTATTTTTGTATTATTTTCTCTGTTAAATCATAGAGGTAATTTTTGGAGGTTTACAGTAAATGTTTGATTTGATTACTATCCGTATGTCTATGGGATAATGTTTATTTGATAATAAAACATGATAGTCTAATTTTTTGTGTTTAACCTTTTCCTAACAATGCTAAACTGAAAATTAATTATATTTCTGTCTTTCAGTTTTACTGTTAAAACGTGTACATGGTACATCAAAATGAAGTGAAGGTAAGTATGTTAGATCCTAACTCTTGTTCTCATTCAGCTGGAGTTAGCTGACAAACTATTTTAGACATTTACAATGAGTGTAGAACATTGCGTTTGCCTGGCTGTTCAAATTGGAACCTGTCAAATATGTGCACCACCTTTCACTCCACAGAAGCTATGGTACAACATTCACATCATGTAGTCTTACTTTTCTGATAAGCTATAAGAATGTTAAGCTACTTCTAAATCCATTTTACTTGTAAAGGGTCTGTTTTCCTCACAGCAGAAAGAAAGATAAAGTGCAGGAGACAAAAATGGAAAGTAAATGAGAAACTGAGTTTTACAAATATCTTTTTTATGTTTGCCTTTCAAAAGCTGAAGAGGAAAAGGAAGACAGAACCTTGAGGCTTGATGTTGTTAAATGGACATATGGAGAACTTTTACAAGGCAAAGTTGGAAAATATTTCATGGTCAAGACGCAGATGATCTTCTATTGATATGAACCACCAGAAAAAAAAGTCTGAAAAAGGCCTCAGTTTTAACTTTGGTTGGCAACCTTTTTAATAGTCTCTCCTAACAGATCTGTTTGGTTTTTAGGATATTACATATAAATGGAAAAAGTTCCAAAATTATTTATCATAGATTCTTTTTTTTCCCAAAAACCAGAGGTTAAAAGAGGAGAGGACATTTCTCAGAACCACTGCATGACTTGAACAATTTCCTCTGCCATCAGAGCAATAACAGTTCACTGCTGAGTCACTTTCACTATTCCAGCAGTTCAAGTTTAATACAGAAATGAGTTAAAGAAATTTGCTCAAAGTTTCTTTTAAACGAAAAGGTTCTGAGAATGGTAACTAAACTCTAGGAGAAGAAAATATAGATCAAGACAAGCTTTGCATGGCCCCAAAAGCTGAAGTGTTAAAGCTTTTTACAGCAGTTGGTTCTCTGTTCTTCAAAATAATCAAAATATATTAAAAAATCCACCAATGCAATTTAGTATATACACTCTGAACCACTGATACACTCCTACTAAAGCTCTTTAACGTGGAGACCCAATCACCATGTAAACCAGTAATGCTGCGATTACAAAAGACTAAGTTCTAAATCGTTCAGTCTTTCCTGCGGAGCAGAGTCCTCTTAAGTGAAGCACCAGCCTTACACAAACACACCTGCTGCTTTCATGAGCAACACAAGCAGTTCATTAACATGAAGGCATGGCAGAATAAAGCAGGCCCTTTTGAGTTAATAATTCACAGATAACTCACATTTGATCTTCCAAAAAGGCTTAATTAAATCTTCTCCACATTCCAAAGCAGCAGTGAATGTTTATGTCTCTGGCAACATTCAGTGTCCCGGTTTTTTCAAGATTATCCTCAACAACTTTAAAAAACACTGAATTTGATAATGAGCAAAGCTTTCATTAGGGGGTTTGGAAATCATATCCACTTCATGCAATAAACTTAGAGTGATGTACAACTTCAGATGTGTCGACAAGCAGCATGAGTAAAGATTTCATTAAGTGGCATATGGCCTATTTTAGTTAGGATCACTGTCAGATGTCTTGGAGATTAATAGCAACCTAACCTTACAGACTCAGCAAAAGGTCAGTGGAAGGGGTTATATCTGAATAGGGCTGAATATCTATGTCACACTTAATGTCACAACAGTTACGTTCTTTTAATCCTTGAATTAGGAAATTTTAGGACACTTATAGCCATTTCTAAATCTGTAACCTAATTCAAATAACTTTAAAAGTCTTCTGACAAAACAGGAAAGTAACTCCCGGCAAATACTGTCAATTTAGTCAGTTAATATTAATTTGGTGTGGCAGGTGTGTGCGCAGCTTCTTTACTTTTTGTGTTTACTTATTTCTTCATTTTGTATTTCTTCTGTAGAAAAGACAAGCAACAATAAACAAATACATGTGGAACAAGACACTAGAAGCTATTAACTTGAACTCTGGGAATAAATCACTGAATGGTTCTAGTCAACTCTGAAGCCCCAGTAGACCAAAACCAGGAGAAGAATTTTCCACCCATCATAATGTGCAAGGAACACATCCCCTTCTCCAATATCTCTGCCCAGCTGTCTAAAAGCAAATGAGGTGGATTAGCAGATTTTCAAACAATTGACCTAATCCCATAATCTAATCTAGAACATGTTGGTGACAAATATTTTCTCCGCTGCCTGGATATTAGGGTGTTGGCATGTCATGATGGACATGAGACTGGCAGGTAGTGTAAGTTTTTTGGCAGAGGCCCTTTAAGGTTCATTGCAAAACTAAGACCAAAGACCCTTCAGGCCCACAGCATCACTGTCCACTATGATTCTTTGAATATACACAGATAATATGAAGTATAATAGCATTTCATTAATAAAAATAAATAAACATGAGCCATTGACCAATTTAACAGTTAATCCTCTATATAATGTTTTAATATTATAAACACATTCAAGACCTTGGGGTCATGTGATAAATCGAGGAAGGTAGACGCACCACTGTCGGTCTCCTCACTGGATACTAATGAAATAATTCTCAGTTTGCCTGTTGCCAAAATTGTGGTGAAACCTAAACCTGCAGAAGCATTGGACATGTCGCTTTTTTTACTATGCCCAAAAGAAGAGAGACTAAAAACAGAAACAAGTCTGCAGCCAACGAGGCGCTAGCTAACCCAGATGACGATACAGAATCAGACCTAGGTAACGAAGAAGACTCAGAGTTATGTACCCAAATGTCCAGGCGCAATGACAACACCGCAGTGGTTCGGCAGGTGACGCGTAATATTAAGGAGATGCTGGACAGGCACGGAAGAGGGGATCAAAAACGCATTCATGTACACCCAGCTGCAATTTCCCCAGTGAAGGAAATCAACGATTATGTGAAAACACTCCTGACTCTCAATCCACCAGTGATCAGGGCAATAACATCATCGACTTCTTCCTATACAAATTAACAGAGAACAACTCACACAACAGACAGTGAGTACTAGATAACATTAAAATATACTCTGTTCATATGAATTTAAACATGTATACTGGACACCTGTCCGACAAACCCTCAATATCATAAGGAGAGATCATAGGAACAACACAGCATAAAATTCTGCTGTACGCTGATGACATCCTCTTGACATGAACAAACCCACAAAATTTAATTCCCTTCCAAATCAAATGCGTGAAAGAGTTCAGTCAGATTTCTGGATACAAATGTAATTAAACAAAATCTGAAATAATGCCTCTGTTTTTCATACGAGTATGAACCCTTTTAAAAACTTTTCGTTGGGCACCAGATCTATGGATTCACATTTCTTGGGGTTATAATCACACGTAAAATTAGTCAACTTCATGCTTTTATTATTAACCCCAAGATAAAGCACATTAAAGACAATATGTTGAGCTGGAAAAAGCTTCCCATAACTTTTGGATAGGGGAACTTTTTAAAACCTTCAAATCATTACAGTCTACATGCAAATTACAAACAAAAGGTTTTTTACAAATGCCTCCAGGTCAGACATTATGTCTACACTAAAATGGAAACTGTCAATCTTCCAGATGACTAACTCATCGGATAATATTCTTTTAGATCGTCTAAACAAGGTCATTTTGTCTGCAAATTTTATTCCAAATTGCAATATCTGAAAACAGAATGGCTATCATTCCTAGAGAAGCTGAGTCATGTTCCTACAATGAGAGTAAATACACACATATATGGTCAAAAGTTTTACTGGCCTAGCTGTGCAGACAGAATGGAGGAGCCACGTTCTCTAACACAATCAAATAACATGTGTCCTTGATTGTGCTTGAGGAGACCAGCTTAGTTTGCATCGACTGGTTTGTTTGTGGAGCAGTGTGATGATTAAAAGCTTCTGGTGTCGCAGCAGCTGCTACAATGAACCAGGAGTGGTAGACACCAATCATCTTGAACCATAGGGCCTTTCATCACCTTTACTGTTGGGCATCATTCATTAGCTGGCCTCTGCTTAGTGTACTACTAGACTCCGCCCATAAATGTTGACAACCTTTGAAAGAAACAGCTGGTCGTGCCTCTTGTTCTTTTGTATGAAAACACTTTACATATACCATGATTAGGAAAAATTAGGAAAATAATATATATATATATATATCTTTTATTTTAACCATTTATATATTGAATATTTGGAGTACCATGGGACCTAAGTGATGTTCCAAGTTACTTGGTGAAAACAGGTAACTGTTTTAGAGCGGATTTTAAAATAACCAATCCAGGTATTGGTACAGAACTCACCACAAATGTGCTAAAACTGGGATGAATGCAGACTTGGACATGTTCTTTTTCTCTAACGGAAGCGATGAAGGCAAAGCGTCTGCTGCCTCTGTAGGAGGAGAGGTATGGAGTAAGATCGAAGATCGATTAAAAAGGTGTATGCACAACTCTAACATTCATATTCGGATTTATATGTCAATAAAGGTTTTGGACCCAAAATCCTGCTGAAACATTTTTGAGTCTGACAGCATGAATCTCCACCAAGTCCACCGTCTTCCGCCATCGTTACATTTGGGAGCGGGCTGTGTTTGAAGACATCGCGGATCGATTACTTCTCCTTGTGACGTCGTCGTAACTAAGTTTTACTCGTACCCACACACTTGAATTCGTGTCCAGAGAAAGGAGGAGTTCATTGTAAAAAAACAAATTGAGTTGTATTCATGAGACTTTGCACTCAAAGCTTTCAGATTCATACTCTCAGACTAACATATTAGTTAAGCAGATTGACATATAAATACGAATGTTAGAGTTGTGCACACACCTTTTTTGACACTGATCTTACTCCATAGGGGTAAGAGGTGGTACCATCTTCTGCAGCGACACCTGTGGTGATGCATCAGAACTGCAGCCAATGAGCGGCTCGCTGGCTATCACGTCACCATCTACTGGCAGACTTTCAACCTGAGTTTCACTTCAGCCGAGATGTCACGCAGACGATGAAGTGAAGATATTAAGCAACCGAACCAGATCCAGGACAGAAGTGCGGGGGTAAAAGTGCCTGAGGAAAGTTGAAGAGACGAGGGGAGCTAGGTCAAACACAGCCACTCACCTTCCACTAACAAAGCGTCTTTGTTTCAGAGAAGTTACGTCCACCTATCCAGTCTGCCGCTGTGCGTAGAGCCGTTGGAAAAGAGTAACGGAATACCCCCCCCCCCCCCAGCCGTTTAGTCCCGGGCCAGCACAAAAACTCGCTCTCTCTCTCTCTAGTTCACGCGCTGTGGGCTTCACGGGGAAAGAAAACTCCCTGCGACCCACGAAGGAGCTGTGAAGAGTGAAGCCGCCGCAGGGTTCGCCTCAGCAGGGCTCTAGCGCCGAGTGTAGCCGGTGAAGCGCCGCCTGAGAAGCCGGAGTGCGCTCCGAGTGACCAGATTTCCACCGGCGTCCAAAAGGGGTGGGCAGAGGGGGGGGAGGGACCGTGGTACTTTCAAGTACCTGTGGGATTCTCCAGAACCAGAGAGGAAGCAGAAGAAATCCCTTCAGCGGAGAGACACATTAAAATGTCCCAGCTGTTTTGTTTTTACGTTTAAAAAACAACAACTATAAATCAACCTTTTAATAGATGTGGAGAACCAAACAGACTTATTTATTTCCTGAAGTTTGTTTAACAGAGTGCTGTCAGACATGTGGCAATTTAATGTAACATCCAAAGCTCGTGGCTAAACAAAGTAAAACATCACTGTGTCCTCTGCTGCTGATCACCTGGAAGAAGGATGTCACGTGGTTCGACGTGGATAGTATCACTTCTGTTTTCATGTCTGCTTCTGCATAAGTCTGACAATAGACTAAAACCTTAGTGCTAATTTTCGCCATCCCCAAGGGTTTTAAAACACTATCTCGCAAAACGTGTCGGCATCCTCTACCTGCTTTCCCTGAGCATGTGCACAAAATCCCCCCAAAAATGCTGCAGCAGGTGGTGCAGAGTTGGTTGATGCTTGACTGCCCCCTACTGGCCACCTGGATGGATGCCCCTGTGTTATAACCGCGGTGGTTGAAACTTTATCGGGTGAATGGGCATGATGCAAAGTAAAGGACATGGGACATAGTTTTAACCTTCAACGAACACTGTGACGTACATAGTGAGTCACGTTATAGTCCAATTTATTTGTTATTTTTACTCTGAACGCACACAGCAGTTTAGAACTGGAAGTTCTGGGAAACAAGGTGAAAAAGCCAACTTTCAAAACAGCAGAGACAAGTAAAATATGTGGCGTGAATGAGTGAGCCTGTCTGTCAATGGCTAACTCCCTGCATTCACAACCCTGTGAAAAACACTGAGCCATTCATCCTCAAATACTCAGCAAAGAGAGGAGCCGGCCAGTGATTGGATGTGATGGGGGATGGAGGGTCAGAAGGCCGGCTTGCAGAAGAGGGGAGTATGGGGGAGGTGCGGGGGTAGGGCAATCTGTGCGTCTGCTTGTTTTATCCCATATTCACAATCCGCAAGATAGAAAACCCAAACTTTTAGAGAAAATCTACGCGTTAAGAATCGTTCAGTACAACAGAGTGATCATTTTACACTTTAATACGATGTTCGTTCGATCAGCCAAACTGCTTGGGCTCATTGTCTGAGTGAAAACAAATTCAATACTGCAATGTGTCCCCACTGTGGGAATGTGAACTTTTGATTGTTTTATTGTCTATTTTGGATCTATTTGTTTTTGCTGTGCTGCATGTTTTGTTTTCTTTGTATTTTTTTTTCTTTATGTTGCCACATGGGACTTAGCCAGACGCCCATTGACAGCTCACCCAGTTGTTTCCTATCAGCTGCCACCCCTTCTTCCCCTTACTTGCAATTGTCCTGATCCTGGCAGCTATACTGGTTTGGTTTCACTCATGTTTTCCACCTGATCCTGTCATATAAGGCATAACTTGTGGACCGAATGCAGAAGGTGGAGACAGATGATTTATTGAAGATTTGAATATGGACCACAGACCAGAACTTCAACGGAGCACAGAGAGCGCATAATGGCAAGGAGTGGAGAGACAGCAGGCAGTGGAGACAACGGGGAACAGTAAGACTCGGACTGAATTGGTGAACAATGAGGAGGAGGGGAGGATAACAACGAGGACATGGACACAGAGTAAGGGGAGAACATAACGGCAGAATTGAGCGGTGAGGGAAGAACCAGGCTTAAATATTGGGAGGGTGATAGTGGAACGAAGAAAGTGGACCTGGCCGCATAATGGGTCCCTCTACAACACCTCCTAGAAGACCTCCCGGATTTCTTCCATGGAGATCGATTGGAGAGGATAAGGGAGCTATGTCTCTGGATGGAAAGTGAATCTGCCCGTCTGTCTCCAAGCTTTGTTGCTAATCAGAGGCATAATGGGTTAAACCCTTATCCTGACCCACGGCTCTGCAAGCCTCACGATCCGAAGTTGAGACCACGTAAGTCTTTTCAACCTGAACGGTGTCCTCGCTGGCTCATGACATCAAGTTGTGTCCACAAGATTCCTAACCTGCCTTTTGCTGGCATCCTGACCTAAACTTGCGTCCCCGCTGGCATCCTGACATTTCACGTTCAGCGTTCCTGCAGGCGTTCTGAACTCAAGTTTCTAAACCACAACAACACGTATGATGCCAAGTTGTAGCTCCACAGCAGGACGCATGAGCTGCAGCTTCAAAGCCGGACCCCCCTAGCTGCAGCCTTACAGCAGCGCATCCAAGCTGCAGCCTCCCAGCAGGAAGCCCGAGCAGCAGAGTCACAGCAGGGTGCGTGACTCCAAGCTTCCGCCATATCGCAGGCTCCCTGACTCCAAGCTTTAGCCACACATCCTTCGTCCTCTAGAGCAGTGTTTTTCAGCACTGTGCCATGGCACTTAGTGTGCCGTGGGTGATCATCAGGTGTGCCGTGGAAATTATCCAATTTCACCTAATTGGTCTAAAAAGATTTTTTGAAAGCAAATTAACTATCTGCAAATAATGTGCCATTTTCGAGTGTCCATGTTGTAGTAGTGACTAGCGGCGTAATCATGTAATTTCCTTATGAAGTGGACATGTTAAGTGTAATTTGAAATTAGAGATACAAAATATGATAAAAAAATACATTTTTGTGTTTGTTTGATTCATATTCAAGACACTTTGATAGGAATTACTATATCTTTAATATATGCGACTATAGAGTATCATTTGTTAGCATTTTCACTTGGTGATGTGCCTCGTGATTCTTTCAATGAAAACAATGTACGTTGGCTCAAAAAAAGTTGAAAAACACTGCTCTAGAGACCTTGCTGAGCCCCTGTTGGTCAAAAGGGGAGCTAGATCAAAGACCCCTTTGGGCCCAACATCTTAAACCTATGAAATATTGTCCTCAAGACCATTGCTAGGTGCAGTGGGAAAAATACAAAAATGGAAATAAAACACAAGACTCGTCTTGTGTTTTGTGCTTGTCCAACCAGGGGATTTATTAGCAATCTGCTTCACACATCTTAAAGTACATTAAAAAAAATCCCCTCACTAGGGATGGTGAAAGTCCTTTTTATACCTTCATGATTACAGCTGTGTCTACATATAACTTTTAGACGATCATTGAAATATTAATCAGATTAGGAATGGTCTTACTTTGCTGTAGATATTTATCCACCAGGCAGACACCCACACTCATAGTATATATGCCAGGTTCTTTTACTCATGCCATTCTCCTCTCACCAGTATCTGTTTTTTCCCCTGTGCCTCAGCTGCTTCTTGCTCTTAATCATCCTTAAGCCTCCAGCCTTCCCTCGCACACCGGCACCCTCCTTGTGTCTCCCATTGTTCTGCCATGTTCTGCTGCCTTGTCATTAACCCATATTTTTGTTCCACCTGTAATCCGTCAACCTACAATAAACTCTCAACTACACGTCGCCTCCGACCTCTGTCTTAGGTCTGTATACAATATCATGAAAGAATAAGCTTTACCCGCCTTCTTTTTCTTTCAAAAGTCTGTTTAGTGTCTTTTATATTTCAAAAGAGACATACAGACACATAACTCACAAGTGCACAAAACCCCAAACAAAACCAAAAGAAAACACATTATCAACTTAAACATTCAAGGTGCCAAACATAAGTTGATTCCAGTGAGACAGAGTAATTTAAGTTTGCTATCTCCGATTGGGGGAGGAACTCAGTGTTGACAGACGGTTCTCCTTTGCTCTACCTTCTTCATGTCTCACTCTATAGGGTTATTTAAGTTTTTCTATAGTTATGCTGCTATAAGCTTAGACTGCTAGAGGACAATCTGACCACTTCTCTCTCTGCTACTTTCTTCCTTTGTCCAATCTGCTTAGTTACCATTATTTCAACCTTGTTAACCTTTTGTTTTCTCTTAGTGTTCTTCTCTCCATAGTAACCACACTTGGTCTGGCGTTCTGTTAGCTGAGACAGCTTCTTGGATGAGGACATGGGCTGAGATGCTGCCATAGACGCTCTAGAACTGCTGCAATAAACTCTCTTTTTTTCAGTATCCTGTGCATCTAATTTACTTTTCTGCCTTTTCAAACCCCCAGTCGGTCGTGGCAGATGGCTGCTTGTACTGAGCCTGGTTCTGATGGAGGTTTCTTCCTGTTAAAGGGGAGTTTTTCCTCTCCACTGTCGCTAGATGCATGCTCAGTATGAGGGATTTCTGTAAAGTCAACGACAACACAAGCCATTGTTTTGGTCTGCTGATTCCAGAGGAGTGAATGTTGCAAGTCAATGACTTGATGAAATCTTCTGGGGTTCCTTAGATTGGAAACTTTTTCAAATTGATTTGTTTATGATGTATCTTTGATTTTAATTGATTTTCTTGTAAAGTGCCTTAAAACGACATCTGTTGTAAATATATAAATAAATCGATTCTTGATTCTTGATCTCAGGACAATGTGTTGAGACTTAGTCGGAGAGATTTAGTCACAGTCCACAAGCTAGGTATGAGGTGATGGCATCGTCCTCCGCAGCTCTAGGCATCCAAACATCAGTGATTCAGTTTCATACATTGTGAGCGAATACATTTGGAGCTAACAGACTTACAGCCACTATAAGAATAAAAACAAAAGCAATATTAGCTAGAGTACATTCGGTCATTCATCATTATTAGTATCTATATTTTCCAAAAATAGCAAAAACTTTTCCCATTTTTTTTGAATACACAATATTTACCCTTAATCAGAACGGTGAGTTTCTCCCAGGTAAGAGAGCTTGATAATGTAGACATCCAAGTTTTTAACACCCGCCTTCTTACTATCTATCTCATCTCTGAACTTTAAACCTCCTACCAGCTCCTCCCGATCCAGTCACCGCTACAGTCATGATTTCTTTGTCTTGGAGGTACTGGGCAAGTCCACCATGGGATCCCCTGTGATGGGAGGAGATGTCATCATGCTTTGTGAGTTTCTTCAGCGCGAGGCTGAGAGGAGTATATGCTTTACCGAAAATCTTGCAGGTCTCCATGCCCTCTCGGACCCTCACTGACTAGCTGACGCCTCCCACTCCTTCCACCAGCATCAGGTGCCTTAGCTGCTCTCCTGTGGAACTTCAGTGGTCGATCCCAAGTATGTGGCTGGACTTTTGGTGGCCAATCCTATGGTTTCTGGTGTACCTTTTAGATCCAACCTAAAAAAAAAAAAAAAAAACACATGCAAGATTATGGCACCTCATCAACTTCCCCTGTGACTGATTCCTCCCACAGCTTCCGAGAGGGTAAGTGTAATACACTGCAGGTGCTTCAGGAGCCCCAAAGCCAGCTGGAATGGAGATCATCAGTGTCATCATAGGTTCTGTGAGCCAGCTGATCTGTCGGCTGGCTCACAGAACCTATGATGAGGTAAGAAAGGTGAAGCCGGCAGCTTAGCAAGTTAAAGCTGTGGTCATCCCGCCAGCAGTTTAGTTGGTCTGGTGTGACCCATCTCAGTGTCCTGTTCCTTAGTTACCTGGGGTGGGGGTCCAGTGTTACCTACCTCAACATCCCGGTGTGACCCCCCTCAATCTCAGGTTCTTGACTCCACCTAGATGGTGGTGGACAACCCATATCTGGTCCCTGAGTTAGCTGAGGCAGCTGTGGACAATCCACCGCTGGTATCGCAAGCTTAATGTTACCATTATGGTTCAACACTCCGCTAGCTACACATATAGTGTCCCTAAAGTTAACAATGAATTGGTTTGTTTAAGTTTTTTTCCCCCATGTTCGGTATGCTCATTGTGGATCTTGAGGATAGTTAATTGGCAAACAGCCCGATAAGAATCAGGTGCTCTGGAGAGACACAACAGTGTATTGGATTGAAGAGATGAGGAGGTAACTGTAGACGTGGATCTTACTTTGATGAAGAGGGAAATCTGCCAGGGGGGGGGGGAGTAGTCAGATCCGGGGTTGTGGTTTGATGGGTGGTGAAGCTTGAACTTGGAGATGAATGATCAGTAGTTGAATGCAACATACTAGACAGCGTGGAGGCGGTGTCAAGGTTTGCGTTAACGACTCGAGCAGAGGTGAATTTGCGGGATGAATATAAGTTTTATTGTGCAGAAAGAATTATGAACCGAACATGAAACAAAAGGCAAAGCGGAACGGACCACGGAATAAGCGGGACTGAAACTAGAAAGTAAACTGGTTGTTGGTACTTGAAGCTGAGACTTTAATGTTGGTTTTAGAAATCAAGAGAAGCAATTTCTAGGGACAGAACTCGAGATGAAAATACATAAGGAAACACGATAGCACATAGGGAAAAACTCAGGAGCGCAGGGATGACTTGGCTTTACCATTACTGGTTAACAACTTGTCAACAACGAACAACTGGTGAGCAGGTCCTCATATACTGCCGGGCTGATGAGGTGATGAGAATCACCTGTGAGGAGCACGGAGTGGAGAGCAGCACCAGCCAACCGTAACCGCCCCACCATTTAGTTGAAGCAGAAGCACAAATACAAACACACAATCCCAGATTCCCTAATAGAAATGAAGTAACGAAAGATGGTGTCACAGTGGAACAATGAGTGTAATCTATTTATCAATTCAAGAAATAAAGCTTTAAAGCACTTTAAAAGAATCCTATTTACCAGAATTTCTTTGATTACAAAAGAAAACAAGCAACAGTAAGAAGGACAATCAAGGAAGCAGAAAGTCTATTGGAGAAATTTTTGTAATACAATAGTAAAAGAAACATATGGAAAACGATTAAAAAAATGAATGGAATAAAAAAAGGGTATGAGTATCTAATATTAAATACAGATAAAGGACCCAAAATTCACGATAAAGATTAAGCTGAAATATTAGCTGAAACTTTTAGTATAATACATAACAAAAACAATATTAGTGAGGAAGGACAAAAGGGAAGCAACAAAACTAAAATATCAATATTTACAAAAAAACAAAGAAAACGATAATTTACTAAATGCACCATTTAGGAAAGAAGAATGAAACAGAGCTCTAAGAAAAACAAAGAAAACAGCACCAGGAAAAGATCAGATCTGGTATTTAATGATAGATCATCTCAGCAAACAATCTAAAGAAATCATCTCAGAGCTGTACAATAAAATCTGGAAAGAAGGAGAACTACCACAGAACTGGAAAGAATCAGTAATCATACCCATAGCAAAACCAGGTAAAGATAACAGTAAACCAGAAAATTATTGACCCATAGCATTAACATGAAATATGTGTAAGATGATGGAAAAAAATATTCAATGACAGAGTAATATATAATCTAAATGAAAAATGTATATTGAGATTTCACAGTTGATTCAGAAAAGGACGAAATACATATGATGCAGCTTTATTTAGATTGCGATCAATGACTCGAGCAGAGGTGGAATTATGAGAATGAATAATTTATTGTGGGGAAGAACAATGAACAGAACATAAACCGGAACAGGGCAAGCGGCAACGAAACAGGAATTAACGCGGAACTGGAACGTAAACAAAAACAGAACTGAAGCGAGACGCAGGGACTACAAACGTGAATAAACAAAACAATGGAAATAAACAAACCAGCATAAGAACACGGGAAGGGGAAATAAACTAGCAGACGAAATTATAATAATAATAATAATAAAAATAATAATAATAATAATAATAATAATAATAATAATAACAATAATAATAATAATAATAATAAACACAAGGAACACAGGAGGTGACGAAGGAGCTAAACTATGAGGAATAACTAATAAAACTAAGAACAAAAGAACAAGAAACCATAAAGGAAATAAACTGAGACAGGGAACCGTGGAGAGATGGGGGAGGAAACACGGGAAACCGGAGGCTACAAGACAACAAAAACCAAAAGTAAATACAAGGACGGGACCTGAGGAGAAAAGATGATGGAGGAAAAAACCAGCAAAGAGAGGAAAAGCACAGAGAACCAGCGAGCAAGAGGGGAAGGCTTACTAGGAGACTGGCAGGAGATGGAGCTAAGAGACGGGAGGAGAACAGACGATCCAGCAGTGAGTCAAAGAGTGAATGAGGCTTAAGTACAGAGGAACCGGGGTTGTAGTGGTGGAGAAGATGATTATGGAAGATTTAGAACAGATGCGCACACACACACACACACACACACACACACACACACACACACACACACACACACACACACACACACACACACACACACACACACACACACACACAGGGAGGAGGAGAGAATAGAGAGCAGAGGAAAAAACTAGAGAACAAAAACAAAACAAAAACTCAATCAAACTAGAAAATAACCTAAACAAAACAATAACTTTATATAAATAATGATAATAACAACAAAAACAAGACTACTATAAGGAACTGAACCAAACCAAAAACACAGATCATGACACTTTATGTTTGGAAAATGGAATTAAAAAGGCACAGATAAAGTGTAATAGCAGTATTCTTTGATATTGAAAAGGCGTATGATGTTATGGGTTGAAGGATTATTAATTAAAACAAAAAAAACTAGGCATTACAGGAAAACAAGAAAAAGCGTAATTAGTATTTTATTGTTTTCTGTGATGATGAATGATGTTTTGGATGAGATGGAGACGGGTATGGGTTGCTCAATTTTTGCAGATGATGGCGCAATCTGGGAAAAATGTGGAATTTATTATAAAGAAAATACAGAATGCTATAAATAATATACAGAAATGAGCATGTGAATGGGGTTTTAAATTCTCAGTTGGAAAAACAAAAGGAAGGATATTTACTCAGAAAGAATTATAGAACTAAATCAATAAAAAATGTACAAGTAAGAATTACAGTGGGTAAACAATATAAAATGTTTAGGAATATGGTTTGATAAAAAAATAAAATGAAATATCCACAACCAAAAAATTATTAATAAATCTAAAAAAGTCTTAAATATAATGATATGTTTGGCAGGAAATTAATGGGGAGCAGACAGAATATCATTAAAGAGAACATACACAGGTATGATATGATCAAATGTAGATTATGATAGTATAATGTATGCGTCAGCAGCAAAAATTAATCTAACAAAAACTGGATAATATTCAATATCAAGCACCTAGAATATTTACTGGAGCAATTACAACCATACCAATAGCAGCACTTAAAGTGGAAATGGGAGAAATGTCACTGGAATTGAGAAGAACACAACTAGCAATAAATTACTGGATAGATTTACAGGGAAATAAATCAGATCCAACATTAAACATTTTAGAACCAAGTTGGGAAAAAGAGAAAAGGGAAACTACAAGTTTTGGGTGGGTGATTGGGAAAAAAGTAGACGAATTTCAAGTGAACAATATAACAATAAGTCCAATAGTACCATTACCAATAATAACAGCATGGATATTACCAAACGCAAAAGGAGACTTAACAATCATGAAAAAGAAAAATGATTTAACTTTAATTCATACACAGTTCAGGAATACATAGATAAATAATATAATTATGTTCAGATTTATACAGATGCATCAAAAGATCAGACAGAAAAAATAGGAATAACAATGATCATACCAGAGTTTAACATAAATATACCGGTGTATACTGATAATGGATTATCATTATACACCGGTGAGATGTTAGCATTATTATTATTATAATAAATAAAACCAAGGAAAACAATAGTTTGTTCAGATTCAAGCTCAGCACTCATAAGTACACAATAGTCATTCAGAAAGCAGGCCAGACATATTATTAGAACTACAACAAATACTATTTAGGATAAAGATGATTAGGCTTGAAACTATGGGTACCAGCACACAACAGGGTGGAGAGAAATGAAGCAGCAGACAGGGCAGCAAAAGGGCTAAAACAGGGCAAATCTACTTCACAATAGCAACTAGTAAATCTGAAGCAAAAAGTATGGTCAAACAAAAACTAAAGGAAAGGTGGCAGAAGGAATGGAATGAAGAAAACAAAGGGAGATGATTTTATAATATTCAAAGGACAGTGGGAGAGATGAGATCAACAGGGAGGAAACAGAAATGAAGAAAGATTATCAACAATACTCAGATTGTGACACACGGGACTTAACAGAACACTATTTAGGATAAATAAACATGAAACCGGAAATTGTAATTTGTGTTTAGTGTGTTCATTTGAATATGTTAAAGATATGAGCGACAGAGAAAATATATGAGGTAGGAATTTAGAAGAAACAAAGACACATTTAATAGAACATACTTGCCACAGAGAGATACAGGAAGTTGTTGTTGACTTGTTTGACGTATGCAGGTGCATTTATAGGGAAGCAGCAGGAAACAAGATGGCACAAAATAGGTAAATGGACGGTACATGCAAGGTAGTAAAATAATGTAAGTAATGTACACAAAAAGTTGTTTGCCAACCGCCAATAACACATATGCAGAAGAAGAACACTTTGCCTGAGTGTTTGTTACTATTGGTAACGTTTCCTCCCTCAGTGCCACTTATTAAGTCTCTTTTTCCTTGTCGTTCTCTAGTATTTCCTCTTTGTTTTCTCAAATTGTTTTCCCCGTCGCATCTTGTTGACTCCTCAAGTAATTTCTTCCTTGTGTTCTTAACCCAGGTTCTTTTTCTGCAATATCCTTCCATGTTCCATACACACATCTCTGGATCTCCACCGCCGCTCTGCGCTCCAGCGCCAAAAACATCGGTTATCCCATGGGCAACCCCTCCCTCCGATAACCATTCAAGAACACCTCAACCCACCTCTACCTGGTGGTCTTCATCTCCACTCTAAAGTAAGATGTACTCCCTCACCTGTTGCTTTTCCTCACCTCTCCTGTCCTCATCCTCCAGAGCTCCCAGTCTCCCACGCAGCTCCTGCCGTTTCCTGCCTCAAGATCCTCATTCATGCTTAGTTCAAAAAACTTATTTTCTGATAATTCTACTCCCGAGAGTTCTCCTGTTTATGTGGGTCAGAAAACTAAAAGACGTTATGACAATTCCATTGGGTGAAGATCTAGAAAAGCTCAGACACAGCATCTATGGGGGTGAAGTGATTAAAATCAAAATACTGATGAGAACAGTTGAAGGTAAAAAGTTAGGACGCATGTCCCTCCTCCACGAACGTAGATATGCCAGAGATTTGGACATGTAGCTGTTGTATGAAAGGGGAACAAAGATGTCCAAAAGTGTGGAGGGAAGCATGAATATGATGAATGTAAAAATAAAAAGGATAAATGTAACCGTAGTGGGTAACACAGGGTGACTTAATGAGGATGTGAAGTAAGAAAAAAAAAAACAGTGGAAACCGTCCAAGTCAAAGTAATGTATAAGGTATGCAGAAGCAGTGAAGAGAGTGAAGATGCCAAGCAGTGTGACGACAAACGTTCAAATGAGTCCAACAGCAGAACAAATGCAGACTAGAACAAGTTGCTAATGTTATTAATTGTACAGATCAAGTAAGACATAAAAGAGAAAAAAATAATAATTTTTTGTGAAAGGAGCAGAAAGTTTTTTGGGCCTAAAGAATAAATCCTGGGAGCAAATAAATAAGAAATTAATGGAAGAAGGGAAGGGAGGAGGACAGAGAGAGAGAACAACTTGATTATCTTACAGTGGAATGCTAGAAGCCTAATCGCAAATGGAAAAGAGTTTAAACTTTAAAGGATTTATTAAAGATTTTAAGACATTAATATTATTTGCATTCAGGAAACTTCGCTTATCTTGATTTTGTTTTTAAAGGATATGAAAGTATTAGAAGAGATAGAGAGGGAGGATCAGGAGGAGGGTGAATAATATTGATAAAAATGAGGATTCAATTTAGAGTTAAAGCAAAAGGAAGAGAGTTAGAATATATTATTCTTGAAATATAGACAGTAAATGGGAAAGTCAAAATAATACATTTTTATAACCCATGTAAAAGACTTACATTAGATTTAATGGAGGAACAAGGAAAGAATTTAGAGGGTAAAGTGATTTGGTGTGGTGATTTTAATGGGCAAAGCTCTTTATGGGGCAATTATCAAAATGGGGATATAGTTGAAGAAATAATGGATGTTAAAAATGTAGTAATTCTAAACATTGGAAGTGGAAAAAGAATTACTGTCAGAGATAACATAAAGTCAGTAATACATGTAACAGTAGTTTCAGATTCAATAGCAAGTATGTGTTTATGGAAAGTAATTAATAAGACTACAATAGGAAGTGATCATTATCCAATTAAAATAAATAAAGTTACATATAGACAAACATTGTATAAAGGGGGGGAAGGGATGGTGTTTCAGATCTGCAGATTGGGAAACATTTAGGAATATTCATGAAATAAAAATACTGTTGATGATTTAAATCTTCCTATATGTAATGCTGTTTTAGAGCAGCTCCTCAGACTATAATGATGAAAGGTGGGAAAAGAAATTGGTTCCATGGTGGACAACAGAATGTATCAAAGCTATTAAGAAAAGAAATAAAGCCTTTAAATTATTAAAAAGAAATCATAACTTTAGGAATTTGAATGAATATTAGAAATTGCAAGCAGATGTAAGAAGAGTAATTAAAAGTGCAAAGAAAGATTATATGAGAGATTTTTGTAGTTCAGTTGGAAGGGAGACTGATTAAAAGGATGAAAGGAATTAATAGAATGAGTGGATATCCAATGCTAAATAATGGAGAAATAACGGCGGTGGAAGATAAAGAGAAGGCAGAAATGTTGGTGAATATGTGTGTAAAAAATCCATAGTTATGAAAATATTACTGAAAAGGGAAAAAAGGACAACAAAAAACAATCTTGGAGAATAAGGAGTTATTGGACTCAAATGATTCGCTGAATATGTAGTTTACAATACCAGAAATTAATAGAGCATCAGCCCTAGGAAAAGATCAGGTTTGGTATCCAATGATATGTAATTTAAGAAAATGACAGATACATGTGGGAAGGTATTAAATATAATGAGGTGTTTTATTGGAACTGAGTGAGAGTGTAGGGAAAGTCATTGAAAGCCATTTACACTGGAATATTTAGGTCAGCTTTGGATCATGGATGTATAGTTTATAATTCAGCAGTAGATCCAAATCTACATAAATGTAATCATATACAATATTAGGCTTTAAGGACTTGAACAGGCGCGTTCAAAACATTCTCAATTGCAGCATCACAGGTGGAAATGGCATAAACGCCTATCAACCTTAGAAGGGAACAAGTGTCTTTAAATTACTGGACACATTTACAAGGACAAAGAAAGGATCACCCAAGAGTAAAGGTAATAACAACAGGTGGGAAAAAAAATAAAAAATAAAGCTTTGGATGGACAATAACTTCTAAAGTGAAGAGATGCATAAAAATAGTTTTTTATTATGAATAACTATATTGTACAAGAACGCTTAAACCAGTGTTATAATTATGAACAGATATACACAGATACACAAAAATATATAACTAATAGGGTAGGGATAGCTTTTATAATACCACAATACAATGTTAAAAGAGGGTAAGGATAAGTGATGGGTTATCGTTGTTGGTTTTATACAATATAAAGAAAATTTGGAAAATGAGAACAGAAAGAAATAGGAGAGAAGAGATAATCACTTCTCAGAATTGGACATACAGGATTGAAACAGACATCATTTATAGTGTGGGGAAGACGAGTCGATAAAACATGTTATTTTGCCTTTTAGGAGATATCAGGTTGAGAGAAATCAGTTGGCTGAGCATCTTGTTTTTTAAAAATTAACTTTGATATTAGTGATATATTGTGGAAAGGAGAGGATAACAAAGTAGATTACATTTTTTGAAACACTAATTTATACAATTGAATTATGTAGATGTATGTATTTGTGTATGCATGTATATGTGTAAACATATATGTAGGACATATGCATAGATTTTGTCAAGCTAACAGCACATTATTTAGGATACATAAACATGAAACCAGAAATTGTAACTAATGTGGAGTAACAAAAGAAATTGAAAATGTCATTTTAATATGTAAAAGATATGAGCAACAGAGAAAATGTATCAAGGAGGAATTTACAAGACACAAAGAAACATTTAATATAACATATTTGTTACAGAAAGATACAGGAAGCAAAATTATTCAACTTTAAATTAGATTTTTTTTTTATACTAACAGAATATGATTGGGGACATTCAGTTGGTTGTATTTATTTTTTTTTGTAATAATTATTTATTCATTTATTTCTCTAGTTTTTTTTTTGTTTACTTTTTTGAGGAATGAAGGTACAGTTACAGGGAAGGATCAGGAAACAAGACAATTATCAGTACATGCAAGACAGAAAAACATTAAGCATTTTGACCCACACTCCATTGCACTAGGTGGCGGTAATGCGCACCACAGGCTGTTTGCAAACCACCAAAGGACTCAAGAAGAAGAACCGGTTACGTGGATTGTAGTTGCGCGCAATCAAAGGGGGCAGTGAGAAACATGGCCGCCGCCGCCGGATCAGGTAATCATTTTACCGTCGTTGCTTACAGTTCTTCTAGGACTTTCCCTACAAATGAAGTCAAAACTTCGCCCCGGATAGCCGTTGACTGGTGAACTGCGTCGTTAGGGTGAATTCGATTAGGTTTACGCGTGAGTAGCAGAATGCTGTTGCCGAGGCTGCTAGCTGGTTAGCTAGCGTGTGACCTGTTAACTGGTGGCGACGCAGAGGATTTCTGGTGGGCGTGGCCTTGTCAGGAGCCTTCACCAAAGCAGGAAATAAACAATGCTGTTCGCCTTAAGGAACATCAAAGGCTCGAGCGCGTTCGTCTATTAAGATCTTAAGAGCAGCTGCTTAGAGAGGCACCTCCATTGTTTTAAGAGGCACCTCCATTGTTTTAAGAGGCACCTCCATTGTTTTAAGAGGGTATGTCGCCTTCTTTGAAGTATTTGCATAAACGTTTGTAATTGAACTCTAGTTGCAGAGCATAAAACCCATAAGAGGTTAATGTAGATCTCAGCTGGCAGCAAAACCGATTCAGAGGCTCAGAATAAATCCTGAAAGTGAAATAAATTAAACTAAAGTAAGATTTAAAGTAAATCCTCCACAAAAATCCATTGTTTTGTCATTTCAGTTTACTTTTGTTTCCCCTCAAAAGAAGGATCATGTATGAGATTTGAAAAGGAAAATGTTATTTACATAAACATTGAAGTTCCTCCTTTTTTATTATTATTTTCTGTTCATTTAAATGTAAATCTAATTTATCTTTGTTCTCTTCATCAATTTACCCCTTTATTTTGTCGATGAGAGATGCTTTAGTATAATAAACATGTATTGCTTAACCTCAGATCCCACCGGAACTGTCACCAGTGGATCTAGGTGTGCGTCTCAAACTGCGCAGTTATGCTCAGCTGAGAAACATTCACAGGTAGAGGAGACGTCTGGTGGGTTACGCCGAGACATTGTTAGGCTAACCAGGAGGGATCTTGGTTGAAGTCCTGATTTTATTTGTTTTTCCGACGTTTTTATTTTATGGTCCATCAGGTAAGCTTGTAGTAAAACACGATCTGTCACAATATTTGACTATTACTATATTTAAGGTGCGCAGTGTTCTGAGGTCCCATCTGTGGCACAGTTGTTTTAGTAATAGTTGGTTTGACTTAATAACTTAACTTAATAATTTTAGATGCCAGACTGCTTGTTTCATTCTGTTCAACTTCGAACAACAGATCCAGGTGAATCACCAGTTAATATGAATTCCCTCTGGCCTTTTGACAGCTGTTTTCATCGTAAGCATAGTTTGGGAATCTTTAATTCAGATTTCATATTTATAACTATATTTTCACTTAATATTTGAGTAATACATGTTTTGGATGGAGATTACAGAAGGAAGAGAAGGTTTCTGACCTGTTTGTTCATGTTAACCGACTTTTAATCAGGAAACGACACAGACACCTTACGTCATCCAGCATCTGTAATGAGGACCCTGTTTGACTGTCATCAGTGAGTCTAGTGTAAATATGAACCAATAGTTTTTCTAGTTTTTTAATTTTTAATTTACTCTGGTAAATAATAGAGAATATAAAGACAAAAACTGAGGCAGGACTCAGAACCTGTAGGCTTTGTTTTGCAAAGAGTTTAGTTGCAATGGCAGCGTTTTTAATCAGGCATCAATATAGCCACTGACATTTTAGTAACATCTGCACCTTGCCGCCACCAGTTAATCCTCACTCCGGCCAAATGTTAGAGCAGCTCTGGCGTAGCTCTAGTAGACTTGTGTTCACGGTTCTGCTGGGCTACTCAGTGGGAAGGCTTAAATGTTTTATTGCTTAAATCAGAGCTGACGTTATTCTGGGATTTTTTGTGGTCTATACTTATTTGGAGAGGTAAACTGCGTCAGGGGATTCCTTGGGTTCTATTCGACTGGAGCAACAGCATTCCTGAAGAATCCTGTAAAACTTAGCTTTTTAATACAAAGTGTAATAATAATTTTTAAAGCATTAGCAATAGATTGATATCTGTATGTGATTAAAGCTTTTGTGTTGTCCAGTTTGACAACTTTAGAGTGTATAAATATTAAACATGTTTTCCAGGTTGTGTATTGTTGGGGTTTTCATACATCCATTGACTTCTTTACTTTGAAATATTCAGCCTCCAACCTGCAGCCTATGTCTTTGCCAGCAGAGGACACACTCACTAGTAAATGATGTCTTTTGAAGGACTTTGTTCTAACCCAGAAGATCATATCAGGTTAAAACCCGTCCAACAAGGAAGAAATTAACATGGAGTCAAAAGAATTGTGCCACAGCAAGAGGGAAATTGTAAAGTTGTAATGGACACCTTGTCCAACACAGGAGGATTTTTATTTGTTGTAATTCTTGTGTGTTTTAGCTTAGTTTAAAAAAAGTAAAGAGTAAAGAAGTAGAATTGAGCAACATCGGTTTACAGTCTAGTCTGTACTATAGAATCACATGATTAAAATATTAATGGTCAATATTGCAACAGACATGTCTGTTTTCAACATTTCTCTGAGCCCATATGTTGGAGGCTCACATGTGAGGCAGGTGTTAGTATCCACAACTGGATAAAAGAAGACTCATGGCATTTACAGTACGAGTACAATTATTATATTACATCCAGTCTTTATTATATTAATGTTGTGTACTGATACTACACTGAAATATTGTCAATCTATTGCTTTGGACAAATGTGGTTTTCATGAAACTCTGATTCTTCTTATCAAATGCAGGCATATTTTAGTCCACAACTTTTATGTAAGCTGCTCAGTTTTTTATTATTTATTTTTTATTTTTTGCATCACTTAAATGATCCTCTGACTTTTCTCCTTGTGTGCTTGTGTGTAAAAGGCATCGTTGTTCCTCGCAGCTTTCGGCTGCTTGAGGAACTGGAAGAAGGTCAGAAAGGCGGTGGAGATGGTACAGTGAGCTGGGGCCTTGCAGATGACGAGGACATGATGCTAACTCATTGGAATGGCATGATTATTGGCCCCGCCAAGGTGAGCGCACACAGATACACAAACCTTTCCCACTGATATGGGTTTCTGTGCACGACAAAGCGAGCACATGGTATCAAACTGATTAATATTCAGTTCCAGAAGTGTCTCTCTTTTATGCATTTGTTAGTAATATTCGTTCCAGTAGATGGTGTTTATCAGCTGTTAACAGGAGACCAGCAGGTCTGCCTACTCTAAAAAGTATCCTAAACTTTTAAAAAAATGCTGCTGATGGTTTTGTAGTATATACCTGATTCTGTGCTCATTGAATGTCATCCAAACAAACAGAGATGGCAACAATTGGTTTGGTAACTGTGGGTCTGGTGTCAAGAATGAAACTCAAATTAAATTGGAGGCTTTTATTTTCAGGGTAGAAACCACCTGGATCGGGTTAGAGGTTCAGTTGTTTTATTCATTTTCGCTCATCGCTGTAATTTTTCTGTCCTAATGTCATTTCAGACGGTTTTTGAAGGCAGAATATACAGCCTGTGGATCGACTGTGGTTCAAGATACCCAGACCATCCGCCTATTTTCCGTTTCGTAAACAAGATCAACTTGACTGGTGTTAACGGTTCAACTGGTGTGGTGAGTGTGTGTGTGTGTGTGTGTGAGAGGAGACCTGTAGGCGTGGATAACTAGTACAGGCCCTCATACAACTAACTTAAGTTCAGCAGACGCTGATGACAAATGTAGCGACTGTTCTCCATGTATTACCTTGGGTATAAATCTTTTATCCAACCTCAAGCGTTTTGCTGTTAAATACACAGTGGCTTGCCTTGCCTTTATCTTAAAACCCCCGTAGCCTAGCTTAGCGTTATCAGCAGGATTAGCGTATTTTAAATAAACATTAATGCACAACACTGAACTAAGTAAACCTCACACATAAGAAGCTTATAGAACCACCTACAGAAACTAGTCCTGTCATGTGGGAATCACAACATGGAGATACAGGGCCTTCCGAAACTTTTAAACCTATTGCCACATTTCAGGCTCCAAACATAACTAAATTAAATAGTAATTTTTTTTGAAAAATCAACAAGAAGTGAAGTGGAATGAAATTTGTTCGATCCTTCAAACATTTTATTTTAGAAAAAAAACAAACTGAAAAGTGGGGCCTGAAACGGTATTCGGCCCCCTTGTGTTATTACTTTGTAGCGCCACCTCTAGCTGCGATCACAGCTGCAGGTGTCTTGGGGGTATGTCTATAACTTCTGAAGTTTTTGCCCATTCTTCATTGCAAAACAGCTGGAGCTCAGTGAGGTTGGATGGAGAGCCTTTTCAGCTCTTTCCACAGATTCTTGATGTGATTCAGGTCTGGACTTTGACTTGGCCATTCCAACATCTGGATACATTTATTAGTGAACCGTTCCAATGTAGATTTGGCTTTATGTTTTGGATCAATGTCTTGTTGGAAGAGGAATCTCCACCCCAGTCTCAGGTCTCTTGCGGGTTCTGACAGGTTTTCTTCCAGAGTGGTCCAGTATTTGGCTCCATCCATCTTCTCTGTCCCTGCTGCAGATGGCCCACACCATGATGCTGCCACCACCATGTTTCACAGTGTGGATGTTGTGTTCAGGATGATGAGCTGTTTTGGTTTTACACCAAACATATCGTTTTGCATTGTGGCCAAACAGTTAAATTTTGGTCTCATCAGACCAGAGCACCTTCTTCTACATGTTTGGTGTGTCTCCCAGGTGGCTTGTGGCAAACTTTATCAAGACTTTTTTTATGGATATCTTTGAGAAATGGCTTTCTTCTTGGCACTCTTCCATAAAGTACGACGGATTGTTGTCCTATGGACCGACTCTCCCACCCCAGCTGTAGATCTCTGCGGTTCATCCAGAGTGATCATGGGTCTCTTGTCTGCATCTCTGATCATCTTCTCCTTGTTTGAGATGAAAGTTTAGAGGGATGGCCGGGTCTTGGTAGATTTGCAGTGGTCTGACACTCCTTCCATTTCATTATGGTTGCTTGCACAGAGCTCCTTGGGATGTTTAAAGCTTGGGAAATCTTTGTGTGCTTTAAACTTCTCCACAACAGTATCTCAGACCTGCCTGATGTGTTCCTTGCTCTCTGCTTTTTAAACAGAACCCTGAGACAATCAGAGAGCAGGAGCATTCATACGGAGACTTAATTACACACAGGTGGATTTTATTTATCATCATCAGTGATATGGGACAACATTGGATCATTCGGAGATTCTCACTGAACTTCTGGAGGGAATTTGCTGCACTGAAAGTAAAGGGGTTGAATAATATTGGACGCCCAACTTTTCTGTTTTTGTATTTCTAGAAAAAAAAGTTTTAAATAACCAATACATTTCGTTCCACTTCACAATTGTGTCGCTGTTGATTTTTTTTTCATAAAAAATAATTATTTAATGTTGTTATTTTTTGAAGCCTGAAATGTGGTAAAAGGTTGAAAAGTTCAAGGGGGCATAAAATACTTTAGGGAGGCACTGTATCCATGCTATAGTCTATCGTAAAGACATTGTTTCAGAGGGCTTAGTCATTTAGCTTATTTTAGAAATCGTTCCACTTGTTCAGCTTGTAGTTTCAGGAAATGGAATTTTTACCTTTCTGCCTGAATATTGTAGTCTCATATATTGGTCTTGGTCAGTTTCCTTTGACCATTGCTAATGTTTTCTCTTTCTTGCTTCGGATAGCAGTGACCAGTCAATAAAATGCCTTAAATGAAAAAAACCTGACTGCTACTTTCCCTGCTACAGTTCTTCGGAAGTTGTGACGGGTGTGCACACAAGTTTTTGCACACAACTTTTGTATTTTTGTATTTTTGCTATGCCAAATCTTTAAAGAGTAAATATCAACACCTCAACAAGCCAGAAATAAAATCAGTTTATTAAGCAATGCACTGAGCTGACATGAATATCTGATGCACTTCTAAAACAAATGAAATGAAATAGCCGTTCCTTTCCTCAGGTGGACCTAAAGTCTCTGTCGACGCTGTACCGGTGGAAGAACTCGTACAACATCAAGCTGGTGCTGCAGGAGCTCAGGCAGCACATGATGATGAAAGAAAACAGCAAGCTGTCCCAGCCGCCTGAAGGCCAAGTGTACAGCAACTGATTCTGCTCCTGCTCTCAACCCCGTCTCCTTTCTTACACACACACACACACACACACACACACACACACACACACTGAAACGGTTCCTTCACCATGCCGTCAAAGACTGTCAGCATCAACTTCCTTCTTCCTCGAGAGAACTTCCGTTGCACAGAGAAGGGGAACTCAGCCGCCGGACTTATTGTCCAAACGTCTGTCATGCTGACCAGCTGTTAGAAATGCTAACAGACACACTTTCTGGACCATTTATGTTTCTCTTTGAATCCAGATTATGAACCAACGAGGTGACTCATGCTTTCGGGATCATGTGAGGATGTAGATGTTTTGTGCATGACAAACCACAGGATACAAGAATAGGCTGATCCCCCGACAGAGACGAAACGATGATTTAGCACTTTAAACTGCATTATTCACAGGTTTTAAAGCATTTATATTTCCTCCTGATTCGACCTCCCGGGGACCTGCTCTTGAACTAAGCATGTCCAAAACAGTGAAAGGAACATTTAGTCATTGCCTTTTATCTATGCCTCTTGGTTTTAATTTTTCCACCTGACTTCTGTGCCAAATGGTTCATAAGTGCTATTTGCTAAATGTTAGCAGTCACTGGGAAGAGGGGAGGTGGGGGTTTATTTGGCCTTTCTGTGAGGTGACCTCTTTTATTTTTTTTCTCTCGTCTGTGGAGAACATGAGTTGCTGGGATTCTTTATTTGCTGTCACTGGTTTGACCTTTGTATTCCAGTGAATTGTCTCTGATGTTCATTTTGTAATAGCTTAGGGTTTAATCGGGGAGATGTTCACCTGTTGCATGGATTTATTAATAAACATTACTTTTGCACTCAGTTGTCTTCTCATCTGTATGGAGATACACTTTGTGTGATTTAAAGTTTAATTTTTATACATAATAAACAGAAGAGGGCATTTTTCTCATAATGTTTATTAAATTAGTTGAAACTGTTTTATTTTACTGATTACTGTGTGTGCTGTTTGTCCTGTGTGTCTCTTGTGTTCTGGGATGGGATCCTGCAAGGGTCGGTTATTAGCAGAAAGGATGCGAGTGGCATAAAATGGCAAAAAGCAGTTTTGGAAGTTTAGTGGATTTCATAGAAAACGATGATTACAAGCAAAACTCAGTTGACTAACTGGGATTAATGAAACGAAACGAAGACAAAGCCCAACCAATAAAGCCCAACCCCTCTACAGGTGAATCCACACACATATAGACAAACGCCACACCCACGGTGCCATCCACAGCTGCTGTCACATGCACAGATAACTACCGACCACAGAGAATACCATCATAATAAGCAAAGCACGGCACAAAAGCAACGTATAGCTCCTACACTTACTATGTAAAATGTTAATTATGTTAGTACAATTCCAAATGCAGCTGTAAAGTTACTATATATCCCAACCTTAAAAATGACAGATGGTCCTACAGGTAGGTCATTTTTGCTGTGTGTGTGTGTGTGGGCACACAATTGTGTTTTGCTTGCGCCCATGGATTTAGGTGTGTGTGGGCAAGGCCAGGGTGGCCTGGTTACATGACTGACTAGAACAGGAAAAATCTCCCAGTCCGGCCCTGGTCAGGGGCGTCAAACTCATTTGCACAGGGGGCCAAAACACATTTCAGTTCGAACATTTATTGAACACACATAAACTTTAAAATGTAACTGTTTTTGAAAACAGGCAGGACTATTATTCCGAAATAAATCAGCTAAAACCTTAAATAACATAACATTTTGCTCTCTAAAAATATATCCAATCTAAATTATAAAAGTTTGGGAAAAAAGTAAAAAAAAAAATGTTAAAAGAATAAATATAAAACAAATTACATAATAATAAGTATTAAGAATAGACTTTTGATGATTTTGTTAGTGAAACATTTGGCATGGCAGCTAAAGCGCTGAATTATAGGATCTGTAGTTTTGTTTTATTAGCAGTGCTTCATTTTGCCGGGCCATCAATAACAATAATATATATAATGATCTCATTGGCTCGAATAAAGTTACATGCCGGGTGGAGAAAGGTGGAGAAAAAGCAACAATTTTTCAATCAGATTTATTGTTTAACCCCAGGCCTACTAATAGCTATAGGTCTTTTGAATATCTAAACCTTTAGCCTTCCTCATCCAAATTCTAAAAGACTTAAACGACTTCTGTTTGTTGTTCTATGTCATTCTCCAGGTCCTTACTCTAAATTTCTTGAACAGATGTCAGATTTTTCATTTGACTTTGTCTTTAATACCGAAAAGGACTATATATTATAGTGGGGGATTTTAACACTCACGTTGATAACAGATGTGACTGCATAAATGTATGCTTTACTCTCATCTTAGACCCAATTGGCTTCACTCAGAAAATCTAGACACCTACCCAGTCCTTAAGTCACACTTTAGACCTTGTGCTGACATCTGGCATTGAGTCTGAAAAAGTAACATAATGCCCAATAACCCTCTCCTGTCCAACCTTTTTCTGATAACCTTCGAGTTAATTTTTATTGAGTATCTAAATCTGAAAGAAAATTTAATTATTTGTTAATTATCTGTTATATATTCTCTGTCAGACAATGCTGTTACAACCTTCAAAGAATCTGTTCCATCTTTAGTTTTGTTATATATTCTCTGTCAGACAATGCTGTTACAACCTTCAAACAATCTGTTCCATCTTTAGTTTTTTCAGGATGTCAGAGAAACAGTAGAGGGCAGAAATTTAATCACATGCCCTACACAGATTGATGTTTTTATGCATAGTGTTACATGCTCATCACGTATTGCATTAGACACCACAACCCACTTTGAAGGAAAAACCATAGGAAATTGTCGAGAAAATTGCACTCTTCACTTCAAGAATCAGTTTATTTATATAGTGCCAATTAACAACAGATGTCGTCTCAAGGCACTTTACAAGAAAATCTATTAAAATCAAAGATACATCATAAACAAATCAATTTGAAAAAGTTTCCAAGCTAAGGAACCCCAGCAGATTGCATCGAGTCATTAACTTGCAGCATTCACTCTTCTGGAATCATCAGACCGAAACAATGGCTTGTGTTGTCATTGACTTTACAGTGATATTCTGTCCTGGAAAAACAGCCTGTGAAAGAGAACCCATAGTCAAGCAAAATCTGTATATTTTACATTATTAATATTTCTTTAAACAGTTAATTTTTGTATCGATGAAAAGCTCAAATGGCTTTCCGCAAGTCAGCAGATCTCAGGAGGCCTACAACAGAGTGACGCACTAAGCAGACAAGCTCTTTATCCACCAAGCCAATCAAACTGAACTGCAGCATTTAAGAGTCACAGTGTATTGCAGTCTGAAGTAATGTAATGTAGTAAAATGTAAGTGGAACAGGAAGCTCCATTTTTAACACTGCTATAGAGGAGCCACACAGCTATGGGAGCTGTTCAGGGGATCTTTACCATCGCAGGATGTGTAAGTATTCATGCCTTATTATTTTTTAGAGATCATTTCTTGCTCCTGCACAGACTCTTATATTTTCGAAAGAAGACAATCCCTATCCTTTAAAAAGTGTTGTATTTGTTTTGCTGTCATAAAGAAGGGCAAGTCATTTACAAAATTGTCTTCACTCTAAACACAAGACAACCTCCTTCAGAAGTTGGTCACTCTCCAGACTTTTCATTGTTCTTTATCTTTTATGGTAACACTTGAACAATGGAACGGTCTGGTAAGATTGCAGTTATCAGTCAAACCAGTCCATTGTATCCACATCAACCATTCCAGTTAAAGATCTTAAAGTGTTATCAATAATAAGAATAAGAATAAGAATAATAAGAAACATTGGTATTCTTGTTCACTAAACAAACAAAAATAATAAATAATATAGTAACTCTGTGCAGAATTCATTACAACTAATCAATTTTTAATACTCTGCTTGTGGTCACAGAATGATTATAACCACTTAGCCATTTCAATTAATTTCCACGTTTTTTTAAAAGTTGTCATGGCTTGTTGTTTTAGTTGTATCATATGGTCTGCTTCCAATCGCGGTGGCCTAATTTGTAAGAGGATTAAGCTGACTTTGTTTATCTGCCTGGGGTATTAACGTGTTGACAGTCCTGTAAGTGCTTATGCATTGACGTTAAGATGTAGCTGCAGTGAAGAAAAGCATCCATGGAACACAATGCAGATCATATGTTTATTTGCTATTGAATCATGTTGGCTCCCTGGTAACATCTGTGTATTGTACCTGTTTTTTACTGCGTTGAACACAGACCCAGAGGAAATTGCCTGCCCAACAAGCACACACCTAGCACAATACCCAGAACACAGATACACCCACAAGGCAGCAAGGCTGCCCAACATCACCTCAGCCACCTTACTCTCATATGTTGATGGTATCTCTTCCTGTGTTGTGCATCTTCCTAGTTTAAGTTACATGTAGTTAAATATGTGCCATACTTTGAGTTTTGTGGTGGACTACCTGGATCATTAACAGCAGGTTGGATGTGTTTATAAAACATTGCCTTTGTTTCACCTGCTTGTCCCAATGTCCTGTGTTTGAATCTGCATGTAACTTACAGCTTAGTCATATCTCAAGATGTGCAGTCAAAATTTCTGTGCCGTCAAGAGTTTTAGGTGGTAAACAGTTCAGCTAAAAATACACAACAAAAATTCTCTTGGTTACATTATGAAAAATCTGCTTCTTTTTAACACTTTTGAATTATTAAATGAAAGGTTTTACACACAGCTAAGAAAAATCAACTCTGTGCATTGGAAGAATTTCAGTTTTGAGTATAACAGGATGCCAAGTTGTCTACAATTCCATTCAAAACATTAAAGACCATTAAAGTCAATTCAGGTTGGTTTAGCTGTGGAAAGATGTTGGCTCCCTCTATATCCACCACTATAGGGTGGCATCGTCGTTAGTTGATTTTAGAGGTGGCCTTCTACACTCATATTCGGCCAATTAAAATATACGTCTTAATAAGACTTGATTCTCAGATTTAATGTCCATATTGAAAATGATAAACTTTGTCTAATAATGCAGGGGTTTCATCCTCCATGCTCCAACTCACAGTCAATGGCTTATTACAGGCATTTGCCTGAAGGTATGCTGAAGAGATCGTTCAATAATTTGAGTCAGCTGTGTTGACTGGCCTTTAAAAATGTTGCACTTAGAATATTACAGGAAATTTCCTTAAATTTAGTGACTCAACTTAGTGAGTTGTTAAATACAATTTGATTTCCACAATCTGGACTACACACACACAAGGTTCTGATGCAAGGAATGAAACTCACTGTCCTCTTCCTTTCCTTTATAATTTTGACAGAATAAAACAAGTTTATCAGGAGCTGCAAGACAACAGCTGCGAAAAAGCCAATATTGAAAAGACTTACTTGAATTTCTCTTAAATAGTCGACATTGTTCAAAAAATGTAAACGACAGGAAAAACATAAAATATTTCGTACAAACTTTAAACAAAATGGAGCTTTAATGATTTATGTTTATTCTATTTGAGACAATCAGATCGGCTTTGGGATATTCTAACTAACAGATTACAGCTTTAAACGGACGCATGTCTTACTTCAGGTTCAGGTTCACAATCTTGTGTCCTACTGTCCTACTAAAATGAGTGTTCTCGTATCTCTTCAAAATTCTTATTCATTTCAGGAATGTAATTTTTTTTAATCAGTGTTCAGTGGGAAATGAATCCGTACAAAAGTGTCCAAATTTGGTTCCCAAAAGTAAACAGATCTGAGTATAGATAGATGTCACCTGTCCTCATATTCATATAAAAAACACTTATGCATTACAGATAACGTCATTTTACCTTTGTACTTACCACATTGCATTTGTTCCCCCCAGATTTGCAGCAATGCTACCTGTCCAGTTTGCTGCTGTTGTCCAAATAGCAGAAACTCCACAATGACCAGGATCATCTATGCTTCTATCCTGTTGTTGGGCACGTTTGTTGCCTGCATAATGCTGTCACCAGGAATGGAGCAACAGCTCAGAAGGGTAGAGATAAATTCTGCAATTACAGCACAGCTGGAATAGGTATATTTCTGAATTTATTTATGAGGCTGAGGAACCACAATCACTTCAAAAATACTCCAAGAACTCTTTATTGTCTATGTTTTTAGTTCAAACATACCTTGATGTGTATCATCATAATTATTATAACACAGCTGTAATTTTTGTAGCGCCAAAGCAGAACATCATATCCCCTGTCTTTATTGTCTCTCGTCTTAGCGGCACAGCCAAGAGCATGTAACTAGGGCAACGAATGGTGCAATCGCCAATAGCATAGTAAAAAGCATTGTGCCAAGGTATTGCAGCTTCCCAACCTGCATCTTCTTTAGAACATTCAAGATTTTACTTTCCACACAAAAGTCCGCAATTGGATAAGTCCACTGATGTTTATTTTCTTTTTCGGCAGGTTCCAGGATTATGTGATGAAAGGGAAGGCTTCTCTACTTTAGGCCAACAGGCCTATTTGACGTGTGAGATGTTGGTGGGCTACAAAGCAGTGTACCGCTTCTGCTTTGGCATGAGTATGTGGTTCCTTAGTCTTTCCATTTTCACAGTTAACATCAAGACCAGCAGAGACCCCCGTGCTTCCATACACAATGGGTAAGGACTGAAATAGTACTGGAAATATTTTGCCTATCTTAAAAAACATACCGTACACTTTAGATTAGCCTCTAAGGGGCTGGAATCTTCAGGCACCTCATAGTATGATGTTGTTAGTTTAACAAACAGAAAAGTAAAATAACTCAGCATTTGTGTCGGTGATGTGATGGCAATGTTTAGGAGCCATGCATTTGTATCAAACATATCTTTTTGGCCAATTACCAATATCCAATGTGTGTGAATAGCCAATTAAAGCCAGGGATATGAGGAAACGATGAAGCAGAAGCAATGCCATGATCAGGCAGACAGGCAGGCAGGCAATGAGGGAACGCTGGACATTTACTAACACTATGCTTTGACTGATCTGGTGCTAGACTGGGGAAAATAAGCTGGTCATATGCAGAGAAACGGGTAGAATCCATGAGCGCTGACAAGTGGTTGAGGCGGGCAGAGCAGAGAGGTAGATGCAACCCAGTCTAGCATCCAGAATCGTTACAAATCAGCTGTGAGCTTCCACCCAACTCTGAAGGAGCTCAGACATTCCTAAAGAAAAGGTGAATTTAAACAACCATTACCATTTAAAAACCTCTAAAGCCACTGTTTAAAGAATTACTTCAGCTTCATATTTTGCAAATAAATGAAAATCCTTAATCTCTAAGAAATACATAGCTTTTTTTTCTCTTTCCACTCTGTAGGTTTACATGTTTTTCCAGGTTTCCATTGTCCAAACGCATAATATAGATATTGTAAAATAAATATCCTCTTCTGTTGATTTTTTCAATGCAATAATCTAATCAACATTTTACAAAGTACCAGTAATTGTATTGTAGATTAATTTGATTGTAAATATATACATATATTTCGTTGGATAATTTGGTTGTTTAAACTTTGATCAAAATTCTAAGTTATTGTTTAAAGGTTATGCAAGAATTATGACTCTAAACACTTTTTTTTAGCTGAACTGAAAGAGGATTTTTGTATGATCATGAAGGTTGCAGAACCCCCATGTAGATGATGCATTGAAACAAGAGATTAAAAATTCTGGAACTCAGATTTGTTACATTCATGGTTGCTTTAATACAGCTGAAAACTTTAAAGTATGTGAGAATCTTGATAATAAACAGTAATAATAATTTAAAAAAATTTGTGGACTATGTTTTCTGCATTGCGCTGGGAAAAAGTATTTCTTATTTCAAGATCTGGCGGATTCAAAAATGCTGGTAGGCTTTGTAGACAGCAACCAATAATGCAGCTGTTTAGAAATCAAACAAAAGCTTTATTCGACAAATTTGACTCTATTCTTGCCCTCTGTCAAACACTTAATTTACCTCACATCCTTTCACAAGTATAACTTTATACTTTTGTGTAACTTTTTACAGTCCAAAACTTACTGATCGTAATTATTTAATTGAAATCTCCCATATTGATCATTCTTTTTCAGATTTTGGTTCTATAAGTCTGTTGCCTTGGTGGCAAGTACAGTTGGTGCCTTTTATATTCCAGATGGGCCTTTCACCTACAGTAAGACCATTATATTTGTAACCACTGGCTAGTTTGATTAGTACACTGTATTTCAGTGACCTGTGTGGTTTTGTGTTGTTGCAGCATGGTTCATCATAGGTTCGGGTGGAGCTTTCTTTTTCATTCTGATCCAACTGGTGCTGCTAGTGGATTTTGCTCACTCATGGAATGAGTCCTGGGTGGAAAATATGGAAAAAGACATTTCCAGAGGTTGGTATGCAGGTCTGTATCTCAAACGGCAATTTTAGCTTTAAGCCAGTTTTACTTTCATTTCACGGGGGTGCTTTGTTTCTGCAACATAACTAATGTTTTGTGCTCTCTGTTTTCAGCTTTGATAGCCGTCATGACCCTTAACTACACCACTGCACTTACCGCGGTCATATTGTGCTTCATTTTCTACACCAAGCCTGATGGTTGTTTCATCAACAAGTTCTTCCTCAGCTTTAATATGATGTTGTGCACCGTGGCCTCTGTTGTTTCTGTGCTGCGCAAAGTACAGGTAGAGGACATTAGTGCTAGATCCACAAATATAAGCAACCTTTCATTAAATAAACACTATTTATTAAACATACAAGAAAAATATTACTAAATATTATGCTTAATACTTTTAAGTAAACCAACTATAATGCTGTAATGAAAATCACTAAATAGAGATTTAAATCACAGCAAACCATCAATTAAAAAAACAAAAGATTCAGTCAATCCTTGTAAGGGTATTTTCTTGTAGTTACGGCGCTGTGAAAGTCTATTAAAAAACTGTTAAAATAATAATAAATGGCCATCTCTGCATTCGATGAGAACTTCTTAAAATGAAGTAATATTCAACCTCTTTTCACAGTGATGTAATTTGGCAGTATACAGATAAAAACTGCTTCCATTTGATTAATAAAATAATACTTATGTACTCCTTTTAAGATTTAATTCATGTGGACCTCTAGATTCTATGCATTTATTTGCCAATTAAATAAGTATAATTTTAAACTGAACAGAAACTGAATAGAAATATTACAAGGGATAAACCGAAGAGAATAATAAATGTAAAGTTGAAGAGGTCTGTCTTTCAGCCCCAAGAAAGCTCGACAGAACTAATGATTTTATAAGAAGCAGTGCTAACACTTCACATCACAATCATTACAACAACATACTGATGACTGGGGGGGTTATTGATTGTGTGTGTGTGTGTGTGTGTGTGTGTGTGTGTGTGTGTGTGTGTGTTTGGTGCTGCATTGTGGGGACATTTTACAAACAATTACTATCCTTGTGGGGACTCAATGCTGTCATGATACGTGTTGTTTTTTGTTGCTCTACTTATGATTCTTAGTTTATTCCTGGTTGTGATTAGTTGTTGTTTTCTTCATGTTTTCCTCAATTCTACCATTTAGTTTTATCTCGCCTATTGCTTTTCTTTATGTGTCTAGTAGTTCTAGTTAGTATTATTATTATTTGTATTATTATTAGTGGTATTGTTATTCTGTTTACGACTTCCTTCTTTCGCCTGCATTACCCATCTGTTTCCTACGGCACTCTCTCTATCTTTCTCTCTCTCAGCCTGCCTCCTTCTAATGATTCCCAGCTGCATCTGTTTGGCAATCGGGTTCACCCCTCTGTTCCACCTCTCTCACTCCCAATATTTTTGCTTCTCTTCTCCTCTCATTCATTGCTGAATTCTCCTGTTTGTTCCCCCGTTCATTCTAAAACAAGTCCTTGACAACTGCACTGTAAAACCTTTCAAGCCACTTAAACTTGCAAATGAAAAAAAGAGGTCAGGTATACGACTAGGGTGTGGATTGAGTTAGGGTTAGATTTAGGATAAAACATGTACCGGTAATGGTTAGGTGCAGGGTTTGACTACAGAATTGAATGGATGTCAATGGAAAGCGCCAACAAGGATGGCGTTTCTAGTGTGTGCGCGCATGTGTTTGTGTCACATTCCTTCATGAACACTAAATGTAATTGCTTTTTGAAACAAAACAAAAACATTTTTTCACAAGAAGCAAATCTAGGATCAGTGGAATAATGTTCTTTCGATTTCTGTTCACAGGAATTTCAGCCACATTCAGGACTACTTCAGTCTTCTTTCATTACCCTCTACACAGTTTTTTTGACTTGGTCTGCTATGACAAATGAGCCTGGTAAGAACACGAGGAACGTTCCCGTTCTTGGATTTATAGTTGTCAAACTTAAGCAAGGCTGGCTCTATTTAAACATGCTACAAAATTTCACAGAAAACATTGTTTTAGACCGAACAGAGAAGATTCTAAAGTTGATTAGATATCTAATTTCTAATGTGAATTGTTTTAAAATCAAAATCAAAATATGCTTTCCACCACATGTGGTTTTTCCTGGCCCTCTGGGGTCTTGTGCTCTCTCTGTATTCTGTTGTTTGATCTCTCTTGTCAGGTCCTCTATCTACTCTATCTACTCCTACCCTACATATCTCCGTCCGATTTATTTGAAATCAGTTCAAAGAAATTTGTAATAACGTTTTTTTTTTTTATATATGTTTTATATGAAGTGGTGTAGTGAAGGCTATAATGATTCACTTAAATATCTAAACATTTTCTAGGCTTTTCCTTGGCAGTTACACAATTATGAGTGCTAAACTGCCTGGGCGGACATGTTTAAAAGATTGTCTTACATCGTCTGTTTCTCTCTTTGATGCAGCTAAACATTTTTTATTTTGCTGTGTTCAGATCGAGAATGCAATCCCAATCTGCTCAACATCTTCCAGGAGATTACAGCTCCCACAACATGCCCTCCGGAAATAGAAAACCAGACGGCCGTGGTGATAATTGGAGCTGAGGAACCTGTTCAAACATCCCCATACCTACAGTGGTGGGACGGCCAGAGCATTGTGGGGCTAGTTATATTTGTCTTGTGCATTCTTTACTCAAGGTAAACATCTAAAAGGGCTAACTTCCATGAGAAGTTGCTATCTGTGTTCATATTCCAGCTAAGTGTATGTATTTAGTACCAATTCACAACCCTTATCATCCCAATGTACTTTACAAGAGAAATAATTTCAGAATATAAATCCCAGCGCATGTGGGTTATCAACAATTAACCAGGACAGTTTAGTATTAAGATTATCTTAAAAGGTATTCTGCCTAAGGAAACGCAGAAAATTGCATTGAGTCATTGACAATGATCGACCATTTGCCACGACTGACTGGGGGTTTGAAAAGAAAGAAAACACAAACAGAAGCAGAGAAACTCATGTAGGTTTACTCTCTGATTAAAAAGTAAAAAAACAATAGCAGGAGAGGAAACAGCCAATATCCCCTTTGGGAAGGTGACACAGCAGAACGACAGACCAGGTGTAGCTTCGATGGAGAGAAATCAACTGAGAGGAAATATAACGGTATCAGTTGAAATGGCAGTAACTGCTGCAAATTAGATGAAAAAAGTAGCATACTGAGGAAAAGTGGTCATGTGTCCTTTAGCATCTTAGGTGTGTAGATGCTTAACTATTAAGGTAGCTAAGGATAACCTAACTCTTTAGAATGAGATAAATGGTAAATTTACCAATTTCCCCATCTGTTCTGCTGTGGCCTTCTGTAACTAAATCATGCAGAAAGCTGACCCGTTAGGACAGTGCACGGCATTGCTTTGCATTTTTGCTGTATTAGTTTGGTCAAACGATGGAAGCGTCTGGCCTCTGAATTTGACTTCAGTTTCAATATAATTGGAGTAATTATTTCCTGTGTGGCAGTCTGTCTAAAATAGATTTTTGGTAATTTTGGAGAATATTCATTGATATTTATTGCCCGCAGCATACGCTCATCAAACACAAAACAAGTGAACAAGTTGACCATGGCGTCCAAACAGGCACCTGTCCTCATGCCGGAGTGCGGCAGCAGCGACATGTTGGAGAAGTCATTGGAGCCGAGGGGGGCGGAGGACTATGAACGAGACATGGTGCAGTACAGCTACTCCTTTTTCCACTTCATGCTTTTTTTGGCTTCTCTCTACATCATGATGACTCTCACTAACTGGTACAGGTCAGTGATCCCTGCTCTCTTAAGAGTTTAGCTCAGGGTTTTTCAGTTGTTATCCGTAATGGTGGTTTTGCCTGTTGCAGAAATATGTCTGGGTGGAATTTCTTAATGAAAATATACAAAAGAAAATATATGATTGCTTAAATATTCATCCCCTTTCAGTGTGTATTTAGCTGATGCACCTTGGGCTGCAATTACAGCAGGGCTCTGTGTCGACCGGTCTTAGTCAGGCTGCTGACCTGGACTCGGCCGTTTTCCCCCATTCTTCCCGATAAAATGTTAAAGCTCTTTCAGGTTGGTTGGTCCAATTTAGCATTCCTTTTGAAGTCCAATCACAAATTCTCTGGGATTAAGATGTGGGCTTTGACTGAGCCACTCCAGAACCTCCACTTTGTTGTGTTCAGACCATTTCTGTGTAATTTCACTCGAATGCTCCGCCATAATTCTTGTGCAGTTTCAGACAGTTGTAACTCATTTCTGTCTGGATTCCCCAGTATTTTGTGGGATTTCATTTATTCCTCCCCCTGCCATAAAGCTTGAGTGGTGAAACACCACCAGAGCCTCCCCTATCTCTGCTGTTGGAGCTTGTAGCTCCTTCATTGTGTCTGAGCCTGATAAAACAAGACTTTCGGTTTTGTTTGTCTAGTTGAACTCGTACCTTTCACTCTGCAGCTCAGTAGTGGAACCTCACGAGTAGTCAGCTTTTGTTTAACATCTTCCAGCTGTATTTTGTTACCCTGTTTGTAATGCCAGGGTGGAAGTGCAAATCATCTGGTATGTGCTAATGATAAGAGGGCAGGCCCGGGCCTTGTCCCCTATAGTTGTGGAGTGTGCTGTGCTTGTTGCACTCTTATTGACTTCTGCACATCCCAATCATCATATCTTTAACAGATTTTTTTTTCCCGTGCATATTGTAGGATGCTTCAAAAGACCCAAGCCCTACCCTATCTAACTATTTTCCGTGTAAATGTACCCCAATCCTGTGTGAATTTCTGGTCTGGTCAGGTTCAGTTAAGTTATTCACTTCAAATGGGATATCTGTTTAATATCTTATTTTATGTAACCTTCATGTAACATACATACTCCCCAAACCACGGACCGTGAAACAGTTTTAGTGCTTCGGTCAATTTTGTTTAGTGTCCGAACTACGGGATTCTCTCTGCCACATCTGCCAACGACCCACTCTAAATGCAAGTCAGGGTGCTTGCCCCTGCTATGTTGCTAATTTCTCAAAGGGGAAGCTCCTGCCAGCAACAAATAATTAGTTATTGCTTAATTGAAATCCACAATCTTGCGAAACCAACGAAAAACAAATGTGTTTGGAAAGTTTCTTTGTGCCGGGTAAAAGAGCCATTGAGGTAACAGAAGAGCCTACAACTAATGAAAACACACAAAGCCCATCCTGCATAGTATGAGGTAACCGGCTGTGACACTTGAAGAGCAAGCATTCTTCATAAAGAGACAAGCCTTTGTAGTATTTTAAAAAATAATAATAATAAAAAAGTGAATAAAAATGTGGATAAAAGTACCTCATGAATAAGTTGTTGAATGCTCTGAGAGCCTCATTCTTGGTGGCTAGCCATATTTGTAGCGCTAAGAAGCCATTCACTCTTGGTGGGGAATTAATTATTTTCTGCCATTAAAGACATATCTCATTAAATTTGAGGAGAGGCTGCAATTAAAAATGTCCACAAGCTTTGTGACAAGATGGACGGAGTGCACAGAAGACTTCTCTCATATACAATAGTTCGGGGAGATCGTTGGCAAAAGTTTTGAGCTTGTATGTTTGACATATTAAACTGTTTTCAAGTTACAAGATAAATGAGCTGCATTTGCAGAGTTAATTTAACATGTTCAAAAGATAAATGGGGATTTTAGAGGACACTGAGACTGATCCTTCATTTTCTTAGCTGCTGTACAATCACTTGGCTATGCTATGAGGTTGGAGGAGGGATGAGAGTGGATAATAAATCGGAGCTGATCTCCTTTTTATTCTGACTCAGTTGAGCTTTTTCAATTATCAAAAATATTAGCCTCATCTAGACATTATCTGCGTATCCTTAGGACCCGTAAGGATTAGCATGTTGGTAAATGGATGGAGTATCTTCATCTAAACCTTCAACCTACCTTTTGGTCCCAATCCCAACCAAATTGTGTCTGTTTGATTACTGTCTGTAGACTAGAATATAATCCAACTAAAAGATACGGTTGATTCACAAATAACGCAGCAAGCCCTTGATAATTGAAACAAATAAATACTTCACAAATACTTCATTAATCCTGAAAGGAAATGAAATGTTGTTATAAAAAATTATTATATCAAAAGTCTTAAAGGATAGCTTGTAGCGATGCTAGCGGTTCTGTGCAGGGATGACGTCCTGTACCAGTTCAATGAGGGAGATGCTCAGGATCTTTTCATTATCTTCTTGATTTTATGAATAGTTCTCCCTTACATAAAAGTTGGAGGGTCAAGTATTTAGCTTGTAGCAGCGATCTCCGATTGATGATCAATGAAAAAGATGATTTAAACTTCCTACTTTTTTGTCTGTCCTCTTTGGTTCTGCTCCAGATCCACAGTGCCTCCTTTTTGCGGTTACAGTTTAGGTTTTCACTCAGTTTTTTATCTCAGCTTTTTGTGTTTTTCCCCCCCTTTCCACAGCCCAGATGCAGACTATGCCATAACAAGCAAGTGGCCAACGGTGTGGGTAAAGGTCTCCTCCAGCTGGTTGTGTTTGGCCCTTTACATCTGGACTCTTGTGGCCCCCATGATCTTTACCAATCGAGACTTCAGCTGATCTGTTCTCTTTTGGTAGATGTTCTTTCAGAAGAGACGATATGATAAAGGGATTATTTTATATAGAGATGGAACAAGGGTGACTGATCTGTAGGACCCGACTTCTTATGTATTACACAGGTGTTTATGTGCATGTGCCAAAAAAAGTATTAATATGTACAAAAGCAATCTATAAAAAATGTCGGCACCTAATACATTTCAGAGCTCTATGTCACCACTTTACCCCTCATTTTTAGTCTTGTATGTATTTTTTTAACATTAAAGGTATAGGAGAGGATCTTTTCAATAGAAAAATTTCAATGGAAAATCCCATAAAAAATGACAACCAATCAAAAACAACCGGTGGTGAAAATAACTGGCTGTCAATGCAGAAATAAAATTTACACGATGACGTATATCACCAATGTCCCCACCCACCCGACCCGGACAACGCGTGCTCATGTTTGAATTTGCGCATGCGCAGATTGTTGTTTAGGAAGTAAAACGGGACGGACAAGACGCATCATTCACAATTGAAGAGAGGTTCTCCACGTACGACAGCGAAAATGGAAGCTCTCAAGAGAATAACCGTGTTCGAAGTTGCTGAGAAAAAAAGACGTGCGCGCTCCCGACATCAGGGGACGTTACTGGAGATGAGGTGGCGCATGCGCAGTGTTGCGAAAATGAGAATGATCTGAAGATCCTCTCCTATATCTTTAAATAAGACTGCACAAGTACACTTGATAGAAAAGTGCACAAGTCAAGAAGAATTATGACATGTAAATGTGAATAGAGGACAACATCCTTGGAAACTAACATGAGAGCCTAACGGTCTCCTGGGGTCAAGAGGGTGGTGAATTACAGCCTGACTGGAGATGTTTACATCTTTGCCACAAGAACTGGAACACAAACAGACTGAAATGTTCCAAGTAAGTCATTTTAGTCATGTGAGATGCTGAGAATACAAATGAATTTTCATTAATAGCTGTATGTTTTAGAGGCTTTATGTTTTTTGTTTTTTTGTTTTTGTGCCCATGCCTAAGTAAATAAACACGGGTTCTCAGAGAGGAACCCCCCCAGCCGTGGAATGCATTATTATTGAAAGTATTATATAAAATGGTGTTTAATAAATATTTTTGTTGATTTGATTATAGTTTATTTTTAAACAAAAACACACAAAAAAATACTTGATTAAAGGATGTTTTGATTATGAAATGTTGTTCCAATGATCTTTGGTGAATGACTTCAAGAATCAGTTCATTTATATAGCGCCAATTTACAACAGGTGTCGTCTCAAGGCACTTTACAAAAAATCAATTAAAATCAAGGATACATTCTAACAAATCAATTTGAAAAAGTTTCCAATCTAAGGAACCCCAGCAGATTGCATCGAGTCATTGACTTGCAGCATTCACTCCTCTGGAATCAGCAGGCAGAAACAATG
>JAVLVB010000542.1:145464-163659 GCA_032876305.1 Orestias chungarensis
AAATCTTACAGACCTGTTTTATATGAGACTTGAAAGACATTTCCTGATCAAAAATAACACCAAGGTTCTTTACATTGTCACCAGATGCCAACCTGATTCTATCCAGGTCAAGTGGCTGACTAAGCAATTTCTTTTTTAGGGGTTCTGGTCCAAAGATAACAACTTCTGTCTTTTCAGAGTTCAAGAGCAGAAAGTTTCAAGTCATCCACATTTTTATGTCATCTAGACATGCCTGTAATCTACCAAACTGACTGGATTCATCAGGATTTATAGATAAATACAGTTGTGTATCATCAGCTTAACAGTGGAAATGAACACCATGCTGTCTGATGATTTTACCAATAGGGAGCATGTATATAGTAAATAGAATTGGGCCAAGTACAGAACCCATGTGGTACTCCACAAGTAACCTTACAATGCGGAGAAGATTTGTCATTTAGATGAACAAACTGGGATCTATCAGACAAATAGGATTTGCAGGCAGATGGGAAGATAATTCCTTTAGGATGATGCACATTGCTGGTGTAGTAACCAAAGTAAGCTGACGTCTGTGTAGGTTTCTTTAAATAAAAGCCCATGTGGGCCAAGCAGATTCCATTTTTGAATAAAATTGGCCTATAAGGCTTCCAGATAACTTACTGGTATCTTTACATACAGTAAAGATACGGAAACTAAAAAAATAATTTACAAAAACCATCATAATTACAATAATTATAACATACGACAAATAGTATATAAATTACTAAATAAGTTCGAACGAATATGAAAATATATATTTATAGTTTTGATTAAAAAATAACCTTTATGTCTGAGGAAAAGATGAATAAGCCATTGAAAATTAGCATTGTCATAAAATAAAAATTCTCACAACTAACATATTTACAAGATAGTAAAAAGGTTTTGCAATCTTGTTATTCTGATCATTTACTATTGAGGGTTATGTTTACATATAATAATAATAATAATAATGATAAAAAAGAGTCAGGTCTTGGTGGAAACTGGAATCCACCTGAAAATGTTGTAAAACAGGACTGGACCATTTGAACTCTACAGTTAGTGAGATGAGGTAAGGGGTTAATAAACAGTAGACTCTAAATACGACACTTCAGATTCTGTCCGCATTTGTTTTTCTCAGTTCAAATTTTTGTACAAATGCAAAGCACAGACACATTTTAGGCCAACATAAGAATCTGTCTTTAGGTAAGAACATGAGGTTTATTGAGAAAAATTGTTCCATCTGGGAGACATTTTCCATAAACAATGAACTAGTGTATGACAGTTAGGTCAACATATCTGCTTACAATAAGACAAGCAATGGAAATAAAAACTATTAGTAGATTTAAAGGGGTTGACTATTGAGCAGTCATAACTAATTTAACAAATTCGGACTGAATTTAAAAAAATTATGTTATAAAAAAGAAGCAGATAATACTATGTGAGCATTCGGGGCTTTGTCCAAAACTGTGAAATTCTGTCTGGTCTCTTGGTTTATGTTCTAGTAGCCTACAGCAAACACTTGTTTTTTAAAATGATCAACACGGTTTTAAAATTGTTTTATATTTATTTTTATTGTTGTTTATGTGCAGTTTAAAAAGCAGTCGGCTTTATTTTTACCTTTGCATTTTAAAGTCCCGGATCAGAACAATCTTAAAATCCACGATTTGCGTAAAAATGGTCATATTTGGAACTGTTCAGAAATCCGTCCCACGACAAAACGTCATATCCTTCAGAAGGAAATGAGTCCCAGAACACAATGCTGCCATCAGCATGCCTTACTGTAGATGTCTCATTTGATAATACGTGGGTTTTTTCTCCCTGATAGGTACACCCTGTTTGAAGTTCTGTCCAGAGATCATGTCTGGTTTCATGAGAATAACCCCACCTAGGAATTAACCAACACATTTGTCAGTTTTGGAAAGACAGTTTCTGTGTAGCAAGCATCTCCACACAGTAAGACACTGGCTCGTTATTAGGCCGGAGAAGCTAAGGGCTGCGAAGGCCTATTGTGTATTAGGTTTAATTTTCTTATTATTATTATTCCTCCCCCGCATCCTGTTTTGCTAATTTGAGGACCTAAACATATACGAAAACTCACCAAACTTCCCCCAAAATTGTCCACAACTTCAAATTTCAGTATTTTAATGGAATTGAAAAATTGTGTGTTTTTGTCAAGACCCAGGAAAAAAGTCTCTTGGAGCACTGTTCCACAGGAAGTCAGCCATTTTGGATTTAAGCCGCAATTTTCTCTCTTTTACACACGTTGTATCTGAACGAAGTTCTCCGACAGCTTTGAACGTGGAGACTTCACAGTCACTCTGCACAGTCTTGAGGGATTGAAGAGCAAACGTGATGAAAAGCTTTTAGGTACGTCACAGTGTGTGGGCGTGGCTAAGCTTCCAAATCTGACCTATCGCCATAAAGCATCGAGGTCAAGCGAGGTCATGGCCAAATGACATTTTCTGTCCTTCATGATAGAGCAGCTCTAATCACATTGACATCGACTATGCTGGCGTCACTAAGCCCCGCCCCCCGTGAACAGGAAGAAAAGCTCTGTTTGGGTGTTATTTTACTAGATATGACTCTAAAACTCATGCAGGTTTAAACCTGTGATTTGTGATATTCAACAACATGATACCGAATCTTTCTCTCACCACTGGCTGCTGGCTGGAGCATGTGGGCGAGGCAGAATGGCCCCTTCCAATCCCTCGCCTTTGGATTACAGTTGGCTGTAAATCACACATGCGTCGTCTGATTTGCACCAAACTACATATGCATGACCTTTGTCAAACTTTAAAGAGCCCAATAAGATCATGTTGGAGTGTAACTCCAGTGCGCCCCCTAGATAATTTAAACAGCTATATCTCCCTGAGACATCATCCAATCTGCACCATATTTTTTGTGCATCATCATGGAGTGCTTGAGACATTGGTGTGGATCATTGTCGACGTCACTAAAAGACCCGTCCACCCAATCCCTCCTAATGGATGAGTGTGAGAAACCACAAGATCATTGAATACGCTGTGCGGTGCGATGCTCGTGCTCTGGGTGTCGCAAGGCCGGAGCGACGCTGAGCTGCGAGGGCCGTCCATTGCTGCTTGCAGCTTTAATTTTTTTAATTTTATCAGGTAAAATATATAGGACAATAAATTAACTATTAGTTTAGAGGTGTGTCAAGTTTTCTCATGTCTTTATGAACAGGTCCCAATCATCTCTTGTACAAAAACAAACTAGCTATATAACAGTTAGAACCCATGTGTAAATGCAATAATGAAAATCTTGTTACAAAATATTAGTTTTTATTGTTACTTTACATCAAACTGCTGTGCAGAATACAAACTGTATCATTTCAGCCCACGGAGTGAATCTCAAAACAAGCACTTGTGTGTCACTCTTCACGATCAGCCCACCATGGACCTCTTCCGGCCTCTCAGCCGAACCTCATCCAGCTTTTTAATGACGGCCGCGGACATCTTAGATGTGGCGGAGTAGCTCTCTAGCAGCTTCTCAAACAACATCTCGGTGTTGGGGTGAGTACTGAGAAAAGCCTTCTCCAGCACAAACAGATCCACGCCTTTATCCTCCGGCAACGCCGAGGTGTAACTCAGGCCGAAGTCTATGAAGACGAGCTCCGGCTCCGAGTCGCCTGGACGACACCTCAGCAGCATGTTGGAGGTGGTCAGGTCACCGTGGACGACGTTCTCATCGTGCATTCTGGCTAGGATCTGGCCGATTCTCTCGGCTAGCCTATTAAGCCCTCCGTCTGCACGGGTTTGACCCTGTTGAATAGAGTTAATGTGGTCACGCACAGTCGAGGAACCCAGAATTTCCTCCAAGAAGATGCAGTGGGACTTGTAGTCCACAAAGTAGATAGCTGGAGCTGATATACCTGAAGGAGAAAAAAAGGGGTCAATCGTTGTAATAAATCTCAAACAAACAAACTATTTAGTGAGGAACATGCAGCTACTCTTATTATTCTGATGCACTGAATTAATCTTGAATCAATTCTGAGCGTTTGGGTCACGTCAAGTAATAAAAGACAAAAAGTGTATTTTTAATAAAAGATTTTATCTGTAATAGCTCAACTGACCAACAAATTATTACTCATATGAGTATTATTATAAAAGTCCAGGATACAAATCCGTGCTGAGATAAACCGGAAGTTCCAGATGAGATAAACCGGAAGTTCCAGACCAGATGAGATAAACCGGAAGTACCAGACCAGATGAGATAAACCGGAAGTTCCAGACCAGATAAACCGGAAGTTCCAGATTTGTTTGTTGTTTTTTTGCACTAGAAACTTCGTTGATGTTTCCCGGCGTTAAGGAGCCGTCCGGGTTGAAGACGAGGTAAAGTCACGTAAGGAAATCGGCTACGAGGAGCCAGGAGGGCCACCTGCTCTGCGGCAGCGCTGGATGCTCCGGACCTCGTGGATGGTTCTGCGGGAGTTCAGCTTCTCGTGCAGCTCCGGGTGCCGGTAGCGTTTAGGAAACCTCTCTTTAATCACGGTTGGCTTCCCTAAGAACTCCGCCCGGTACAGGCGCGCCTCCGCTCCCTGTTTCATTAACTCCGCCGTGGAGAGAAACTGCAGGACCGCCATGTCTTCTTCTTCTTTGGATTTGAACGGCCGCTTGCATCCACTATTGTTGCATTGCTGCCATCTATTGGATCCTAACATCTATAACTCAAATTCTCACAAAGTATAAAAAAATAAAGCGTCTTTTTCCCCCTCAATACTATTGAACTGATCCACCACATTCTCAAAACTCAATTCCTGATAAAAACATAATTCCGTTTTTAATAATCTTCTTTGATTTGCATATATATATTTTTTAAACTAATAAAAACATGTTCCATTGTTTCCAGAGTATCACACCGACTACAGAAACCAGTAAGATGTTCCCGCATCTTAAGAAGGGTCCATTTAAGAAACTGTGACCGGTTCTTATTCTATGTATTATTATCTCCTCCCTCCTGCTTATTCCTCTAATCCTTCTTAAATCAACTGTATTTTGAAACCATTTATTTCATTATCCCTCCTAATTTTCCATATCTTCTTGCTTTCTCTCCAAACTATGCTTTCACCTTCAGATCTAGATAACTTTACTGGCATATCAACATGTTCTTTTCTAATAGCCTCCTTAGCCAACCTATCTGCTCTTTCTGTACTCAAATGACCTACATGAGCAGGAGTCCAAAATAATATTATATTTTATTTTGTTCACATATTCTATGATGAACAGCCATAACCTCATATAATATATTTTGATGATTTTTTGTATGTCCCTTTTCAATACTCAACAATGCAGATAATCAAACACTACATACAACTATTTCATTCATATTAGTATCCTCTCCCCATTTTAAAGATAATATTGCACATAATTCTACTGCATATATACTGAGATAATTAGATGTTCATTTGAAATATTAATCTTTAATTCAGGAATCACTACTGCTTCACTAGTTGCTACATTTTTTGGGTCTTTCGAACCGTCAGTATAAATTTGCAAATAATCATATTTATTTTGCATTTGATTATTGAATTCTTGGCAAATATCTGTTATATTTCTTTTCTTAATATTTGATAATTTTCTTGTCTATATTAATATGTGCATATAATCCATGTAGGTCTCAAAGGCCACAATACTGTTGGACTAAACTCTTTATCATATACATAAAAGGTTTTTTTCTCTATCCTCCCCAACCCATCCAAAACTATACATTTTTTCATTTCCTCTTTCCCAACAATTTTCTAATACTTTCTTAAATGGATGATCTTCATTATGGCCTTTGAAATGTATCCAATAATTAACCATTGCCTGTTGTCTTCTAATGCATAATGGCATTTCTCCTGATTCTACTTGTAGAGCACGTACTGGAGTTGATTTAACTGCCCCTACACAAGTTCTTAATGCTCTAGCTTAAAAAACGTCTAATTTTTTTAGCCTAGTTTTAGCCGCTGAACCATACACCACACTCCCATAATTTATTCTTGACCGAATTAGTGACACATAAACATTATTAAGTTATTCAAAACTTGAACCACATGTCAGCCCTGTTAAACACCTCTTAATGTTAAGAACCTTTTTACTTTTCTCCACAATATGTTCTATGTGATTTTCCCAAGTTAATTTCTTATCAAAAACTACTCCCAAAAAACAAAAACAGTCAACCCTGTCTAACGCTCTCCCATATAAATACAACTTTTTATCATCTCCAACTTTTTTATTTGTAAAAAACATTACTTTTGTCTTCTCCATCAAAAATGTAAAACCCCACTCTATCCCCCACTTACCCACTTTATCTATGCCTTCCTAAGTTTTAAGGATGATGTTCTACATTTCTGCCCCTTTTCCATAATGCTCCATCAGCAACAAGGGATTTACCAAAGCTAATTTATAATTCTTTAAAAAATGTCATTAATATGTTTTACAGTTCATTAATACGTGTTCTACATTTTCTTTCTCTCCACATCCTTCACATTTATCATTATTTTTCCTCCCTATCAAATATAAAATGTATTTTAAATAGGTATGAACTACTCTTAATCTGATCATTATTATTTCTTCACTTCTGTTTCTCTCATGGGATGCGCAGTGGCGCAGTGGGTAGCACTGTTGCAAGAAGGCTCTGGGTTCAATTCTGACTTGGGTCTTGCATGTTCTCCCTGTGCATGCGTGGGTTCTCTCCGGGTACTCCGGCTTCCTCCCACAGTCCAAAAACATGACTGTTGGGCTGATTGGGCTCTCTAAATCGTCCTTAGGTGTGAGTTTGTGTATGAGTTATTGTGTGTCATGTATGTCTCTGTGCTGCACTGCGATGGACTGGCAACCAGTCCAGAGTGTACCCCTGCCTCTCGCCCGTTGTAAGCTGGAGATAGGCGCTGAATTTGTAATACTAAATCTTTCCTATCATTTCCTTCTCCCTGAATACTTTCTAAAACTGCTTTGGGATCTGTGCATATCACCTGTCTGGTCTAACCTCCTCTACCCACTGTAAGCTTAATATAATAGCCAGCATTTCTGCTGTGAAAACATATAGTTGATCTGTTATTCTTTTAGACATGTATATTTTAAACCCTGTTCTAAAGCCACAATGATATTCATTAATTAATTTCTTATGCTCAATAATAAATCCTAATCTATTGACTATAATTTTCTCCTTCTATTCACTTAAATGATAAATTAAACCTATTGGATGAAAAATTCAGTGGGGATAAAAACCAAAACAGAAATATAAATATATTTTTCGGACAATCTGGTTTGCATTAAAAGTTAAATCTTTAGGCTATCATACATTACTTGTTTACCTACAGGGTAAGTAAAAGTAATTAAGTTGAGAGCAAAATTGTATTTTGATAGTACTTAGGATAGTAAGAAAAAAAAATGAAGAACAGGCAATCTGTTTTTAGTTTCTCTGTGTATAATAAATGTCAGGGCCATAGAGAGAGAGCGAGTTCGGGCACTCCCGGTGACTTTAATAGAAAATACATCCTATAGTACAATTATCTGTAAAGCATATACAAATGTAAACAAATTATAGTCAGGGTAAGTTATGAACCCGTACGCAGTATTATGCACGGAAAATCAGTATTAGCCACAAAGTCAGCAAATTATGTACGTATAATGCCCAAATACAATCAAAAGTAATTTTTCATTCTCACCTGTGAATCGTAATGCCATGAGATTTGTTTGGTAGCAGGGCCTGCTGTGACTGCCCTACTCAAACGTGTTGTCATGGAAAAATCCCAAATTTCAAAAATATTTCAAAGAAAAGGGTCACAGCAGTGTCTGCTCTACAGACAGAGCTCTGTCGCTCCCTCAAAGTAGCTACTGATTGGTAGATGCATAGGGAGGGAATGGCCAGTCGGGTCTATCTGCTCCATGTGTCACTCACACTGTTGCCAAATTAGTGACTTTCACACTAAATGTAATGAGTTTTTTGACCTCTTCTATCACCACTGGTTGAACCAAATGTAAAACTTTGTCTAAAACAGATCTTTGCCGTAAAACAAATCTCTAAATTTCACTCACACACTCAAAGCAGAGCACACTAACACGCTGCCGCAGTTAGCCGACCACTATTTTGAGTTTTTCCCGGCCGTTTGTCACCAAAATTAGTCGTTCTCATTCTCTCCCTGTCTCTATTTCATAATTTTGAATCGAGAGACGAGTTAAACATGCATCGATTCCTGGTTGCTAAAGGTAAGTCTGGCACTGGCAGCAGCAGCGAATCTTCCAGGAACTGTGCGAGGGTCTTAGCAGCAGAGAGAATCATTACCCGACTGGTCGGGTGGTACTGCTCCTCGATTTGCAACAAAATTTTAACCCCTGTACCCATTCCAGTACCACTACACCTAGTTCTAGGTGCACAAGCAACGGAGCCCGAACTGTTGTCAGTCCGGCCGTTGCCGCTGCGGATGATGTCAAAATAGGCTTAAACATTACAGTGCCATCACCACCCATAGCTCTGGTTTTCCCCAAGTAATTTTGGGAAGAACGCAGGCTCATTTTGCACAGGCTGGTATTGTGGGAGACCACGGCTTGAATATTCAACATAGCTTGATGTGTGCTTTTGTTTCCCATGCCGTACATTTGTTTGGAACAATGATAGAGATTTGGTTTTCACAAAACAAGGATTCAATATTTGGAAAACAGCATTGGAAAAGGACAAGGGACTCACAAAGCATACATCAAGTCAATGCCACATAAAAGTAACAGCCTGGTCTGAAATGTCCCAAAGAGAGGCTCAGCCTCCATCTGCAACCACTCCCCTCTGGCTCACCTTCTCGTGCTGCCGCACGACCACCGGATTCCCTGTTGTTTCCGCTCACCTCTCCATGGCGGTCCTTCACCTCTCACAACGTAAGACCGTTTCAGTTAACTTCACTCACTAAGGAAGGAACCACACTCACCCCTCTGTCTCCCTCCAGAGAGCTCCCGGTTTTTCCGCTCCGTTCCCCTCCTTCCTCCTCCAGACCAGGGAACTCCTCCAGCACTGTCATCTAGGATTAAAATAAAATCCTTAAACCTGCATCGGTCTTCAGAGTTCTTCCTGTTTTTGGGTCAAAGCTATTAAAATCCATGACACATTCCAACATTTTGGTTTAAAAAAGAACTATTAAAACATGTAACAAATAACACTTAGATATATAAAGATAACAAAAAAATCAATTATACAAAAACAGACAGAATAAAATAAACAATAAATATGACCCAAATACGTAATAATATAAATGAAGTTACCTGAAACAAGGTAAGGCAAAAAAAAAAAAAAAAGATACAGAAAATAAACACCATTATTGCTCACATTTGACTTCCGGTACCCTAGTTCTTCCTCAATATTCCACCCACTCCTAAATTATGTGCTTCCTGGAACACAATTTAATTTAATTTCCCTTTGGGATAAATAAAGTATTTTTGATTTGATTTTTTAGAGGCAAAGTAACTTAAAATGATCATTAATTATGCATGGAAGTATAACAAATAAGTTAGTTTTTCAAACTGCTCTTGGGGCCCCCTAGTGGCCTTGGGGCCCTAAACCGGTGCTTAGTTCGCTTTGCCTTTGGCCGGCTCTGATTTCTGATACACCCGACAACTGCAGAGTCATCTGAGTATTTCAGTAGATGACAGGAGTCTGATATATCCAAGTCTGCTTTAGACACTGTTTCTTTCATTGTGGCAATGTTTTTAGATGGTAAAAAGCTGCTTATGCTATTGATTTTATGTGGCTGTTAAAATGAGTAAAAAGTTCTCACACACAGTGTTGAAATCCTTACCCTTAACCTTACACCGTATTTAGCCAGCACCGTCTATTTTGTTTAGTTGGGTCAGTTAATGTAATTATATCTTGTCATTTACATTCAAAGTTGTTTTTCGTTGCTGTCACTTTAATCTCTGTTTCCACTCAGCATGCATCCTATTATCAAACACAGCTGCACTCATATAGCAATCAGGTTCTCTCCACTTTTCCACTTCCAGCCCTGTTAGGATATTAACCTGTTTTATTCAGCCACTCACCATCGGATCCTTTGCGCCACAACACATGTCCTTTTGCCGTACTCCTAGCTAGCCCTTTCTTTTCTTACCCCTCCAGCCTTCCCTGGCATGCTGGTTCCCCCCTTGTGTTTTTGTTTCCAAATGTTCTGTTGTGTTCTGCTGCCAGCAACCCATATCCACATCCCACCTGTTATCCATCAATCTTATATAAACTTTGATTTTTCATATAAACAAGTGGGAACCTTTTTTTATACACTACTGAAATTCTTTAACATGAACTATTAAAAACATTTTATGTAAACTAGTGTAAATCTTTTTTATATACTAGTGGGAACCTATTAAATTAATAACTGAGAAGTAGTGAGAAACTTTGATTTTAACTATTAAGAACATTTCAGCTAAATTATTTTGAAGTTTTTATATAAACTTTTGAGAGTTTTTTACATAAACTAGTAAAAACCTTTCATATAAACTAGTGAGAACCTTTTCCCATAAATATCTCTTGTTCATTCCTTGCAAACGTGCTTGTGACATGTTATTCTACGGAGTCATAAGTTGTGTGTTTTATTTGTAATGATGTGCTCTTGTGGTCAAAGACATATTTTTGGCAAGTTGTGTAAAGTATTTTGAGGCATGATTTGACTTGTCAGTCTCATAGTGTGTGTTCAAAAAAAAGATCATTATTATTACCCTGCAGTGTCACTGCATGCAGACAACTTTGACACTCATAAAATTGCCTGAAATTCAGTTCAAAGCATGTCAAGACTTGCTACACTGTTAAACCTATATATACAATATTATATTTTATAGTTAAAAGTTGCCATTTTAAGCATGCATGTAAGTTTCAAAAAACATTTTATTTTGATTCCAAAGCCTCACTATGTTGATTAGCATAACCTATTTCCTCTTGTGTGGTACAGCTGTGGTGATATTATTGATAAAATGATTAACTTAGTTATAGCTTACAACTCTATTAAGACTTGTGTTTAAAATGTGTTGCTGGAGGAAGAAGGAAGCTTTTTAGTAGGCTTTAAGTGGTTAAGAAGCGGGTAATACTTCCTACCCAGCTGTGCATTTAGGTTATATCCAAATAATCAAAAGAATTGAAATTATCTTAATAATTAGATTTATACTAGAATGAGTACATTTTAGAAACTGGCTTTAAAAACACACATTTATGATTAAGATATTATTAACAGTTGCAGTTTTTATGTTAAAATCAGATAAATCCTAAAAACCCAACCAAATTGAAAAAAATGCAATTTTTTTAACTAATATGTTAGTATTAATTTAAACATGTAACTTAGAATAAGTAAGCATAATTAAATCATCTAGCTCCTGGAGAGAATCCACAGGAAACCCTGCAAACTATTTCCAGAAACACAATGGCCAGAAATTTAACCTACTACTTGTCATGTTGTTATTCAAACGTCTGACCCACATAAAAACGAGGACTCTCAGGAGTACAATTACAAAGTTTGTTGAAGAGTTTGGATGCGATCTTGAATCAGTGTGGACAAACGGCGACAGATGACGGAGGGGAACCAGAGATGATCGGCGGTTGGAATCCAGACTCGGTAGCAACGAACAGTTCACTGAGCACAATGATTCCATGTCTCACTCTATAGGGTTAAGTTATTTAAGTTTTTCTATAGTTATGCTGCTATAGGCTTAGACTGCTGGGGGACAATCTGACCACTTCTCTCTCTGCTACTTTCTTCCTTTGTTCAATCTACTTAGTTACCGTTATTTCAACCTTGTTAACCTTTTGTTTTCTCTTAGTGTTCTTCTCTCCATAGTAGCCACAGCTGGGCTGGCGTTCTGTTAGCTGAGGCAGCTTCTTGGATGAGAACATGGGCTGAGATGCTTCCAGTGACACTCTACAACTTCTGCTATAAACTCTATTATTTCAGTATCCTGTGCCTGTATTCTGTCTCTTCTAACCCCCAGTCGGTCGTGGCAGATGGCTGCTTGTACTGAGCCTGGTTCTGCTGGAGGTTTCTTCCTGTTTAAGGGGAGTTTTTCCTCTCCACTGTCGCAACATGCATCCTCAGTATGAGGGATTGCTCTAAAGTCAACGACAACACAAGCCATTGTTTTGGTCTGCTGATTCCAGAGGAGTGAATGCTGCAAGTCAATGACTCAATGCAATCAGCTGGGTTCCTTAGAGTGGAAACTTTTTCAAATTGATTTGTTAGAATTAATCTTTGATTTTAATTGATTTTCTGTGAAGTGCCTTGAGACGACACCTGTTGTAAATTGGCGTTATATAAATAAACTGATTCTTGATTCTTCTTGAGCAACTCAGAGAATGGAGGGAACAATCGGGAGACCGGAGACCACAGAGGGGTAAGCAGAACGGGTGAGGTGATGCAGGCGGAGTGTGATGAGTAATGAGAACGGTCTTACTTTGTAGATAGATGGTTGGAGAACGCCAGGAGGAGTGAGTGGTGAGTCTTTCCAGTCGGGGCAGGTTGTCCAGGGGGAGAGGACCATGAATGATGGAGGCTGGCGCGAGCAGACCGAGCTTAACCAGTGAGCGGTGGAACCAGAGGATAGTGATGATCGTGGGAACTCTTGGAGGTGAGTATTCTGAATGATGGTGGAAGCCTGGGTGGAGCACAGGAGATGGAGAGGAGCACGAAGAGTAAAAAAAAAAATAAAGTATCAAAATAATCAAAGTAGCAAATAAACAAAACATCAAACTACAAAACTTTCTAAAAGTAAATAAGCAACTGGAGGACTAGAGACAGAAGATAAAAACTTGAGAGCTTAGAATCACTAAGAGGCAACTTGAAAAGCTGGCAGTGAGATTTTTTCGTTTATCTTTTGGCTGTTTTTTTTCAAAACTGTCTCACTGGGTGTTGTAAATAGTTGTTTAATTGTTGTTATTTGTTTGATGGGTGTTTTTTTGGAATTGTTTGTTTGGTGCAACCAACAGGGTTTCTCCCTGTTTGGTCGGCGTCTTCGGGCGCCATGGTGGGCGGTGGCACCGGAGGTTCCTCCGCACTGATGCGGAGGAACGGAATCAAGGTGGGTGCTGGTTCTCCTTGCAGCGTGGAGCAAGTTTGTTTGGCTGTGGATGAGGTGATTGGGCACAAAAATATTAGATCAGCGGCACAAATGAATGGATCTGTGGTTTTGTTTGTTGAAAAGGTTGAACAGGCACAACGTTTGGTGGAAGTGGGCGTTTCTGTGGGTGATTTGTTCTTGCAGGTGTCGCCGCTCACCGGCGACCAAAATAACGCAGTGAAACGTCCCTTCTTTCATTAGTGATGATTTTTTAATTAAAGAGTTATCTAGGCACGGTAAGGTGGTGTCACCAATTAGGAAAGTTCTGTCTGGGTGCAAATCACCATTATTAAAACACGTCTCTCACAGGAGACAAATGTATATGATATTATACCGTCGAGATGAAGAACTTAACCTGCGGTTTCATGTTAGATTGGATGATTTTGATTATGTTCTATTTGCTACATCTTCTAACATGAAGTGTTTTGGTTGTGGTCAGGAGGGTCACATTATAAAAATGTGTCCCAACAGGGCTGGGCCGGCCCCGCCAGCTTCTGCGAAGCAGCATGATCAGGTAGCGGACCCACCTGGTGAGGTTGTCGCTGCGGGGGGACCTAGCGGCTACTGCGGGGTGACCAACGGCTGCTGCGGGGGGGCCCGCGGCTGCTGCGGGGGTTCTTGCGGCTGCTGCGGGAGGCCCTGCGGCTGCTGCGGGGGAGCCCGCGGAGGAACCCACGGTGGCGGCAGAAGGGCCAGTGTTGAGCGTGTGTAGGGGGATGGATGGGAGCACGGTGTTGTGTAGTGATGGGCTGAATGGTGGTGAGGGTGAAAGTGAAGTGAGGGAGAGAGACGGTGTGCAGGGAGAGCAGGAGGGGGTGAGGGGCGATGAGGAGCATTTAGTGTGTGGAGATCAGGGAGGGAAAGGAGAGGTGGAGTTAAATGGAGAAAAGGAAGGAAAGAACAGTGCAGATTTGGTTTCAGGAGCTGGAGTGGAGGGAGAGACAGGTGAGGCAGAGGAGGTGATGGAGCTGGAAGCTTCTGCCCCTATTAAAAGGCGAAGCAAAAGGAAGAATGTGATGGCTGCTGAGCAGGCCAGCATGATGGCTGCAGAGAGGAAGGAGGTGACAGACAGCAGCGACGCTGAGAGCTGGTTCTCTGATACCAGTGAAGCATCTGTATCCCAAACAAACAATAGAGAACCTAGGTACCCAGTAGAATCTATTAGAACATTTTTACAGCAAACTAAAGGATTGAGAGGAGTAAAAATCGAAAGCCCTTTTCCTAATTTAAGATTATTTTATTTCTCAGCACGATATCACATCAGAAACAAAGAGGTGTCAGGTTTACAGATACAGAAGTTTTTAGATTAAATAAAACAATGTCCAAAGCAAGAAAACTATTTTGATTAAAATAATGTACAGTAGCATTTTATTATTTTTTATAGTTTTTTGGTGTGTTGCTTTTAGCTTCTTACCTAATATGGATTCTTTTAAAATAGCATCTTTGAATCTTAACGGGGCGAGGGAGGCTGAGAAACGTGCTTTAATTTACCAGACTTTGAATCAAAAGAGAATTGATGTAATTTACCTACAAGAGACTCATAGTGATCATTTAACTGAAACAGACTGGGGCAGAGAATGGAGGGGGGAGGTCATTTTAAGCCACGGCACCTCCAAGAGTGCAGGGGGGGGCTTCCTCCTCTCTAAGGCTTTCACCCCAAACTCCACAGAGTTTGAACACATTGTTCAGGGGAGGTTTCTTTTAGTCAAAGCAAAGTTTGATCATTTTAGCATGGTTTTTATTAATATTTATGCTCCCATCACCAATGCAGAGAATAAAGCTTTTTTTTTAACCAAATTGGGGAAAAGTTGGGTGATTTTGGGTCTGAGGATTAAGTTTTTATAGGTGGGGATTTTAATTGTAGAGAAAATTAGTTTTTAGACCGTAATCATGCAGAGCCGCATCCGGCGGCCCAACATGCTCTCCACTTCCCATATCTTCTTATAAAATTCAAATAAAACCTTCTTAGCTGAATTACTAAGCCTATTAACCATAATATAAGTAATATTATATTTTCCTGGAGATGCATTTTTTGATTTCCTTAAAGCATTATTTAATTCAAATAAAGAAAAATAACTATTTAGTAAGTCATTACATTTTACATTTTCTTCTAATAAATTAACATTTTCATTAATTGTGCAAACTCTCCTCTGTTTTTCTTCTATACTTAAATTATTACAACTGTGAACTGTAACAAATGTTTTAATCAACATATTTGCCTTCTCCTACCTAAGTCACAGCAATATCATTTTCATTTTTTAGAACTGGATACCCATATTCACTTCTAATTCCATTCATTCGCTTTATCATTCCCCAAACTTTTAAAATTTGTGTCCTTTCCTACCGAATCACACAATTTTCCCCAATTAGCCTTTTTTTTTTTGCATTTTTCACAGTTCTTTTAAGAAGAGCTTGTAACCTATTATATTCAATAAAATTCTGAAAATTCTGATTTCTTTTTAACAATCTAAAAGCTTTATTTGACTTAATTGCGACATCACATTTCTTCTTCCTCTTTTCCTTTGAATTGTTTCTCGTGCAGCACCTAAAATGGCTTCACAAATAGGAAAAGTTACATTATCAACACCCAAATCAATATTAACCTTTTGCATTTCTTCATCACTTATTTTTTTATATTTATCCCAATCAACATCTCCAAATATCCATCTTTCTATACTTTCCTGATCAATTTTCCCCATTTCTAGACCAATTTCAATAAGTATAGGATAATGATAACTTCCTATAGTTGATTCTCTTAATACTTTCCAATTACTAACCCCAGGAAAATTCTCTGAAACTAAAGTTAAATCTAACGCTGATTCATATCCATTTCTAATATTAATCCTTGTCCCTTCTCCATTATTAAGGCAAACTAATTGTTTTCTATCCATTATTTCTTCCACCACTTCTCCATTGGCATCATTCCTATTACTCCACAAAGTACTAAAAGCATTAAAATCTCCACAACAAATTAACTTTCTTCCTGTATTTTCAAACATTTCCTCCATTTCATCTAAATTCAGTTTTTTAATGGATTATAAAAATGTAATATTTTAATGCTTTCTTTATTATTCCAAATTTCCACAGATAACCATTCTATTATTGCTCCTTTTCCTAAAAATCTATACTGTATTCCTTGTTTTATAAATATTATACATCCTCCTCCACTTCCTTTTTCCCTGTCTCTCCAAATAATTTAAATATCCTTTAAATTCTTGACCATTAGCTAATAAACTTCTTGCGTTCCATTGTAAAATGAGCATTAAAGTCTTCCTCTACCTTGTTTCCCATCTATTTCAAGCCTTTTATTTATCAACTCCCAAGATAAATCCTTCACAGCTAAAAAATTTTCAGCACGTTTCTCTATAATCTTGATTTTCCCGTTTTCTGTTTCAATTGATCAGTACAGTTAATAACATATGCCATGAATAAAATTAATTTATCCATTGTGATTTCCATTCCTGACATTGTTGTTTGACTGTGCAGAGTACTTTGATTAGAAGACACTTGTGGATTCTGAACTATTCTTTCTTCTCGAACACTTTTCGCTGCCTCTGCATAGGTAATGTTTGTAACTAGTTTCAGCTGTTGTATTTCTGCAGCCTTTTTCCTTGCTTCACAACCTCCATATGCTACATTATGCTGACCACCACATTTATAACATTTCAACTGTACATCTGCTCCAGATTCATCATATCGATGATCTTTGCTTCCCTTTACACACTGATGCAATGTGACCATACCTTTGGTATTTGTAATAGCGCAAAGGAGGAGGGACATAAGGTCTAACAGGAAAACTCATGAATCCAATTTTCACCTTATCAGGAAGCACATCACCTTGAAACTCCAGAAGAACTGAAAAACTCTAAATTTTATCCCCATTCACAGATTTTAACAACCTTTTCAATCTTCGCACTTCCCCACCATGTATATTTCTTTAAAGTTTTTCTCATCAAAACTGTGAGACAAAACTGATCAGATTTTTTTCTCAGCTTTGGTTCTGGAGTTTTTGCGGCTACTTCCTCTGAAGCAGCGTTACCTTTTGTACAGGGTCTGATAACTACATTGCATCCGGCCTTTCAATTGGAGGAGGTAATCAATGAGAAACAGGCGTTATGTAATTATGATACAACTATATGTTAAAGCTTCTTATTGATGGCTAATAAATCATTTATTGATATGCTATCAATTAATCTGTAAATGATTAAGTTTTTAATATACATTACTTTCCAGAATAGCCTCTATTCTGCCATATTCTTTTTTTAATTCCTTAAAGCCATCCATCAGTTCGCCAGGGTGTACCTCAAAACCACTTGAGTAAATGCGGTGATAAAGTTAAGAGTCATTTGCTTGAACATTAGGTCTACAAATGCTTATTGTGCACAGAAGGTAGTAACTTTGTCTAGAATCTTGAGTTTAACAACTGTGGATAAACTATGTGATTGGTGAACACATAACATATCTATACACTTTGTAAGGTGAGGCTTATTGTAAAGTGCATTTGTTACGTTTTTGTCTCTGTAGACACCCGGAGTGTTCTGCACCTAATGTTTTCATCAACAATGTACTAAGAGTGACTTGTGTTCTTTACACCTTTAAAAGGCAAACAGGTTTTTTAGCCCCCACAGCAAATTTTATGAGATAAAAAATCCAAGGTTTTGATTCCCTTTGAGTTTCAAACAGTTAAATTGTAATTTTTAACAAAGACATTTAATAATGAAAAACTACATTTTATGTCTACAACTGACTAATAGCTACTAATAATAGCACAGAACAAAGTGGGATGTGCTGTTCTGTCACACCTAGGTAATATCCAAAGATCTGCTGCCTGTAGCCACATGCCTCATCTTCAGCTATACTTCACCCTGGCTCAACGCAGCCTCTCAGGTATGTAACCGGCAAATAGTGCGTGAACTCGTCTCTTGGTGTAACCTGGCTGTGTGTAAAACACATTCATGACCCAGGTAGGACAGCTCAAAGATAAACGACCACTCCTTCGATAACTCAGGAATGAGGAAATGTTTACATTGTCTCACACACACACACACACACACACACACACACACACACACACACACACACACACACACACACACACACACACACACACACACACACACACACA
>JAVLVB010000542.1:172991-189228 GCA_032876305.1 Orestias chungarensis
TTCCAGAGGAGTGAATGCTGCAAGTCAATGACTCGATGCAATCTGCTGGGGTTCCTTAGATTGGAAACTTTTTCAAATTGATTTGTTAGAATGTATCCTTGATTTTAATTGATTTTTTGTAAAGTGCCTTGAGACGACACCTGTTGTAAATTGGCGCTATATAAATAAACTGATTCTTGATTCTTGATTCTTGATAAATGTTGATTCAGCTTGTGACTCACCCATAGAGATTTTTTAATAGAAAATGTTACACTTTCGAAATACTTGCTATTTTTTTTATTTTTAAAGTCTTTTCTTTTCTTTTGCACATTCACAGATTCTGTTATTTGGTCATTATTCTTTACAACACAGCTCACCGTCTGTTTGGACAAACCACATCTGTGAACATCAGCGTTTACGTCTTACCACATTCCGCCAATTGCATTTAGGTCTGGACTTTGACTGGGACATTGTAGCGACTATTCCAAAGTGGTCTCGGTGTCGGGTTGTTGTAGCAACTTATTCTGCAATGTTCTGACCCTTAATTAATGTATGACAAGTGTTTAGGCATTTGCAGATTAATTTAAATGAAGTTAAACTTAGTTTATATACGTAGCACCAATTTAAAACACATGTTGTCTAGAGAAATTTTTTTTATTCCAATCATACATTAAAGTGAAACTAATAACAGATCTCCAACCAATGTAAATGTCGCCGTATTGTAAAGTGATATTAACAAATCAGACTTTTGTTATGTAGCTCCTCTTTTGTTTTCAGGAATTTTAAGGTCTTGAGAACAAAAATATAAGAAACAAATCCATCCTGACTTATTGTGGGTTTGAACATCTTCTACAGATGAGGTTGCTGCTCTCAGGGAGCTGGTTGAGGACCTGCGCTCTGCCCTGCAGGGGAGCGACGCTCGCTGTCTGGCCCTGGAGGTTGCCCTCCGGCGTGAGAAGAGCCGGACCTCCACCGCTCCCTGCAGCCACAGTACCTCTGTTTCTGCCACCGTGTCCTGCAGCGAGCTCACGCAGAGCCCACGGGAACAACCCGACAGACTTATGTGGCAGCCTGCTGGAGCCAAGGAAGAGAGAACAAGGAAGGAGCACGGAAGGTGGGATATTAGAGACCCCATTCTGAGGGAGCTCAAATTGATTCGGTCTTCCCGTGATGGGCAGCTGGAGGAAGCCATCAAGTTTAACGAGCAGTTGGAGGACGAGCTGCAGTGGGCGTACCAGGAGGTACGCAGGCTGCAGGGAGTGGAGTCTTCTCTGAGGAAAGACAACAGCCATATGAGGTGTTGTAAATGATCTAGAATCTTAAGAAGGATTTATGTTTGATGCACGTTTTTTAAGGCTTTTTGATGCTAACAGGAGGCGAGTAGAGGAAGCCAGAGAAGCCCTGAGTTCGGGGCTGCAGAGGGTCCGGTTCATTGAAGAGCAGGCCCAGTCTGTGCCGCAGCTCCAGTCCAAGATCACCAAGCTGGAGATGGAGCTGCTACGCTACAGGTATGTCCGCCAGCTGTGTACGGGAGACAAGCAACTCTGTGTCTGAGGGTCTGGTTACACATCCTTTGCTTCCGTCCTTTACTGACTTGTACGAAGCAACTTTGAACCAGTCAGGTCTCAACGACAGACTTTGACATGTTAGCATTTTGTGGGACAGGCCAACACAACGTAGTTCATCGTTTTAAATTGGCACGAATAAGACGCGAGGCTTTCAGACACAAATCGAAACAGTTTGGCATGTATTTGGATTTTAACTTTGACAACTTGAGTTAAGATTCCAGTGCAGCCACAGACGCACGGTCCGTTTAATGACTCCTCTAGAGTCGTCTAGTTTAATTTAATTATTGAATTTATTCTTTTGGTTGTTTTGAAAAATGTTCAATTACATACTTTTTAACAATAAAATAACTTCTTTTTTAAATTTAGACATCATCTATGATCAATCCTTTGTTTGTACATGAAAACTATCGGTTCTTCTCTACGTGTCGCTCTTGTGAAGAATTCCTCTTCTTTTCCTTTCCTTACTAAAATCCTGGTTTACCACAGCACTGCCTCGCCATGGGTGACTTTATTGGGTTTGACCATAAAATGGTTGTAAACATACATAAACGAATTAATAGAACACTAAAGTGGATGTAACATGATTTAGGTGTTATAACTGATATTGCATAAAGAGAAATGGACTACACCTGGTCCAAAGAAGAGTTTTGACAGTTCAGACCACACACCTGTAATAAGTGCTGGTATTTTATAACCTCACACCTTTTCCTGCCCGCTACAAACCGTGATGTGTTCACGGACCTCGTTTGTTTGCACCACCGGTGAAGAATTGAAGGATGAATCTAACCCGTAAGGATGTCGCATGAGCGCAGTAGAGCCGTTGTTTTTTAAATTATCCTCAGTGAATAAAACGTTTAGCCGACATGAGCGTAATTATTTAAAATGTGTGACCTGAGCTGGATCTTATTTTTAATAAGTGTTCGTTGTCCTGCTTCGCTTCCGGTCTCTGGCAGAATCGGCTGCACCTGCCTCTATGAGACCCAGCTGAGCAGACCTGACAACTCATGTGGTAAGAAGAGGGAAATACTGGGGAGAGACCTGAAGCAAGCTACATCTGATTGATTCCACCAGTTCAATTCCCAGATGCTGATGGTCTGCAGCGGGCAGTGGAAGGGAGAGCTGCCTCGGACGAAGATGAAGATGACAGGGCTCTGAAGAAGAGAGCCACGTGCTGCGGCCTCTCGCACAGTGGTGTAGGGTCGGTCACCATCCAGCTCTCAGACAAAACACTTGTTTGTAAACGAATGTTCTTTTCTTTCTGCTTCATGTTGAGAAAAATCAAATGCGAGCTTTGACCTTCCAGATGTCAGAAGACCACAGTCCCCCGTCCTCTCTCTCAGAACCACCCGGGGAACAAAAAGCACAGCAGAGAGCGCCGCGGCTGGATGGGTCCAAAGCAGGAAGATAGACATAGTTGTGGGGACGTACGCAGCAAAAAGGTGTGTGGTTATTTTTATTAATAAAAAGCAAATCTGACTACATGTGCTTAGACAAATCTAGGACATGTCTCAGAGTTAGTACCACATATGATGGTGGTTTCATCCTGCGTTGCATTGTCGGTGGTGTAGGGGGTGTCTGGGTTTGGGGCATCTGAGGTCGCCTGGGACAACTCTGGCAGCTGCAGGCGATGCTTTTAGGGGGTCTGGGCGCTGATGGCCGTGCTGCTCCTGGGTGGGTCTGTGATGGGCTCGGGGTTCTGAGAAGATGCTTGCTTCCTGACTGGGATTGGGGTAATTTTGGGTGATGATTCCACATCAGATACAGATTCCTTGTTTTAGCTGTGATTTTAAAAACTACTTCTACATTCATTCAGTGCAGTGTATTTATTGTTATTAATATAACACCAGTTAAAATATATTCAAAATGACTGTAATAAACTATGTATTCATTTTTCTTGCAACTTTTATCTGTCTAAACTAGTGACGAACTATACAGAAACATTCATCTTCTTATTTACAGCTATCAGAGGCTCAGCTTGGATGTTAAGTTGTTTTGCCATAATTGCAAAATTAAGTATATTATTAAGGTGATCCTAAAAAAATCCAAACTTTTAGCTGTTAGTGATTAGTAATAAATTAGAGCTTAACATTTAGTAATTCATCTTGTGTCAGTACACTTCACAAAACCAAAAGTCAGATTCAATCAGATTCTTCCGACTTATTAAACAATGCAGTCAAGTATGATTATATGCTCAAACTGACAAAACAGTTTTCTCATCTAAGGAAACCCAGCATTTTGCCTCACTCCTCCTGAATGAGTATGTGTTTTTTTTTATTGTGTTGTAGCATGAATGTAGCGACAGTGGGGGAGGAAAAACTCCCTTTTAACAGGAACAGAATCAGAGCCTGGCTCCGCATCAGCGGCCATGTGCCAGAACCTGGAAGAGAGGAAAGGTGCATCCAGATGCAAGTAAACTGTGCTAATTCATAGTTTGATTTGGAAACATTAATTAAAGCTTCAGGATGATAGTAAAACATGTAATGGCCAATCTGCATTATCTAACCCGCTTATCCTTGTGGGGTCACGGATACTATGCACAGCTTACAATGGGCGAGAGGCAGGGGTACACCCTGGACAGGTCGCCAGTCCATCACAGGGCAACACAGAGACGCACACTCACACCTAAGGACAATTTAGAGAGCCCAATCAGCCTAACAGTCATGTTTTTGGACTGTGAGAGGAAGCTGGAGTACCCAAAGGGAAACCACGCATGCACAGGCAGAACATTTAAACTCAGAAAGACCCAAGGTGGAATTGAACCCAGAGCCTTCTTGCTGCATGGCAACAGTGCTACCCACTGGGCCACTGTGCAGCCCATATGAAATACAATTAACCCAAATTAACCTAGCTATTCTTCTTCCTTCTACATCATAATGTTAGAGCAACTCGTTGTCAGCTTTAGGAGTTAGACCACAAAAAAAAAAAATGCAATGATGATTTTGGCTATCAAAGGCGGTAAAGATCCAATAAGCCAACCAACTTCCTGTTGAGTATCACATCGTTGCTATAGTTCCATGACTTTAACGTCTGGACAAATATTGCTAGCCTCAGGGAACCATGCTAATAGACCTTAGGATGACGACAGAACAGAGCCTTATTGGCAGAGAGAGAGAAGGTGGATGTTTGAAGGACGCAGTGATTTACCTGCTTTCACTGTGACCAGTATTTGACCAGCACTGTGTGTCTCCACAGAGGCCCGACGAAGAGGCGGAGAAAACACGTCTGTCTTTGCTGGAGGACAAGCTAACAGATTCGCTCACCCTGCTGCTACAGCTGCGTAACAAGGTACTCACATTCGCACAGATACACACACACAGACACACGCTATCACATAGGGGGTGAACAAACTCCTCTATAAACCTCTGCATTCCAATCTAGTTGGGGTCAATTCGTCCACTTGCTGTTGATTTCACTTGGGTGGTTTCAGTTGTTCCAGATATAAAGTAGTGTCTCTTTAAAATGAAGGAGCAACAGATTTTGTTTTACACATTTGCACATCAGGAAGGGTTTAACAGACATAAGCATGTGCTCGATGCACGATGCAACAGCCGAAACGACCCCAATGAAACGGCATCAAGTCAGCTTATACTGTCAAAGGCGTCTGTCACTAACTGTTTTAATGAGTCTTCTTAAAAAAGTCCAGAAACTTCCTGTGACACACAGCTGCTTTCATAATGCAACCAGTCTTAGTGCATCACGTTTTTGTTAGTGTGTGCAGATCAGAGAGTCGGACCTTCAGCCTCTCCCATTAGTTGTTTTCTCCCCTTTGAGTCAGCCCCTCTGTGTTTATGCCTCAGAATGTGTCACGGAAGGTCCTGGAGAAAATTGTGATGGAAAGTCTTGGCGTATGCGGCAAAGGTGAAGCTGGTACGTCTGCCCTCTTCTAACTCTGTTCCATGTTCTAGCTTTGCTTTATTTGGTAAAACCTTGTTGTTCCCTCGTGTAGGTCCACCGGCAGGCATGGAGGCAGCTGACACCCTCTATATCCGCCCAGCCTCTAGTGACAGAGAGGAGGAGGACAAGGGAGAAGGCCAGGGTGGAGAGAAAGATCTGCTCCTGCCTTTAGGAGGTCAAACCAATGTCAACTGTCAGCTTATATGTGGTTAACAGGCTAAGCTTTCTATACCTGTTTTAGTTAATCTAATATTGACTTATTTTACGCTTGTACTCATAACCCAGTCTTTTATTTAATTTTGCAAACTGCAAAAAAACATGGAAAGATTTTATGTTTTTTGCTGCACATTAATTTAACTTAACTAAAACGTTTCATCAGGCACTTCTGTAGATATATCGGTATAAACATGTATATTTATGTATAGTCATTTTTTTTGATTTCTGAATTCGATTGTAACCTACCTCACTTAAAAGTATTGGCTGCTGTCAATAAAACAAATCTCTATCTAAAATTGTGCTGAAGGACTTCTTGCAGAAGGCAGAGATAACTCCATACTTTGGCAATTTTTTCAAAATATTGTCAAAGGGAACGATTTGATGGTCTCAAAATGACATGTTATATGGGGAGTGAGTGTCTGCCTGTGCCTAAGAGGCCTAAATGGACCTTTTATGAATATGTTTGATGACTTAGAAAACAATGCAGAGAGCATTAAAGGCATTATTTGGTTTGGCAGGATGGGGACCACAAGGCTAGACTAATAACATGGAGGCACCTGTGATTTAAGAAATCATACATCTCAGTCTCCCAGGAAGCTTTACTTTGGTGTTTGAGGGAGGTTTAGAGGAGCAGTGTAATTTTCATCCTCAAAGGGTTTACCAATGTGGAACCGCTGAGGAGACGACCGGAATTACATTTTCCAGTCAACAGAAGTTTTAGATCAAGAAGAGTTACTATTGTTTCCTCCAAGGCATTTCGTTGGGAATTCTGTAGAAGCTGATGGTTTTTGTTACTATTCTATCTATGGTGTTCATTAAAAGCTAATGATAGTGAAGTAGAGTGCAAATCATAAGCCTCAACTAGAGTTCACCTACCTTGATGTCTTGTTGTAAGATTATTCGGCAGTCAGAATCAAGCCTGAAGTGAACAAAATGCAGCCGAGTAACGCTGCAGCACTCTAGGTTTTACATACAGTTAAGTATTTAAAGGATGTAAGTAAATCATTGTTAAAGGTAAAGCAGAAATGACAAAAGAATACCAATGAAACAGAGCAGCTATATGAAATAATATAGTCATTTATTTATTTCCAGCAAATTACAATGTCCTGCAGAGAGAAAGCTTTCCTCCTGCCTCACAGAACGGGGGCTTTTAGAAGACAAACATGTAGTCGATATCAGACTATACAAGACCGTGTTGTTTAAAGGCAGCGTGGGGGACGGGTGGACAACAACTCCTGCCGTCTCGCTCTGGATGCTAGCGGCCTGTTAATTGGGATTCCGTTGTCAATGGGCTCGGTAGTTTAAAGCACTCGGTTATACAAAGCAGAAGCTTGGTGGTGAGTGTTATTAGATTGCTTTTGGAAAAAATGTCTAGCTTACTTCTAGTGTTTCCCAAAAGTCCAGTTTAGCAGCATGCTATACCACATGAACAAAAAGTGATGCCCACAGCTCTACTATGACTTACAATAGAGTCATTTTGACATTCACACATAGCAAAAATCACACAGTACATCCTTTATTAATCCGAGCTAAAAAAAAGAAAAAAGAAAAGTGATACTACTCAGTGGTTTAAGTGATTGGTTACTGTGAGTTGAGCTTGGCTCCGACAGATCAGGACCTTCTCATTTCATTGACGATTGCTTATTTTATGAAGAGCCCTTCCATATATAATGTATTTGTTTAAAGACTCCTACTAGGCACTGTGATGATCATTAAGCTCACTTCTTCCATATTACAGTAAGTACCAAAATTCTGTCCAATGGCCATTTGATGGTAGGAAATCTGAAAACACTGATGACAAACAGTCTCAGCCAAAAGAAAAGGACACAAGTAACAAGTGTATATATAGAATAAATATAGTATGTACAATTTGTTTTGTGTGCTTTTAAAAATAAATATTTGTAGCATTACTTGCCCCTTAATAGAAGTATACACAACTTTCCATTGAAGTAGAGAAACAAGGCAGGCAGCGTTTTGATAAAGAGTGTTGAAGATACAAACTGATTGAGATAGATGAAAGAATGCTGAGGTAACTCAGCAGAAAAGCCAAAGTGGCAAATATCTCTCTAGGTGGACAATTTGACAAGTTCTTTATTTAAGTCAAACACTGCAGTGCCATCTGGTAGAGGTTCCATAAAACTACAGTACATTCATGCATTTGAATGGTATTCATTTACTGTAAGGGGGTTGTTTGCTGAGTTGAATTTAAAATGCTAAGCAATAATCTCTGAGAGACGTAAAGATTAGGAAAAATAAATGGAATACAAAAAACAAACAAACAAAGATTTAGTTTAAAACAGCTAAATTAATAATAATAATAATAAAAATCATTAAGACCACAAAAGCAACAATTAAACAGTGTTTTTGCACATCGGCACTACGTGCCCTGCTTGTGCATTTTCCTGGCCCCCTTAAAAAAAATCTACAAAAAAAGGTATAAGTAAAAGATAAGAAGTTTCCCTCTCTGCCATATTTTCTGCTTTGGGTAACAAATGCAGTCCAATAGTCAAGAAGACCTGATATGGGGTGGGACAAGACAGATGCTAACGTGAAACAGTCAAGTAATGCTGAAGATACTTGCCCCCAAATAAACCTCATCCATGCCTTTAGATACTGGCAAATGTTATTTACTCACTGGTTCTTTATAAAATAACATATCTTAATTTCTCAAATTACATCATATTCAACATCTACAAATTTTTTTTTTTAACACAATGAGGTTTTGCTAATGCTAATGAATTAGCTAATGCTAATGAATTAGCATTATAAGGAAAAGTTCCCACATGTCTGTTTTGAGCTGTTACATTGTTATATGCATTCTCATGGTTTTTCTATTGTTTGACATCCTAATCAGTTGAAATAAAATGTTTCAAAAGAAGTAAAGGTTTTAGAAATACCAAAATACCTAGGTGATATCTGATTTAGTTCTAGCTAGCTGTTGCTAAGAAGGTGTCTTGTGGTATTTCACCTGTTCTAAAACATAAACTGTTCTATTTTGTTAGAAGATTTACAGCAGCAACAGTATTAATTATAGTGGAAAGAGCAGCACGAGCTATATTAGCTGGCTTGTTGTTGGATTCATTTTCTCTTTGTTCCCATCGTAGTTGTTAGCTCAGGCGAGCTGTTTCAGTGTATGGATTAAGCAAAAATTTGCCATTTTATCAGGGATTTAAACAGTATTGAGGTTTTAGGAAACCCAACATACTAAATGTTGGTCATTTTGTGGAATTGACAAAATGAAGAACCAAACCAACACTTAAGGGGAAATGATATTCCTACGGTAAGAAATTAGTGAAAATACTGCAGTTTCACTGCATCATAATGTTAACATAAATTGAACATTCTAAACTTTCTTTAATAGCTACAATTTAACTTGACAACTGCAATTTTATATCCCAGTTGCTTTAATAAGCGTTATGTGTTGCACTTGCTTAGTGTCCAGATCTTCCCTGTCTGTTGCTTAAGCAACTAGATTCCCAAAATGCAGAACTGGCCTGTGTTGCAGAAATACATGAAAAACAAACATAGGTTTCTTCTTTCCGCCAACTAACTGGATGCAGCAGGTGGGAAAGGAGCAACTCTGGGTTAACCCATGCTCTCTGCAGCGTAAGACTTCAAGAAAACTTTAAAGAAAAAAATGAAGATTAATCTGTAACAATGGTGTAATAAACAGACTTTTGTGGATTGGAAACAGAAACTTTCTATAATCTATGTCTACTGTGGTAATGTTAACCAGCCAATGCCTGAACAATTTCTGACACAAACAATAAATAAATAGAAAATCACTGATCAGTCAACCACTTATAATGGTCTATGATTTCTATAGAGGATATCTATGTTTCGTCTGATGTCAGACTGATAAAGTCAGCATGTTCTGGGGAATTAGGAAAGGCGCGTTTAAAAAACATAAACATTTTTGTACACAATTTTCTATCTTTGACAGGAATTGTGTAGCTCAATTTCCTTGCATAGCATAATTTTGTCTCCGATGATTTGCCTGGGCTAAAAAGCAACCAAGGAACCGGTTATATTCTCTCATAAAGGCCACCTTCTTTTTAAGACTTTCTTGATCTTATGCATTGTACACTATGCTCTGAAAAAAACCTTATCCTCGTATTGTTTTAAAAAGGTTGGATTTTTCCCTAAATACAGACAACAAACAGCTGCTGTTCTTACATTACCTATAATCGCATGAATCTATTAATCATCATATGAGCATATCAACTGTCAAGTTGATGCTAAAGTGAGTAGAGAGTAGTGTTTGACGTATAACACACACAATTTATATAAATGTAGGTATTAAGTTTGTAAATTAGCCTAAATTAGGTATAATTCGGAATAATTCTGAATGCTAGATGGTATCAAAGTGCTTTCAATTAAAATGATCCTTGGTCTGTGTGGAATATGTATCATCAGGCATTAGTCTGTTTAAAAACTAAAAGCAGTTTAAGGCAAATCCATCAATAATCTAAAAGTGGTTATTTATGGTGTCCACCGGGAGCACCATAAATCGGTGCTCCCGGTGGACATTTAAGGATTCTCTGTTGTACATGCACATTCGTGATTATCTGTACTCAATTGACCAAAGCCTTGACAGACTAGCTTCGGGTGTGTTTTTAAAGTTTTCAGCATCAAACATGAGGGACAGGAAACAGGAAGACTCTGTTAAAAAAGGAATTTAGGTCCAGTCCCCTGAAGTAAAACCAAAGTGTTGCTTTCCACTGTAATGAAGTATAGCAACAGAGGGGGAAAAAAAGCATTTTACCAAACTATAAGATACAACCTTATTGTTAATTCAACAGCACTTTGTGATTAAGCATTCATTCTAGGCTTATTTGGATGTGTGGGGTTCTTGTGCTCCTGTTCGCTTGTTTTAAAAGTTTGTTTTTTTAAACAAAAGGCCTTACGTCCCCATTGAAAATAATGAGGACTTGCCGCGCACATGAGTCAGATATCAATCACATCGTATTTTTGTTAACAATAAGAATTGTTAATAAAAGTGGTAGGACTGCATGGTTGAGACGAAGAGGTCTGTGTTCCGTGTCGACAGCAAGACTCTGTCAGGATTTACATGCTGCTGCTGTGCCAACAGTGAAACAGCGTCCTGATATCCTGAGGGTGGAATTCACCTATGAACACCGTCATCCAGAGCCGTTCGGGGAATTAGACGATTTATTGTGGATGTCCACTTTCAGACTCAGGCATACGGGTGATGTTCATCACTGTTTTTATATGCAACCTTACAGTATGTTTCAAGTTCATTTTTGTGTGTGTGCAGATGTTTGCATGTATTCAGTTGCCTAAATTGGAGTCTCTGTCCCCCATAAACCAGCGCATGTGGAAGCAGAGGGCAAGGAAACCAGTTCCCAGAAGGTCCCCCAGAGCGGTCAAGTACGGGATGGAGAAGTTGTCGGGGTCCATGCCTCGGCCCCACATCCAGTGAACCATCCAGTCGGCCAGGTACAATAGGATCCCGACCTGCAGTGAGGCAAAAAGACGCGGTTTAATTCAAACACATTCCCCCTGTTGTTTGCAAGCTCAGGTGATCTCCTGGTATCCTAAAACATTGACATGATTTGGCAGAGTAAAGAAAATTAGGTTTTAATGTCAAAGTCAAAACTGATTTCAACAAAATATTGGCAAGTTTATAAATAATCTTGATGGCTTTTCTTATGGACTGTTCTAGGGGATGTTCAGTGCCTTGCTGATTTTTTGGTGCATCCCTCCCCTGAGTTTTACTTATGAATAACCACTTATCTGGTTAAATTAGAGTGTTATTCTTTTCTTTATGCAGTTATGATATCCAGGATTTGTTGTTGGTCAAAAAGGCAAACTTTTAATGAGGACAAAATATAAAATACAAGAAACAATAGAATATAAAACATCGACGGAAGGGAATCCTTTCTAATGTACCCGTGTGCTAATCCCAGCATAGTTAATCTGTAAAATAACAGCTGTGTTTTAAAATAGCCGCTCACAAAGCATGCTTTGCCTCTTTTAAGAATTAAATGTTGATTTCTTTGATGCAGTTCCTGGAGTGAACTTGGAATAGGACAACCTCAGTAATAGCATGAAACTTTACTGTTTTTTTTAAATTATTGGTTTCTGGATTATTTGTTTACTTTTTTTTCTTACCAGTGCATTTAATCAAAAATCAAATAATAGTCAACAGTAATTAATAGAGAATTTTTGGGTTATGGTTTTTTCCAGCAATAGTTAAAGCTTGCAAAACATGATTACCTCACTAGACATTAAAAATGCTTTAGTTTATTATCATAGACATCGTTTTAAAGTAAAGCTCACTCATTTGTTACACGGTGGGATACACTTTAATGAGAGGAAAGGATGTGCACCTGCAGTAGAGAGGCCACCAGGTAGAAGGTGATGAAGATGGGTGTCAGGGTGGTGTGTCCTCCTCTCAGGGAATTAATGGTGTAGAGGAAGATAAGATGACCCGGGGCAACCAGGAGGAAGAGCACACGAGCAGAACGAGAGTTCACAGCTGGAGAAGAGAAGGGTTTAGATGTCTGATGGTTTTAAGATGTATCAGCATACAGTGATACAACAAAACACTCCACTTATCAAAGTTTGGAAACCAATGTTTAAGAAATTCAGCCTAATAGTCAACATATTATTTCACCAGAACTCGGAATTTATGTTTAATGCTCTAAAGGTAATTTACCTCCTACTTCACAATAACACATTAATTTGTTTTCCTCTATAAGCTAAAGCACAAAACAAGACCAGGCGTTTCCTGTTTGTAAGGTTAGCTCAAGGTGTGTCTATATTTTTCTATCTCAGTGAGATCAGTGCTTCTGGTGCCTAAGCTGGAGGACCATACATCCAAATGACGGGTTTATAGCAGCTTCTGCATAACCTGGTGCCACTTCATTTGACAGTTTGAAGACAGAAGACAAATAAAATGCCATCAGACAGAAATAATTTTCCCAGTTTTAACCTTACAGCATGGTAGATCCCTTAGGATTAGTTATCTATTAAGTAGCTCGCAAGCTTGAAAAGTGTGGCCTCCCCTGTTTTACAGTTTTCTAGCAATCTTCCCTTCCTGCTGTTTTTGCGCTAAAACTTTGACAGTTCAATGCTTAACACCTCCCCCTAGTGGTTAAGTGGATACTAAAGTAGAAGTAGTTTGCTGAAAAAATTACTTTTTTATTGTATCAGTCTGAGTTAGTGTTGAAAACATACCTTTGCTCTTTTGTTTAATAATGTATTCAAGCCATAATTACCGACTAACTCTTAGAGAGGAAAAAAACAACAACAGTTAAATAGAACATGTTTAACAACCTGAAAGATCTGAAACAGTCATTCTGATGGTGACAAGGTACTACACTTTAGCCATTGAGGTAGTCTGACAGATACAACCCCTGCCTCATGAGCACCACCTGCAGGCAAAGTGGGTGCACTACCTTGTCTAAGGACAACGACTGAGACAGACAAAGCGGACAAAGAAGCTGAAATCCATTTGTTACAGGATTATTTTGTAACTTCCGGGACACCAGTGACGAGGCCTAGTAGAAGTGGACAGGACATGAGAGTGACTTGACTACTCTTACAGGGGTCATCTAAAGCACTGCTGTACTTATTTGCCTGAGTTAACTCGAAAAACACAAGATGAGGTTTCCATTCCAGGAAATATTGTAAAAAAACAAAAACTAAAACATAATCATATGGTGTTATAGAAAATGAACATCAAATTAAGAGCCAACATTTCTGGTGGTAGTTTTCAGGTCTATAGCTCAGTGAATTATGATCTCCAGCAAAAAATCATAAAAGAGAATGTCTGGCATTCCACTTGAGACCTTCAGCTTAATCCAAAGCACACCAATGAGTGATGGGTTGAAAATTAATAAAATATGGATGCATGGCCTTATATATGAAGTTAATGCTTGAAACCCTTTTATTGTGGCTCAAAAGAGCTGTTGTCCATATGTTGGACATGTTGAACCTGTCGCATAGTAGAAGCCCCCTAAATGATCAATATGCATGTACAGAAATGGCCAAAAGATGTCCGGTTACTTACATGAGCCGAAAAATGACAAACAGGGTGTGGGACACTTCCTGGGAACGGGGTTGGGTTCTCCCATGGGAAGCCCGTTCATGTGCAGATAGGTGGAGATTCGGCTGGCCTGAACTGCCACCAGGTTTCCTCCTACACCTGTTCCACGTCAACAAACACAGAAAAGGGTGATGAGGACAAGGACAGCTCAAAGTCACAGCAGCAAAAACCACATCTTACCAACTAGTTTTGTTTAGTTTCCAGTGCAAACATAAACAAATGAAACGTGTACTCGTACTGGCATTTTGATTTACTTATAACAGGTTGAAAAAATACACCAATGGAACTAGTACTGAAAAATAGTTCGTTTTGTCTTATTTCAGGTGAACAAGATGTTTGGCACAAGAAACTACACCGGAACACTTGGTAAGATTTTGTATTTAGTAGAGATTTTTGTATTTTTGTTTTTTTTCTTTGTGTAGTTTTTGCTTGCCTTACCATTGATGACTGGAGTAAAAACAGCCATCCCAGCAAAGTTGGGGTCGCTAACTGTCTTGTCAAGGATAAGACCTCCAACACTAAAAGATAAAGAAAAGGAAAGATGAAGAACTGAGTGACTTAGATCACCTGTTTTAGACTAATTGGATCAAACTGTAGTGACCACCTGCTGATGGCCATGGCGATGATAACCGGCTCCCAGCCAGAATAAAGAACTTCTCTGGTAGCCGGGATCTTGCGAGCTATTAGCACCCACACAGGGCACAGCGCCACAAACGCCGCACACACCAGCGGGTTGGCATAATCGTTGTAATCTGTTGAAAAAAGTACAACATGATATTTGGGGCTTTTTTATTTTGTTACTGTTGCTGATTTGGATCCATTACCAAACCAAACACAAGATGACTAAGCTAGTTGTGTACTACAGTTATATTCCTGTTCCACGATGCCTTTTAAAACTGTTCGTAGCACTTTTTCCATTTGTAGCCCAAAACGACCCCAAACATTGGTGGATTTTATCGTAATTTTATGGGATTAACCCACACACAGGATGTTGTGTTCTCTGATCTTGACTGTTAGCTTACATTCGTCCAAAATCTTTCCAATGCTAGTTTTTCTTGTTATTAAATGCCACACTAGGGTGGTATATTTAGTAATTAGAACACTTTTGAAGCTAACCAATTGCACTGGATTTTATTTAGACGCACAGAGTAATAGAAGTTAAATACAAACGCAGCAAAATATTTTCAGATATTGCTGGTAAAAACCGAGCGATGCAACACTGATTAATTTAGGGATATAAATACTTTTGCAAAGTGGGGTACTTTGTATGATGCATTGTCACTTGACTAACATTGCAGGAGACTCCAACCCCCCAAAAAACCCCACAACACCCGAGTAGACACAGCATGTCCAACTCCCAGACACCAGCTGTGTTTGTGTGTCTGAGCAAAAAATATCCCAAATATGCTCAGCATAGCAGCCCAGTGTAGCGTTTAAAGGGAGTAATTTTGTTTTTTTGGCCTGTCCCTCTCAGACGCAAGACTTAAGGGATTACACCACACTCTGCCTGTTTGTGTGTCTGCGGCATGGAAACGAGGGAACGGCGGGGCATCGCTGGGCAGCTGGGTGTGTCGCTGGCCAAGACGCCGTCGCACTGCTAACACCCTAAAACACAGCAAGATAAGGCGTGGGAAGGCTTTTATCCTTATTTACCTCAAACACCCAGGAGGAGACCCACATTTTACACAAGCTGAACGTGCTGCTGCGCCCTTTCACTACTCCACTGATGATGAGAGCTTTTGAAACTGTTTTGAAACCATTGCTATTGTAAGGATTCCAGTCAGATCTCTATTGTCTTTGATTGCCATGTGGTAATTGAGCTTATCAGGACTGGAGGAATCCATTTAAACCGAAAATTGCAGCAAACTGGATAAATACGAGGAAGAATAAATCCCTACTGTTTAAATATATGCCACTTAAAATATAACATGACGCAATAATCTGGTAGAAAGAACAAAAAAACAAGTGCTTTAACTAAGCCACAGTTTCAGCATTGTGAATTAAGGATCCGACCAAAAAACGAAATTGTAACAAGGCTGACATTTTCTGCTTCGCACACACGAACAACGCTTCAAGAGAATAGTCAGAAAAGCCAAAGATTGAGAAAGAAAAACAAAACAAATTCCTCTGGGTCCTAGATATGTTAAAAAAAGGGACATTATAATTCTTATTGTTATTATTTATCAAAATACATATTGCAGGTTTAATTTGGGCCTTTACAGAAAAAGAAATATAGAATTTAACAAAGAAATATGGTCAGATTTGCTGCCAGAATTGTGCCAGAAGCCTAAAGATTGTAACAAAACAATTCTTGGTTCTCATGCAACTTGCTGGGGGTGTGGATCTGTGTCGATCAAAGAAAATCTAAAGCAAAAGCACATGCATAAAATGTGTATATCTGCAATGATTAAATATGTAGACTCTCTCCAAGCTGACACTTAATGACTTAATAGTCATTAAGTCATTAAAAGCCAAACATAAATGACATTTTCACCAATCAATAGTC
>JAVLVB010000542.1:189328-215197 GCA_032876305.1 Orestias chungarensis
ATTCTTGGTTCTCATGCAACTTGCTGGGGGTGTGGATCTGTGTCGATCAAAGAAAATCTAAAGCAAAAGCACATGCATAAAATGTGTATATCTGCAATGATTAAATATGTAGACTCTCTCCAAGCTGACACTTAATGACTTAATAGTCATTAAGTCATTAAAAGCCAAACATAAATGACATTTTCACCAATCAATAGTCAATCTTGACAGAGTGTTTATCTGAACCATGCAGATTTTACTGGGACATTAACTAATAAGTCAGAAAAGTGACTTGACTTGAATAAATTGTATAACATCTATGTGACAGGGATTACCTAGCTCCTTGTAGAGCCCTGTTGATATTCCTGCCAGCAGGGACAAAGTGATCAGGTCTCCAAGGCTGGCAGCGATGGGAGTAGCCACGTTGTCAGGGTTGATGCCAACTTTTCTTGAAGCAATAATCACGCCGATCATGACGATACCTATGGAATTTGAAGTTAAACTGCATCAGAACGTGAAGGTCATGATTTAAGATAAATGGTCTGCATCCACAATTATAGGTCAGGTATACAAGCAAGCAAACAGGAGTATACTGACAATGCATCCTGCATGCGCTTTCTTTTTTTTTTTGGGATTTGTAAGTGTTTTAACTCAGTTCAATTCCAGACAATTTTACATTTTGTGTAAAACCGAACTCAAGATAACTGTCAACTGTGTAATTATGTGACCCCCCACACAATGGTGTTGTTGACTTTGTAAATAAAAGTCATATCAGATTTTTTTTTCCCAGAAGTTTGATGAAAATGATTAAAACCAAGTTAAACCTTGGATAAAATGAATAAAAGAGACTCCAGAATCCAGTAATTCCGTATTAACCTACTGATGATATTTCAACACGCTCTGATTCTTAAATTCAGTGAGCTTCTGAGCTCAACTCTAAGAATCCCGGCTTTGATTGATATTTTAACGGCATAATAAATAAGTGCTAAGCATTATTTTATCTTTTTTACAATAACTCAAAGTACTTTCTTTTGAATTAATATATTTTTTTAAAACATATTTAATATTAGAAGTTCATTTGACTTGCTGTATATATTGATCAAAATAAAGCATCATCACAGGCACCAAAGGTGCATTTTCAACCATCTTTTTAAGTGTTATATTTCTTGAATATTTATCTACATTCTTCTACCTTTTTTCAAATCTCTAAATAAAGTATCGGTTTATAAAATTAATAGAAACTAAGGTTTAAGATTCTCCAAAGTGTAGTGTACATTTTGTTCTAGCAGTGTAAAACAGGCCAATTTACCTATTCTGCGTTTTCTTACTAGAAACTATAATAGCTGAGCCTTTTTTCATAGATTTCTCCAAATTAGACTTACTATTAACAAAACATGTGGTAAATGACGTATTTGTTTTTTAAAATAATATGAATGTTGTCCATGTCAGCATTATTACCATCTGCTGGGGAACATGGGTATCACAGCGTCTCGAATGTCAGGCAAATCCTACTTAGACAACTGAACTTTATATAGACAACTCTACCTTTGTAAATAGATTTTGTAGGATTGAAATTCAAAGCAAAGTCAAATGGCGAAAGTTAATTCTAACAAAGATTTAGTTTAAGGGTGATTAGCCTTTTTTTATTTTGGTTTTGAAATTCCTACTAGCAGAATGTTTTGCTTTACAGTTGAACTTCCTAAATATGTTAACAGATTAGACAAGGACTTTCAATTCCAAGAAGAAAATCTAATATTATTAATATTAAACATGTTGTCACGACAAATTGCTCAAAGCATTTACCTTTGTCACTCTTTATGACTAGCTCAAGGGTCAAACAGAAGCTATTCCAAGAAATTAAACCGTCTAATCTATCTGCTGATAGGAAGAGCAACAATAAAGGTGATTAACGTCCTAAGTGGCGACCGTACTCAGGAGCAGAGATGCGATGAAGGCCGTGGCCACACTCGAGGCACACAGCAACACTGCATGGCCCAGCTGGAATTGTCCCTCTGGGAGCCAGCCAAAGATTACAGCAGCTATGGAAGCCAGGAACCCCACAACTGTGGCCTGGACCTGGACGCAAACACACACACATTAAAATGGCTCCTGTAGATTTCATTACAGCTAACATTTCAACTGCGGATGCGAATGACCGTGAACCCTGCTGCAGGTTGAACCTCACACTGTTCAGTGGACTCTCGCTGAACGTGTGTGGGTAGCCGAAACGATAACCGCAAAAAGTAGTGGAATATAAAACGTCAGCAGCTGGAACCGAACCCCTAGCACCCGTTTGTTGCCATGTGAGTTTGGCTTGACCCCGAGTACGAGGTTCCAGGAAACACAATAGCCTTTTTGCACATTACGTCACAGCAAGTTGCACCATGTGGCAGCAGTGACGACCAATTCAAGTGTCGGGTTATTTTAGAGGGAGCACCCGAGCTAACATATCATTTTAAATATCCTGCCAGCAAAGCTTGCTTACAGTGTTTACAGTACACGTAGGAAACAGACGATTTACTGCACAATGTCACAGAAAGTCAAGCAAACTCTATTTAAGAGTTTGCTTGACTTTCGAACGATACAGGTTTCATTCAGTTTTAATTAGGCCTGCTTCTGTCAGAAAAAACCTGTTCTTTTTCGTATTTTATATATAACCATGTTATTTAAAGGGTAAACTTGCCGGTATCACGAAGTGCGTTAGAGTTCAGCTAGTATGTTACCACACATTGTGGTCAGTGTAGTTTAATAATGAGTCCAATTTTGTGTTTATTAAAAACCAAAGTATAACAATATTATAAGTATAATATGCTTGTATTTATCTACCCTATTGCAGCAATGATTTACATTGTAAACTGTAAATGAAAGAACTTGGGTCAGTTTTGGCCAGGACTAATTGCTTTGGTCTATTTTCGCAGCCAATGCGTTGTGGGCGTCAGCATGCCAGCTAACCAGAGACATACAACACATTAGCAAATGTTATTTATGTAGCATCTGTACATTTGTTCATTTCATTTGGTCAAGAGTTGCTTATGTTTAGGTTTGGACTAATGATAAGTTATGAAAACAGAATATCTAGAACTTTAGGTTGTTAAGATGATGTAAGATAAGTCATATACCACCTGTCTCATGAGGTGATAGACATCACTGTTGGATTTACCTGGATGAGGGCCAAGTTCCCCATAATCATCTTCCACATGTCCTTGGCTGTGTCCATCTGACCAATATTAGCCTAAAAAGCAAAACAGAAAAACAGCTTGTTATTTTTTGTGTCAGTAAGAGTGTGTGTGTGTTTGTGGGTTCGTAGGTGATGTACAGCTAACACAAGCTATTGATCCCATGAGAACAATAAAGTGTCAGTTGTCAGGACAAAGATTCTCTGATCTGATCCCCCATCCTGAGGCCGTCTCCACTTATCACGTCTCGTTTTTCCAACAAACGCACACACTGATGGTCTCAAGAGTCAAATGGCCGCCGCCACAGAGGGCCATTGTGTGTTCAGAGAGCAATGATCCAAACCGCCATCCAGAGTGAGAGGATACAAACAGACAGCCTCCACTCCCATCCTGATCTCTCACTTACAAATACACAGGAAAGAAAAAGGGGGTTCTGGAAGCAACAGAACGTCTTGTGAACATGTCTGCAACTAATGCACTGATTCCATTAATAGATTTCTCATAAAACCGGGGTTCACATTTTCATTATTTAGAACACCACAAATTAAGGTACAATTGTGAACAAAAAAAACCAACTATGACAAAATTGTTATGCCCTTACTCTTCTCCTACTTGGGGGGAGACGGTCTGATGCATTTCCACAGCCTTCAAGTTGCATGTCACATGTTCAAGTTAATTTGAGCATCCACCCTGCATGTTTCTGGCTGCTGATTTTGTCTCCTTGGTTTGTGACTCAGGTTGTTTTTTTTTCTTTTTTGTTTGCTGAAACTAGCCTCAATATAGGTGTATCACTCTAGATTGTTTATTGGCGAATGCCCACTTTAAATGCTTAAACATCTGTTCCAGTTTCAAGAAAATATCTCTTAATACCTTTTCTGTGCGGTAAAATAAATAATTAAAACCGCCTCACAAAGTTACAAACTGAACAAACAAGAAGGATCTATACTATTAATCTTTAGTTTGAGATGTCCTGCACCTCTAATAAGTGCTGAAAGACATATGCCGCCCACTTGTCCCGATCGGAACCGTTATTTGATTTCCCTTTCGGATAAATAAAGTATTTTTGATTTGATTGATTTGATTATTTGCAGTTCATGAGTGAAGCTGCTCTCGCTCTTTGGTATATTTAATACAGCGCTGTCAGCTCTGCTCCTTCTGTTTATGTGTGTGTCGTTGAACTACCCACTTGGCCACCCTTCAGATATTACATTGTGCAACAAAGTATCGTAGCAATCTGGGCAAAGTTAGTTACATGTGTAATATGCAATGAGAATCTGTGAATACTGGACATTCATTTATAAGACCCCCCTCTGGGCGTCCCAGACAGGTTATTAAAAATCGACATGTCCAGGGAAAACTATCTACTACTTGGCTTTGTGTTGGATTTTTGCTCCTAGCTTACATACATTATACATACATAATGTTAATACACATTAACATTACATCGTCACTGTGTTAACCCTAAACAAAATAAATGAATAAGACTCCTCGTGTGTGATACAGTATAAACTATACTGTGGTTTTTCAGAGAACATCAGTGAATAAACCGACCACGGTTTACAGTTAAGCGGAAAAAGGCTTTTGAGTTCAGGGCACTGTTGAGCAATGAAACAATATAATAAGCTATAAATGTCTCACTGAGAAATTTTAAATCATCTAAACATATGGCACAAGTACAAACTTTCCAAGTAATGTCCTGTCATCTAAAGGGACATAGAATGAAAAAGTATAGCTGAGAAGCAGCTGAAAGGACCAATGATAACTCTGGGGGAGACACGGTAATACGCAGCCCTGGAGAAGGATTCTGGGACAGCCATAGTTCACACCTAATCCTGCAAAAAACAAAAAAACAAAAGAACAGTCCAACTGCTTTCATTTTGTTGTTCCAGGTAATGTATTTTTGGCTACGTGTTTTTGAACTGGAGCCAATATTTATGCTGACAAATGTGGAAAGATGAAGATCTTGCTGAAGAAGCTTTGGAACTAATGATGTAGCTTTTACAAAAAGCCTTTTGGGGCAAGCTTTAGAAACAGTACACCTTCAGCCATAAACTGTTGCGTCCTATGCATGTGGTGTCATTGGTTCAAATGTGTAAGCTTCAGTTTCTACTACACTCTCTATATTTCAGCAGATTGTCAGCTGCTGTACGAGAGAAAGTACACGTTTTTGGAATGTCTAACCTTTTCGCAAGACCTCCTCTTGGCAAAGCAGATGATAAAACCTTTGTTGTGTTTGCTATAATGATATTGTTTTGAGGCTGCATTGCACCACCGTGGGTTCAATTCCACCATTGGTCTTTTTGCATGAATTCTACAGGTTCCCCCTGTGCATGGGTTCGCTCTGAATACTCCGGCTTCCTCCCACAGTCAAAAAACATGACTGTTAGGCTTATTGGGCACTCTAAATTGTCCTTAGGTGTGAGACTGTGTAGGAGTGGTGTTTTGTACTGTGCTACCCTGCAATGGACAGGCGACCTATCCAGGGTGTACCCAAGCCTCTCCCCTGTTGTAAGCTGGAGAACGGCATCAGCAGACCCTTGCAACCCTTGATTTAGGCACTAAAAGCTAAAAGTTATCCAAGAGAAAAAAAGGCAAACAAGTGTTTAAGCAGACAGATTTCCCCAAAACAGGGCATGGTTTTGTATGGTGATCTTTGATAATGGAGACATCTGTTGAAAGTGATTCATTAAAAAACATTAGACATTGCAGTCTTTAGCTCATTTTTAATTATGCAAATACTAGAAAAAGAGCATATGAGACTGTTTACAACACACTTTTTTCAAACGATTTTCTTTCACGTCAAAACAGGAACAGGAAAACAGCTATCAGAAGCTTTGCTTTTCATAACTATTCACACACCTTGAACCTTTACAATATTGTAAATGGAAATGTGTTTTCAATCCAATATCTGGAAAAGAGCAGAGAATCATTGCAACTCTACAAAGACATGGCGGCCCACCTAAACTAACAGGCTAGTCAAGAATTAATCCCAGGCAAGTTAGCAAAGGTAACTCTGGAGTAGTTGAAAACTTCTATTGGCCATTTATCACAGGCCTACAACGGGACAAAGCAAAAATTTGAAAGAAGGTAGTCCTTCAAATGAGACCAAAATGTAATTTTACCCTCCACATAAATGTATGTGCGGTGAAAAACAGTTTACCACAGCAAACAGTACAAGGAGCATAATACTGAAATAATGTTTTAGTTCAGCATAACCAGGAAATAGCGTCAGGGTTGTTGGTAAGAAAATCCTGGAACCAGGCTTTTTAGAACTTAAAAGATACTTGAGACAAAGCTAGAGGTCCACATTCAAGCTAAATAAAGTCAGTAAATATTCATCCAGACCTTCAAAGGAATAGTTGAGATCCAAGCAAATCTGCATGCAACGATAGCCCAGTTGAAGTTTAACTCTAACTCCTATTGAGAAATGGCTGTTCATAGGTGCAAATGCTGTTTATGAGCAAAGCTGTTCAAGACACAAACATGTTCACTATACTTTTGATAGAATTTATTTTTTTTGTAAAAACATTTAAAAAACGTTATGGTGTTTATGTAAAAAAAATTTAATTATAATATAAAATGACAGTAGAAGTCTGAGGGTTCTGGATGTATCAGAAAAAAGAATGAGGACAAATTCCCATATAAGGTATCAAGAATCAAGAATCAGCTTTTTTCTATTACACCAATTTACAACAGATGTTGTCTGAAGGCACTTTACAACAAAATCAATTCAAATCATAGATATATCATTACAAATAAGCTTAAAAAAGTGTCCAAACTAAGCCAATCATTGACTTGCAGTATTCACAATAGCGTTTGTTGTTGTTGACTTTACAGCAATCCCTCACACCGAGCATGCATGTGGCGACAGTGGAGAGGAAAAACTCCTCTTTAACAGGAAGAAACCACCAGCAGAACCAAAAACAGAACCTGGCTCTGTACAAGCAGCCCTCTGCCCCGACCGACAGGGCGTTTGAAGAGATAGAAGACAAACTTAGATGCAGACGATACTGAAAAAAAAAAAAAGTTTATAGTATAAAAGCCACAATTCTTTTTTTAATATCCTGGATCATTTTAAACCTTTACTGACTTCTGTAACATTACGTTTCTGTAAATTTAAAACTCCACACAGGTGTTATCCTTTATCTGACCTCAGTTTATTTTACTTTATGATATGACATTGTTTATTGTTTAGATTATGTAAGTTTTTGATAGACCTCATTCCAATAAAAAAAAACAACAACTGTTCACAGGTTCTCTTTATGTAATCTGAGTGAGTCTGAGCTGTCATGCTGAGAAAAAAGCTTCTAGGTGTTTAAGTCTGGCAGAGTTGCAGTTGCACATGTAAGAAAAAGTAGTTCTGCTACATATTGATGAAACAGAAAAAATAAAAAAAACAAAGTACTGCAGCATTTTTCATAAAAGATGCTTTTAAAAATAGCACTCATCGTTTCCCCTGCTTTCTGTTCATTTATCACATGAAATAAAATGTACAAGTTTAGGGTTGTAAAATGTCTTGTAAGGCCCAATAATACAATTGAAATACTAAAAGAAAAGATGAGATGAAAAATCATCAAATTAAAGGAATTAAAAAAAGGAAATATGATCTCCATTAGTCAGCCACTAATAGGGATTACATTATTTCCAGTTATAAATTCCAGTTATGAAACTTGAAGTGGTCTTAATCTGCTCATAATTGGAAGTGGCATGGAAAAAAAAGTGGTCCTGCTGGGCCCAGCCAGTTAAGAGGTACCAGTCGTGCCTCAGACAACAAACAGAGTGGGTCTGAGTTTGTCAGGACAGGTGAAATATTCATGAAATGCATCAGTAAGTGTTATGATGTTAATAAAATGGAATTAACACCACAATGTGTTATCAACATCTCCTCACTTCAAACTCAAAGTGTTAAACAAATAATTAATATATCCAATGGAACAAAATCAGATCAAGAGGTTCCCCAATTGTACTTGTGTCTTAACCTTTCAACACTTTAATGCTCTTTGTAGTACTTTCACTTTACTGTAGATAAATATATTGTCACAGTACTTAAACAGGGCTTATTGGAAGCACAACACAATGTGCTTGGAAGACAAAAGTTGTAAAATTAGGACAATTCAAAAGACCCCAGGTGTCCCCCCCACCCTTGTAAAACAAAATTTCGGTCACCATCTAATAATACCATTAGTAAATTTCTGTTTTTAATTTGTTTTTGACAGTAAAGGCCACTCTGAGAGAATCAGCTAGGACATTTACAGTAAACATGTTATTATTATTATAGAGATTATCCTTTCTTAGCTTATATGTAAGTTATATCTTCTACATGCAACTAAGAAAATGCAACTGCAAATGAATTACATTTTGTGTCATGGGGCATTAAAATTCCTGAAGGCACCCCGTTTTGGTAGACCAATGGTTGCAGTGGTAATCAGGTTTATTGCTTTTTTCCCTCCAACCAGTGGAAAGAATATGGGAATTAATGCATTGTCAAGCAGAAAGTAACCATAGAACCTTCTTGCCAATTAAAGTCTATGAAAACAGGATTCTCTTCTGTATCCCACAACACTCTTTCCCCTTTAGGTCTTTAGAGAAAAACAGAAATATGGTTTGCTCAGGTAGCAATTAAGATATACCGGTGTATCCAGTGATGTTCCTTTGAATACCATTATTTATTGTCACGCAAAGATGTGAAACTTTTTGTAGCAGTTGATAGCCATAATTTTTACAAGCAGTGATAGCCTTTGTTAAAGTGACAGCAGGTAGAATAATTCACTAGTGTAAAAAATTGTCTACCATTATGACATAACCACTCCTTTTGCTACATTACCCCCTACAACTCTTGCACAGAGCTTTTGTAAAGTGGGAAAACAATATGTAAGCACATTTAAAACAAGTGAATATTCTTTCCTATGACCTCATAAGATACGCCAAGTTCACCCGATCTAAAATAAACGATTCCCTTTGATGATAAAGCAGTCTGTCAAATCACCAGCCCACCACAACCCCAGCCAGGTAAAATAAAAAATGAATATCAGAACATTTTTGGCTTGATTTAAACTCTTAAATCTATGTCCAAGTTGCAGATTGAAAAAGGCTTTGTTCCAATTATTTCTTATCAGCTAATTGAGGTATGAAGTTTTTCACGACTATTGACTATGTCAGAGACATTAAGGGGAAGAGTTCTGCTATCAGTTCAGAAAATAACCTGTACTGCAATACAACCAATGACCAAGAGACAAACAGTTTTAAGGGAGAATGGATAAGTTCTGGAGAGAAATGTGTGAATTAAAATCAAGAAATCCAGCTATCTGAAGTATCCCAAATCCCCCTACAAATTGTAGACAGTAGATTTGGGTGTTCTAGCTTAGTTTTAAGTGACATACTGAAAGAAAATATGCTTAGTTTCTTACCGCCGTTGAAAGTCTGGAAGCCAGTGTCATCTCTAAGTTCCCTTTTAGCCCCAACAATGCAGGAACAAGGATGAAGACCTCTGACACCTTTGTAAACACCGTCCAATGCTGCAAAGACCACAATGACGTACATTTGTTAAGACCATTCTTAAAAACAGATCTAATTAATTCAGTTACACAAAATATCTGATGAAGCATATAGAGATTTAAAAAGCTGATGTGACACTTTGTTGTTCACACATCATTTGCAGTTATGCTACGCACACATTTTTGGCTGTGTTCGCACGACAGGTCTTGATCCCCAATTAAAATATTTAGTTGAAATCTGTTTTCTTTAGCTTGGTCGTTCATTAAAAGTTACAAACAACTTCTGTTTGAGCAGTTTGCAACTTGTCACATCACAGCTGAATGTGTTTGATAGTCCCAAGATCTTAACAAGTAGACAGAAGAATGTTTACGTCCGGATTTACCATGACCGGTTTCTTCTGGTGCAGAATTATAACGCATGTCTCACGTCAATGACATGTAAGTTGAATGGAAAACATGACTTCAGATGCATTAAAAACTGCCCTATATATATTTAAATTAGTACAACATATGGTAGTGGCATAATCCTACAGCAGGTGATGGCTCAGTCAGAAACAACCTTGATCTCCCCCTTGATCTCTGCTGGTGGTTAGGCAACAATTTTCCTATATTGCTTACTTGCTTCCTTGCCATTAGCAGTGCTGTGGCAAACTGGAAATCATGAGCAGAGTGTACACAACGTGGTTCAAGGTGCTAAGACTTTCATTCTAGCTCTGACTGATGCAAATTGCTGTAGAACCATTTAGAGGAGTGAAAATAACTTTATATGCTGTCACTACATAGTGACAGTTTTAAAAGATCTGTAAAAAAAAACTGTAAGAAACCCATAACCGTTATGTTTCCACAAAGATTTGATATGTGCCCCAAGTGGATTATGTCTACTAAGGTTTAGCTGTCCCAGTTGGATTGTGGTCTGGCAGAAGTCAGGAGAAAAGGTATGCTACAATCCACAGCTTAAGATGAATGTCACCAACAACTGGATGAGTGTATGTGGGACAACACTGTCAAATACACTTTCAATACACAAGCTGCAGTAATTTCTAAGGAGTGCTAGATTTGTTCTCAACATGACAGAAAGCTTCATGATCCTCTGTACCTCTGGACTAAGGTGTAGGGGTACCACAGAGATTTCTTTGTTTAAAAGAAAACTTGTTTTTAACTCTTGTGAAATGTAAAATGGTTTCTGGTTTTATTAAAACAAAGATTTGAATTTCAATTCCAAGTTTATCACAAATATAGCACAGCGTATCACAAAACTAACACCATACATATCAGTACAGTAAATATAGCAATGGCATCATCATGCTCTTTGGTTACTTTCCATCAGATGGAACTAAGGTTTTTGTTAGGGGTTTGAAATGATAAACTTTTTGTCAATTTTGGCACAAAACCAATTATTTTTATAGACAGCTGATGATCAAGATGGATTTTATACGTCTTCAACACAGTTAAACTACGACTTTTGGAATTGCCTCACACGTTAATGTGCAAAATATTATAGAAATTCTGATATGAAAAATTCTGTGTTTATTATTGAGTCATTTCAATATATAACAGATACCTGTTACGTTGGCTGTTATGTTGGCTATTACTCTATATACTAGCACTGTCCTAACAAACCTTAGAATAAATGCACAGTTTTTTTCCTGTAAGCTAAAAAGATATTAAATCTAAATGTTAAAGACAGCTTAGTTTAGCATGTGCCAGGAAACATGACTTAGATATCTATTTGCTGGTTAGCCTTTAAATAAAACTTATAGCTAGTGTTACTCTGGCTGACCCTCGATAACCTGCTTCCTGGCTGCGGGCCACGTCTTTGAGAGCTGGGTTCCCTCTAACTCTCTGGGTCTGTCACAGCTGTGCAGTGCTGGCTTTATTAGGTCTTCATGCAGTGATAGCCGGTTTGTGATCTACTCTGGCTAGAAGGCTATAATTGATGCTAATGCCATCGATCTCTATCCAGTAAAAGTGCTTATCTTAGACGCCAGTCCCACTGGCCTCCTGCATTTAGAGGACAGTTTGCTCAATCAATATCTTCCAAGGCTAAAACAGAAACGAAGAGGAAAGTGAAATTAGATGTTCAAAAGTTGTAGGACATTAGGCGTAAATGAATGTTGTTCTGCACTTCACACTAAAAATGAAAGCTAGCTTTGGCTCAGTTTGTGGGTTGCTCCCACCAGATGCAGATGGCTGATATGTGGTGTCGTCCATATGTCTGCATGTGCAGTAGGTGTTGCACCAAATCTTCAGAATGGTTTAAACTCTTTCATCCCTTGAGTTGTCATCAGGCCAAGCAGAGTTCCTTTCCAACAGCCAGTCCTTCGCCTTGGCTCACTGCCCCTTGCCGACCCAGCAGCCTTATGAGCCTCTCTGTGAGCACTTCTCTTCTTTCTCAGTCGCATGTTTTCAAGCTCTCTCTCAATCTACTTCTGTCTAAGTCCTCTATCTGGCTCTTTGACTCCCCTCGTGTGATATATGTTGTTGTCTCCCTAGAACATTGGCTCTGAGCCAAACAAGCTCCCCTCCTCACGGCCACCTCCTCAGTTCTAGGAACTCTACTGGACAGCCCCACTACCTCTGTGTACAGACTTATAGGACTCTGGTATGCAACCCCTGCGAGGGTCTGGTTACCCAGTTGAGTAACATGGCCCCACTTATTTGTGATCACTGCACTTGCTGTACTGAGAGAGAAGCTGGTCCTGCTGGTGTTCAATGTGACAGTGTCACAGTCTCTTCTTCAACGTCACAGAAAATAAACTCCATGGTGTTAAAGTAAGGCCTTATTGTCAAACAGATATACAGTGCCTTCTACTAAACTTTTTTCTTTTAGAGACTGTTGTGTAAAATAATTAGTAGTTTTTGAAATGTTTTACAATTAAATGTATTTGGCATTGCATTAATAAAAGAGGAAGCCAAAAGATTAATGGAAATTCGGAGTAAGCAGTAATTCACAGCTCAGTTGGAATAACCAGTTGATGAGGTTTCTATTAGTCTTCGTCTCCACAAATCAGAAAAAAACGTTATTCCTTCTCAAATTCCAACAGCATGGTGCCTATGCTGAAGCAGCATGAAAACTTTTTTGAACTTGAATCTCTGCATTCCTGGTTAAGTGAGTATACCTCACCACATGATAATGGAGGCCCTGACACCCACAATATATTTTGCTTTTAGTCAGATTCATGCTTGGTTGCACTGGGCTGCCATTTCAGGTGCTCAAAGAGTAAACTTTATTGCCCTGTCTCCCCTCACCCCCCTCCTCTTTGTGCTTAGTCTCTGAGGGTCCACCATGTTGCCATCATTATGCGTGTACACAATGTACTGGTCTCCTGGCAGGCTAACACCTACAGCTATTTCTGAATTAAATTCTGACTTTTGACAAAAAAGTGACCTATTCCTGTGACCTGTGCAACAAAAATTGAAACTTATTAAACAAAAAGAGCCTAAATCAATGCTCAAATCACAGTTATTCAAGAATATTTCTAGGAAAAAGGTTATTTTACGGGAGCTGAGTCAGTCTAAGTCCAACTGTCTACTTAATCATAAACATATTCCCAGCAAGTCTAACTGCTAACTTAAGTTGTGCGATGGTTCATTAAAACACCACCATACCACCACGAACAAAACTTGTAGAGATCGATATATTCTGTAAAGGAGAAAAGGGTTATGTTAAATACGCCTGTATCTCCTAAAGCAGGCCAGTAGATAAACCAGCAGAGCAGTGACTGATGCCAAGGTGAGCATCTCTCACTAAGCCAGGGGATTATAATGTTCCAGTGACAATCCCTTCTTATTGTGTGCCTAGGTGTGTATTTTCTTCTTTAAACAAACACTGCAGCAAGAGATGTCCATCAAACTGTAACTGGTGATTAATGCTTTGCTTGTGATCTTACTGGATATAGACAATGCTGTGTAAATGACCTTTTTGTCATATCCTACACTCTAGTCACCAGATTTAACTACTTTTAATAATTTGCCTGCAAGTTTAAAAATCCTTCCGTTTTGTATACCCTCTTATCCTTATGGGGTCATAGGGTGCTGTTGCATATTTTCAATACCAAGTGGACAAAAGGTGGGGCATATCCTTGACTGGCCACTATTAAAGCCCAAGTCTACACAAACATACAAACTACAGATAACCTTGTCCATACCTATTTACATTTAGGGGCCATTTAAAGTAGTTGTTTCAGTGGCAATTAACACTCTGGATTTGGAGTAGAGATAGGAAGCCAAAAGGAGAACATAAGATTGTAATCTGGTCTTTCTGTGCTGCAAAACATAAAATCTAAGTAGTTTTAGTTAGGTAATATTTTTTACGGTAAGGTGGCATTGTAACTTACTTGAACAATGTCTAGCACCATTCCTGCTGCCACTGTTCCAAAGCCAGCCAGCAGAAAGGGAAAAACCACCTGCAGGCCAATGGAAATGGAGGTCTCCTTGAGCGGGGCCGGTAGTTCAGGGCTCTGATTAATGCTGTTGTCGTCACTCTCGTTGCTCTGGCTTGCGTTCTCTAGCAGAGCATCCTCCTCTCGTTGACCTTTGGCATTTGCTCGACAGTCTAATGCCACCACGATCTCCGACCTCTCCTCATCTTCCCCGGGTTCACCAATCCTTTCTGTGAAAGATGTTACCTCAGTGAGCTCGAACTCACCTCCATTTTGTGGGCTCATTTCTTCCAGGCCTCTGGTGAGAATCAGAGGATGGATGGCGCAGTTAGAATTGAGGAAGGCTGGAGTCAGGAGTCCTCCCTCCTTCTTCATCTCAATGTCCCCTGAGGACATCTCGATGTCAGGGAGCTTATCTTGTTCTTTTGACCAACGTACCATGCGGAGGCCTTTGACAGACAGTGTGCCCAGCAAAAAAAGGTAAGTGTGCTTTAGGTTATTGGTTTGGGGAAAGTCAGAATGGAACTCGTTGCTTCACCTGGTTTTGCACCTAATCCATCCAGTTGATTTATCCCATTAAATAGGCTAACAGGGAGTGTGGACTGTTGCTCTGTAGATAAAATCTTCCAGCAAGGCACATGCAGCCGTGCTTCTGCAGAGCCCGTGTTCCTGTCGGTGCTTCGGAAGCAGAACCAGTATGTTCTCCATTCACTGCAAGGTGCTAGGGGTGGGCCGGCTAAAGAAAAGGCATCATGCTTCAAAACAAAAGAGAAAAGAAAACAGTGGACTCGGGGATTCACTGCTTCACCCCCCACTAGTCAATTGTAAACAGCCTTTAAAAAGTCCTGAACAAGCTGAAGAAACACTGAAGAAGCCAGATTTCTGCAGAGACAGGTCAGTGTGCTGATAGAGGGATCCTGCTCAGAACACTGGTCTGGAAATGTTTCCTCTTACGGAACGTGATAGCTGGAAGCTTTTCAAAGAGGATATTTAAAGATCTTCTGTATGAGAATCAAATTTCCAGCTGGGGAAAATCATCTCCCAAACCAGAGTTACCTGTGGAAAAGAAAATGCCCATTAATTATTTAGTCTCTAAAGGAACACTGCATACTGTATAGGCATTTCATGTTCGTCATGAGTCAGCCAACCAATCCCTTACAATAATGCTGCTCAGACACATTCCAACAGAAACAAAAATGTAATTTGAAGATTGGAACAAAAGTAACTAAGGCACATGAAGGTGCTTTGATGGGAGCATTATTTAGAACATGGAATTTCAGGTAGTTCAGCTTTTAATCTCTGGCATTATGGGAATGTTGTGTGACACTGAGTGGACCAAGCCAGCTTCATCCAGTACCAGATTTCCAAAGGGTTGCTAAAAATACATGACCAGTGGTGGAGGGGACGCTACTGACCAGAATGTAAACTTGTGATCTTGAACCTTCAAGGATATTTGGATAATTCCTTTTGAGAACTGACAACAGTGAAGTGTTTAGATGAAATAAGACTACATGCATATGGTTTAAACCTTGCAAGATGCTCCTGTTTCATAAAAACAGAAACTGATGGGTTAGCTTTTTTTTACCTATTGGGACAGCAGTTGATCCCTTTAAAACACACATGGGGTCAAAACTTTGTCTGTTAGTCTAAAGAACAGAAAAGTGGGAAGCCATCCATGTTCACAGACATATATTTTGAATTTTAAATGATCTTATCAGACTAGGGGTAAATAAACCCTGAAAAATACATTTTATTCTAATTTTCTTTGGAGCCTTAACGGGCTTCATGTAAACTATGTTTTTTTTCTTTGTATTTTGCATTATTATTAAAACTTTTCTCTGCTCAATTTAATTCTTTTTTTGTTGTTGCTTAAACCGTTCCAACATTTTAGGTTAAACCTTAAACAAAATAGCTCCGATAACATGTTTTTCTGGGGAGTAAATAAGGTACTCTGATTATTATGATTCAGATTGTGTGACCAACTCACACTAAAAACTTGTTGAAACGAATTAGATTTCATTTTAGCCATACAGGTTATGTTAGTCTTTTCAATCTTTGTTAGCACTAACGTAGACTTGAGTCTATTTAACCAATTTTTCAGGGCTATAAACAGCATACTGAGTATTCCAGGTAAATCCCTACATCCCAACTATGGCAACACAATATAAGAATATTTTATAATTGTGACGATTTTGGTCAATATTGCAATAATGATATATGATGATGTTTTATTCTTTCCTCAATTTTAAATATGTACTTCCTGCTCTATTTGACATTGACATTAGTTCAGTCTTGAGCTTTTGCTGTTGTCAGACTCTCAGCTACTGGCTAAATTTGTCCATTGTTAACTTAAAAAATACAACTTCAAATTGTCCTATAGGGGATGTCCACACTGATATTGCGATGATCATACATTCACTATATACTGTGCAGTCCCTCGGTGTAAAATACAAACTTTTCAAAGTAATAGTGTTCAGCAAAAATCCTATGATGCATCCCAGAAGAGCAATGAGAGAAAAACCGAGGACAAGTTTAATGATCTGGGCAAATGTGAAGTTTGTAGCAGATTTGAGCGTTTGTTTAAAATAGTAGAATATTAAAAATAAGGAATCATTCGACTTTTTTCTAATAGCAATACAGCTTGAGATAACATCAGTGGATTTTTAGGCTCTTTGAAAGGCTTTTCAGATCTGCCCCGATCATAATCATTTTCCCGGATCAGCCGATGTTCAAATCAACTAATCAATCAATCCAGCCAGAAATGAGAGATATCATGAGAGATATCATGAGAGATATCATGAGAGATATCATGAGAGATATCATGAGAGATATCATGAGAGACGTCGGTCCGCAGAGGCTCGCTGCTCTTTTTTTTAAAATCCGGCTGCATGTTGCGACATCCGCGCACAGCCTGCTGGCTTTGCGCGCTGAAACAATCCTCTGCTTAGTAGTCAGGACCAACGCTGCCCGAACCCAACATGGCAAAGGCGTAAATTAGTGCTCTCCGGGTCTGCGCTGAATAGACGAGCCCCCCTGTTCTTGTTCTGTCCTGTCCTGTTCGGTTCGGTTCGGTTCCGTTGTGTTCTGGGATGCCCCGGCTGTCACCAGCAGCTCCAGCTCATCACACTCTCCTCATAAGCGGCTTCATGATCAGGTGCTCCAATGTTTCGGCTCTACGTTTGCCAAATGGCACAAAGTGTTCTCTAAATGAAACTCTCCGAAGCTCCTGCGCGTTGAATGAAACGCGACCCGAGGGGAAGAGTTTACCTCGGAGATCCAGGGAGAGGAAAGCGAGTGTGCGCAGAGAGCGTCCGTGCGCCGCGGCCGCCTTGTGTTCTGCACCGGCTCCGCGCAGCTGTCTTAACGCCTGCTGCTGGGTAATAGTTCAACCATCCTCCCTCCCTTCCTTGCTCGTGGCTGAGGTTGCGTCCCCGTCACATTGCGTCCGTCCAGTCACCCCCTCCCCTCTTCTTCTCCCCCACACACACACACTCGCGCGCGCAAACACACACACACCTTTCAAGCGCCGGGCAGCGTGGATGCGCCTCCATGGCGCATCGGTAAGAGGGTGCCAAGAGGCCGCAACACTGGCCGCTAGTGGAAACTGCCCGCTGCTTAATTTACAACCAGCCGCTCAAACCCCTAGTTTGGAGGTAACAGCGGACCCGCATTCACCAAACGAATGGACACTCACGCGTTTTGGAACATTCTGACCGGCTGTTAGTCACTGATCCACAAACATGGGATAGAAATAAAACGCAAAGGCGTGTTCTGACCTGAAACCACCCTAAAAACGGTGGTAAATATGGGTTTATATAATTGGCGTAGTTTAAACACACTCACTTATTACTTATCCATTATCTATTCATGTTTTAGAATTAATTAACAGATGTTTATTGTAAGAATTGCCACATATTGAGCCAAATCTGTTCACCTAGATATTTCATCTAGAGTTTACATATGAAACATTTCAGACTATGTGAAGTAAGCATATGCAAGGTTAATATTTTAGTATAGTTATAAATACTTATAATGCAGCACTAAAGTACAATATGCTCAACAATGTGTTTACAATGTCCCACTATGTCTACAATGTAACATCAGAGTCTGAACTGTAATTACACATTATTACATGTTATTATACATCTATTATAATAAATTCTAGATGAACTATAAAGATTTGGCTTGCTTATTGGCAAGAAACCAATAAGTTGCTTCTCTTTCTTACGCTTAGCCGTATTGTAAAAGGGTTCCAAAAAAAAAACCTGTTACCAGACACAAATGTCCAAACCAGAAAACAAGTACAATAGTTCAATTACGATCTAGTTTTACAAATAAAACCCAAGGTTTAAAGTTTTTTTTTACATATCACTACCTGAAGTAAAATTGGACCTATAAATTAAGGTATAAAAGAATAAAAGTTGTACTTTTTTATGAGCTTTCATATCAATGCTCTCTGAGTTGCTGGGAGGAGGACCCTACAACATCTGTCCACCCAGGACGCTGTCACAGTTCTGCATCAGCTTAATACAAAGGGTGGCAAACTTTGTCCAACTGTAATTTGATTTTAGCAAAAGTTCATTTTTCCAACAGCACCTGCATTGTATTGAGGGAGCATCCTAGGAAAAAGATGATTAGTTTGTCTAACCACAGTGGTGCCCCTTTTTACATGAGGAGATCTCCATTACGTGGTGTATAATAATTTTGTTGAAATTAGTTTTATGGAAATATGATGTACTGAATTGAGTCCGTCTAGGTCTAAATTGGAATTATTCCCCCTTTTTAGGACGTTCCCTAAATATACTCTCCAACTGTTTTCCTCCTTTCTGGTATCTGCCTGCATAACCTGCAAGGATGGTACCAAGGGGGTGCACTGATCAGACGGGAACCACATAAACTGAGTCTCTAGTTTAGAGGTGTAGAAACTCTGAACTTCATATCTCATGACCATATGTAAGGGTTGGAATGATATTATTGATATCAATGTTTTAATTTTCTGTCTATTTTACACATGATCAAAAACAAAAAAACAAAACTGTCTAATTGCACCCGTTTCTGTTGTATTCTTTCAATTCATATAAAAGCTTTTCAGGTATTAGTGAGCAATGTTGCTCACTTTTTTTATTTTATTTTTATTTAATTTTTATTTATTTTTAATGTTGCTCACTTATTTGGTGATGTTCTAAAACTATTAGCAGATTTTAGCTTGAAGACCTCCCCTCTCTTCTGACCAGCATAATACTCAGTGACACTTAAATGATCTGTCGCAGTTCTTTATTAGTACCTTTTATATAGAGTTGAACTATGAAGCTTAAGAACCAAACCACTGTAGGGATGTTCATAGGGGGTGGGTGGGTGGCGGCCAGAGCCCCTTGACAAAGTGCCCTTTTGTCCGTGTTCTTTTAAAAATGTAATAAAAAATTTTTGTGCATGTGTGTGTGTGTGTGCACAAATAATAATAATAACTTACTTTGCACTCACTACTCTGCCGTTTCCGGCCAGGCACTGCTGCTAATAGCTAAGCTGCTCCAGAGGCTACTAGAGTCCCGATTCCTCAGAAAGTAAACAACTGGTCCGGTGAGTAGTTTCTGCTGTGGTATTAGTTTGTGCATGGTGTTTTGTTTTTTTATGCAGGGTGAGTAGACTGACCAAGTAAAGTGAGCTTTAAGCATCCTCTGTGTCATACACATTTAGACACACTTTATGCATCCGCTCAGAAATTAACAAAGCTGAAGTTAGCTTCCGAATTGGTAAAATGACTTACATTTTTGCTCCTTTCAGCAAACCTAGACCAGATTATTGCAAACTAGTTTTAAAATATTCCAAATAAAGTTTGGGATTTTTGAACCCTTTCACTGATTTGTGATATTTAACTGAAGGCATTATTTTAGCACTTTTATAATATCTGCATCACATTAGAACTGCCCTGAGATTATAAACTAGAAAACATAGACACTTCAAACCTGGACTGGATTATTCTAAAATAATCTAGTCTGGGTTTGAAGTGTCAATGTTTTGTATTGTTTTATCTTGAGCACGTTAAAGTGCAGAAAGTAGCAAAACATTATTTTAGTTGCTTTTGTAAATCGGAAGTCAACTTCAGCTCTGTAAAAGGAGTTAGTTGCATCACTGCTACTAGCTGGTAGAAAACGCAGCGTCATATGGAAAAAAAGTCGTTTTTTTGTTTTTTTTGTTACTGTTTGTTTGTTGTTAAAATGAGAAAAGTGCATAACAGCGATGGGATGTGTAATCCTATTTTGTTCTATTTTATTTCACTAAAACGATGCAATATGCAGAGTCATAATTTCGGACTAATGCAGTATAAACACAGCAATAACAGAAGAATTTGAGTTTTGATTTTCTAAACCTCTCAGTTATTCACATAAAAATGAAATATGCCTATATAGGCTAATATCCATATAAAATATATAACTTTTATACCCCTGCTGTCATGCGCAATGTCAATAGTCAGACTAAATAAAAGCAGAAAAATAAGTGAATGAGTGATTTCTATGTCATTTAATACATTTTTATTTCATAGCTCTAGGAATAATACCGGGCTAAGTATGAATGAATAAAGTTTGTGACTGTACAGTACAATTTAAAAAAAAGTTATGAAATGTCAATGTGTGTGCATGTTTGTGTGTGTGTTGTATGTGCATCATATTGTAGTTTAAGGATCATGTTTCATTTTACAGAGATGTCTCATAGAGGAGGTTAAAGCAGAAACAAAAGGAGATGTGTGAGGCTGATATTGTGTGTTATGATTCCATGTTACATTCTTTATAGTATGAGTTGGTACAATTTAACCGTTTGTATAGCAAAGTATGTTTTTGTGTCATGTTTTATGTACATGTGCCCCCTTTTTTACTTTTAGCACCTGCCCCTCCAAAGGTCTCTGCACGGCCCTGAACCACTGCCATTGTTGTCTAAAGCTTTACACCTATAGTGTAGGCGTGACAGGTGAGCCACGTACTGTAGTCTGTAGATTTTTGAGAACTGACTCATATTGTCTTCACAGATTTGTTTTTAAGACACATAGGTGAAATTGGCTCAGACAGAACACAGTGACAGGTATTCACCACAGGTTGTGTTTAGGACATTCCCTTTACGTCAAGACTCAGCACACCTGCCCTAAAATTCTTTTTACAGTGTGTTAACCTGGATTTCTTGTAAATCCGGTTAATCTTTTTAACAAGAAACTTGGCAGACTTTCCTTTCAAGCAATACCTTTCATGAAAGAATGTTTTACCCAATAAATGTGATGAGTTAAAAAGAAATATATATTTATAGGACATGATAAAAAGGGTGAGATTTTTACGGAGGTATTTACGGATCAGTAAAATATTCATACCCCATATTTTGTAACATATCAGATCATACTGTGCGATCCATTATCTGAGACCAGAAAGAGGCTAATACAAAACGTCAAAGTTATTTGGACATTAGAAAGTGAAAATGTGGTGGTGGCAGGATCATGATATGGTAGTTTTTACTAAACATAGTTTACTTTAAAAATGGGAAGTAGAAGGTCATTTGCAAATCTAGCAAGTTTAAACAAACTCGTAGACCAGGCCAGTTTAGCTGTAATCTCGGATGCAGCCAGGAGACGCTGGGAGATCTCCAGAGATCCATTCTAAGGTGTAAGGATTTGTTAACTGCACAAACATGGACTCAAAAACTCTTGCCTTAACTGTTATTCTAAGCCTCTGTGAAAACCCCTGCATTGCCAAGTGAAGCCCTGTTCCGATGACATTAAGGCAAACTTTGTTGAAATGTTCATTAATCTGTTTACATCATCCCAACTGTGTGGATGAAAGGATGAATGGACTTTCTTACAGAAAAATCCGGGAGGAAAACCTTGTTAATGTAGCGAAAAGCAGGCAGTTTACATTTCAGCAGGACAACAACCATTAACATACAGCCAGAACTAAAATGAAAAATCTGTCGATAATCAATGTTCACAGATATTTTCTTTCATCTAGTCGGACTGAGATTGAAGAAACTAAGAGAAAGCTTAACCTCAAAATGTTAGCCCCTAAACCTATCACTGCCCCTCCACAAAGCACTGAATCAAAATCAAATCAAGCTTATTATGTTATGCGCATAGCACATTTCAGAAACATAGACGTTTAAAGTGCTTTACATCATACATGAATAACACAGTAACCACTGGGGACAGCAAACCATTAGCTATTGGACAAAACCTTACATTTGCTTTTCTAGGCTGACTTTGGAAGTGTCTTTATATGTTTGGATTTGGTCTAAATCCATCAATACACCTCGATTTTAGGACTGATCAGTAGTCTCTAGCTGTAATATTCTATGCTGTGTGCTGACTGTTGATATTCCCTCATTCATTTAAAATATAATAACATCAGGTTTAGTTTCCATTCAGCTGGACATCATGGCACATCCATGCATTAATTTGTTCTATACATCAGTTCGGTGCTTGGATGTGTTTGGAGTCAAGTAGTGACATTGAGCTGCATATCGTCTATGCATTTATAAAAAGTAATATTTTAACTGTTATAATCAGAGCTAACGGGAGCATGTAGATATTTAATATGAGGGGTCCTACAAGAGAACTTTGGAGCGCTCAACATACTACTAATGTTAGCTTCAAGCAAAGTTCATTGGGAAAGACTAGTCAAATATTGTACCATGAAACCTTTTCAGCTTCTTCAATAATATTTAAAGTGCAAAATGCAGCAAAATGTATTGACTGAAAACTATGTATTTTTTCACATGTATGTTATAGGTTGACATAATTTTTTGTGTGTTTGTGTCACATAAAGTAATAAGAAAAGACATTGCAGCTTTCGTGTTTAATATGACAGCATGTGACAGATTTCAGATTTGCCGGGCTCTGTAATATCTCGTCAGCCTGTTACACAACTGCTGCTGGGATGTCATTGCATGTTGTTGTGTATGTAGTTCCTTAGAGATCATCCTTAATTGCTCCATCCTTCGGGGGCCGTTGTGTTTTGCTGTTGCTGCATGGCGGCCTTTTTACTCAGCATCACTCAGCAGAGGTTGCATATCCATCCACCTAAACTGAGAATCTGTACGCACATCACTGATATTAACCAGCGGTGCTTAAACAATATTATTCGAAGTAAACAAAGTTAAACCTAGATTGTTTTTAAAAAATAAATTGTGATCTGTGATCTGAGATGAGTGATCGATTTGCTACCATACGTAATCACCCAACACTTACAGACAGCTTCTTTTGTGACCCGCTCATCAATACACCAGAACACAACTTGCTATTGTAGGTTTGTTTTTCTGAGTACTTTTGATACTGTTTACTTTCAGCACAATATTTATACACGCAGCATTTAATGCTATGTTTAAGGCTGAAAGAATTGGATAGAATATGCAACCTGACAACCTGGAACACTGAACTACCGATACTACTTGAAATATGTAGTATTTTGCTGGTATTTGCAAAGGAACAATTCTAAGGGGGACTATTCAATGTTTTTAGAACAACATTGACTATACCCACAAAGGCGTGGTTGAGAAACACTAAAGATTTGACTTTGTGTGGTACTGCTAAAATGGTTTCTACTGTGCAAATAAATGCAGAACTAGGGGTCTATTTGGTTTTTGAACTATAAAAGTAGACGGCTACAGTATATACCAGTCAGATATTATCTATTCATAAGTGGTCGCCAACTGCTCCAGTTAAGTGTAGAGCATTAAACTTTAATGTCTGGGTGGTTAGCAGATCACAAAAAAAAAAATCCTTTATCCTTTATGATGCAGCAGCAGAATTTAACTTTTTAATTTTACACCCTTAAACAAATGCGTGATTGTTCAGAAAATGATCCTTATTTATTTTTGTTAAGACACACAATTATCACATCAGTCTCACTCTCTCCTCTTGCAGATCATAGTTCATTTGAGACATAAACTTTTGTTTTTTCATTCTGATTTATCGAACACATCTATGATAATTCTTGATGGCAAGTCTTCTGCCCAGGACTCTGAGGGGGACATCCGTTGTTATATAAGGGCAAGATAAGTAAAACAAATTAATTTACTGATTTATAGCCCAAACCTAAACATAGAGTATAGTAGGCATGAACTGCAGTTATTTATTTCCCAGTTTCCAAAACAGGCGTTTCTAAGTACCAAAAGTTCAACTTTTATCCCAACTGGTAATTATCTAAAGTGAAGAGTTTATTTGTCACCGATTTGGGTTTAAATTCAGCTTTTCGACAGGCAGTAGTCTAAATATTAACACTAATGTCACTTACAGGGTATGAATGAGGTTCTGGCCTTTTAAGAAAAATCCCTTTTACAAGTGATTATGTCAGTACATAGATGTCTTGCAAATAAGGGGTCCTGACTGTTTTGATTCATAAAGTATTAATTTCATAAAGCGATAAACGCTGCACTCCAGATGCAGTACTGACAGGCTGTGGAATATCAAAGTTAAAATTTTGCACTATAAATCCAATGAACACCGTTTTAAGACATAGAGTCTAAAACGGGCTGATTGCATTCAGGAAAGACCTTTATCCTTTACCCAGCTTTTTCCACATTAACACAGAAAAAGTGCTTAACCAGGCACAACAGCAGAGAAACAAACAAAAGGGTAGTTCAGTCGCCTGAATAAGTTAGACCAGTTTAACCATTCAGGTAAGATTAACATTTTGAATGTACCTAAGGAATGTAACTGGAATTATTTATTTCACGTATTTTATGGCCATGCATGCTCACTCCTGGGGCCAATTCTGAATTATCCATTAACCTGACATCTCAGATATCTGACTGAAAGGAAACTGGAGTAGAATAAAAAAAAGGAGGTTTTCTCACAGACAAGCGCACTTTCAAGTTCAGTTTCTTACGGTTGCACTTTGATATAAATGCATCAGGTTCAGTCAAAAAAAATTATGCTGGCTGCCACTCATTTATAACGATCAATCAACATGGTTACATCACAGGAACTGTGGGTAATGTCAAAGTACTTTTTATTTGTCTTCCACAGGGTCGTTTTTGATGTGAATTTAAGGCTTTTTGACCTGCTGCATAGTTTGTGGCGGCTGTTTGCCCAATCAATTTAACGTCACTATTATATCACTGTGTCCTCGTCTGTAAAAGTGATCTAGTTGCTATAACAGTGCAACAAACATTTTGAGAAATTTGCCCAGAAACTAACAGAATGAACCAATTAAAAGATGAAATGATCTCAGCCAGATTGAGCTGTAAGATTATTTCTCATGATTCAGAGTCTTTACCACACAGCAATTTCTGAAGCCTGTCTGATCACAAAGATCAGCCATGTGGTGAGGATCATTGTAAGAACATTTAACTGAAATCAGCAGCACTACCTGCAGTGTCAAACACAACTAGACCTTCCTCTCCAGTTTCATTGGCATCTTAGCAACTACTAGATTTAATGCCACTTTAATAACACTTAAGCTCCATTGTGTAAGCTTATCCAAAACTTGTATTTAGCCATGATTTCGCTTGTATTTTGCTGTCTCACCCTCCCATCTCTGTAGAAATGAAAGTCTAAATGTAAAGAGGAATGACTGTTAGCCTTTACTTGCATTTACAAGACTTGCTGCTTCAGTCAGTGCAAATTTCAATAATCATTAGACAACTCCGCCCATGTTTAACATGGATATTTTTAAACCCTTAACTTTTGATTTGTGTTTTGTTTTACTGTTCAAAGTGTAGCTCATTCATTTCAACAGTTAGTGTTTACAGATCCGAACAGACTTTTCATTCATGCTAAATGTTTATTATGAATTGTAGGTATACTTGCACTTAGACAAATGTTAACCCCTGTGTTGTTAGATTTCAATTGGACACGTCTTAACG
>JAVLVB010000542.1:215297-258159 GCA_032876305.1 Orestias chungarensis
CCCCCCCCCCCCCCCCCCCCCAAAAAAACCTCACAGGTATGAGGAACTGGACAGCCCCAAGCCTGGGCATCATCCAGACCTAGTATCTTAGGAAGGTGATTTATCTCCATTGGCACCTAGCAGCACAAATGAACCAGATGCTGAATAATGGCACCCACCCAAAATGGCTGACCAATGGCTCAACCATCCTGATAACAAATGGCCCCTTGCAAGTACAGGCCAATTCCTTATCTCTCCACAGCATGGAAGGCCCTGTCGGGCATCATAGTGGATGCATAGGCAGGGGTCCAAAAAATCAGTGGCAAAAACCCTAAAGTAGCCCAACACTAGCTGCTGGTTGACAAAAAAGTTGTCCAAGACTGCAAAATCAGACAAACAAACCTGTGCACGCCTTGGATTGATTAAAAGAAATCCTACAACTCAATGCCCCACATGTAGACACTAGAATGCCTGAATCTGTAGAAAGTCAAAAAACAACCTTAAAGCTTTCATTACAAGTTCAATAGGGCTATGAAAACCATCTTTGAGATAGATTTCAAGCCTATTGTGCAAATCTCCACCTAATATAATGTATACCAAGGAGAATTTTTGTCCCCACTGCTGTTCTTTATAGGTCTGTCAAATAATAATGCTGGCTATAGAAACCAATGGGGCCACTAACAGTCATCTGCTTTACATAGATAACATGTTAAGATGACGTGGAAGAAAGACCCAGAAATGTATCTGACACAGCTAAGATATACTTAAAGGCGATTTATTTAATAAAGGAAATGCTGGACAGCTACTCATTAGGAGTTTTTACATATCTGGCACCTGGACCGGGGAAGCAGGCTTAGTTATATAGCTGGATGAACAGGTGGAAACTAAGAGGGGTGATGAGTGAGTGTTTTCAAATCAGAAGTGCAGGCATGAATGTAAACAAACCAGTCTAGCTGCTGGGATAGAATTATGATTGAACATGAAAGAAGCTTTGAGTCAGGTGGCCTCAGCATGGCAGGAGCTTGGAGTCAGATGGCCTGCGACATGGTAGGAGCTTGGATTCAGGAAAATTGAGATGTAGCAGGGGCTTGGAGTCTGGTGGCCTGCAACGTCAAGCAGCTTGTGGTGAGACAGCATCTTTGCGTCAGGCATCCTGCGGTGAGACAGCATCTTTGCGTCAGGCATCCTGCTATCGGTCTGCAACTTGGTATAAGGCGTCCTGCTATGGATCAGAAACGTAAGTTTAAAACGCCTGTGGCAACGCAGATTGAGTTCAGAACGCCAGTAGGGGGGCAGCTTGATGTCAGGACGCCAGCATGGAAACAGTTTGAGGTCAGGAAGGTTTCGTAGATGCAACTTGAGATCAGGAAGCTTTCTTTGACATAACTTAAGTTCAGGGAGCCCTTAGGGACACTGTTTGGGATTAGAATACTTACGGTATCGCAAGTTTGGGTCGTGAGCCTTGCAGAGCCGTAGGTTAGGATCAGGGATCAGATTAAGCGTCTTATGGTTCCCCTTCCTCCTCATGGCCACAAATGAAGTATTCGATTCTGAAGCTGGCTGAACGTGATATGAATCAGGAACAGGTTTGACATGTGATGGAAGCTGATTTGCCTCTACAATTTGGCATCTACAAAATTATATTATCAAGATGACGTTGAGGGATGAGGTGAATGTCTGAGACATTCACTGAGCACTTCTGAAAGCTAAAACAGAGAAACTGAGGGAACAGTGCAGGGAAAAACCCCTGCATGGGATATGCCACTGACAGATAGCTTAAGTGGCTAATATTACCAACATACCAGGCAATATCTGAGGTGTAGGGAATGCAAAGAGGCATCAGAAACAATCTCACTTTGGAATGTAAGATACTAGCAGGAAAGAAATATATAACATGTCATAACCAAGTGGCTAGTACTATATAGACATATCCGTGCAGAATAAGAATTAGAGATCCCCAGGTCAAACTGGGAGTAAGAAGATTCATTCATTTAAGATTCATTCATTAGAATCCTAACCCTACCAAGGTGGCGGTGAATGAGAGAGCTAAGATCCTGTGGGACTTCCAGACAAAATGGTCAGGGAAACAAACTAAACAGTGTGATCATTGACATCTGGCAGAGAATGTAGAGAAACACCAAATGCTCAGGAAAGAAGAAGAAAGAGCCTGGCTTGTAAAGGCAAATATAGTGCCTGTTGTCATTGGCGGACTTGGAGCAGTAACCTCAACACTGCAAAGGTGGCTCGAACAGATACCTAAGAAACATGAAATGTAGTAGTACTGTATAAATATCGTAAATACAGCAACAAATATACTGTACATACATATGTGTTCATGGACATGAACTAAATTGATTTTTAATGCTCTTGTGAAAATAAGTAGTAAGTAAGAAGTCCATTTTTTTTTTTTAGGGGCTTTATAACTAAATGTTTAGAATAAATTTCAGTTTGCACTATACATATGTAAATTAAATTCTGAATATTTTTTAAGCTTAAATATGTCTTACTACCATCAGTCGGATGGAAGCAATATAATTGGATGATGATTCGTGCATGTTGACTGTCAGATGAGGCGGGGTAAAACCAACCACAGTTTTTTGCAGCTTTTCTATGCGTGTAGAGGAAGAAACTTGGAGGCTTTGGGAGAAACTGCTGGGGACAACCATTTATCCTGAGCTCAGGGAAGGTTTCCAAATCTGCCTCTCTGACATTCTTCTGAGCTCAAAAGAGCCCTAGGACATAAGTGGCCCAAAACTGGCACAGACCGCCTCAGTGTTGCCCAGGGCAGCCACTCTGCTCAGGCATTACTGGGGCCTAGATCAGATTTGCCTTTTTTCCCCTCAACTCACTTCCTGGTTTGAAAGATACTAAAGTATGATTAACCTCCAGAGTTCAGAGCCTCCATGAAGAGTTTTGTATTTCTGTTCCTGTGGAAAAATAGTTGCCCTTTGCAAACTAGTGGGATGTCTTCTTGTCTTTTCATTTATCAAACAAGTAGTAATACTAGTTACCAGGTAGCGACTTGTTATATAGGAATGAGCAATATGAATGCTAGAAATAGCATTATGCCCTTTATTATTGGTATTTAAGATTTATGGGCGCGAAATGGTAGATTCGTGGCACTGTTCACTTTAATATCACACTTCAAAATGTCACTTTAAAATGTCGCTGTAATGGTTCACTTTAATGTTCACTTTAAAATGTCCCTTTAAAATGTGAATTAATATGTCACTTGCACTCCGAATTTTGATTGCTGCTATGTCCGAAGTACTATATTGTAGATTCTGGATCAATATTGTATATTCTTGTGGAGTCAAATCACATTTCTCGTATAGTTCTTTAGAATTTATAATGTATTAAATATTTGCATTCCGATCCTCAATGCTGCTAAGTCCCATATTGTGTTATTCTGTGTCCATATTGTAGATTTTGTGTAGCTCAAATCCTATTTCTCGCATAGTTATTATACTCTTATATTTTATTACATTATTTAAAATTGCTATCAGGGTGTAAACTGGACCAGGGGATTAGAATTTTCGTCCCACCTCATGTACCACATGTGATGTGATGACAAATAAAGATTCCTTGATTCCTTGATTCCTTGATTCCTTGATTAGGCGCACCACAGAGACTGCAGTCCTCAATGCAGTTGTTTCTTATAATAACTGTCACTTTTATTATTATTATTATTATTTTTAGCATTTTTTACACATTTTATTTATGATTTATCCTGATGATTGTCTCTGGATTTCATGGTGGGAAGCTCTTCTTGTCACCTACCTCCCCAGTTACTTTTTTAAAGTCAAAATTGATCTTCCAGGGTATTAAGGATATATATTAAGAATATGTGGATTAAAATTGTATATAGGCAGGACTGGTTGCTTAATAGGATCCAAGTCAATCACATTTATTTCAGGAAACACAGCCACAAAAGAAAGGGAAAATATAAACTCAATTTTAATCACCCAAGTACATCACAAGCTGGCAGAAGAAGTGGCATCACGGTTGGATAGACAGGGTCACCAGGCAGTTGCAGGGCCGGACTGGAAGATTTTTTCAGGCCAGGTTGCAGTCATGTAGCCAGGCCACCCTGGGCTTGCAATACATGCATGTTCCCACACATACATATTCACACCCACATCTAAATGCATGGGCACAAGCAAAACGTGTTTGTGCACGTGCGCACACACACTTATAGCAAATTCCAAATAAAAGGCCACCAATTAGATCTACTGTTACTTCTGAGGTTGCAATATACAGCAACTTTACTGCTGTTAATGCAATAGTACTAAGATAATAAAGATTTTACACAATAATAAGTGTCTAAGTTAGAGCTTTACATAGTCAAATCATGTAAAAAATCAACTGCCTCAGTGGCACATCATCATACCGGGGAGTAATAATGAACCCCAACCTACAGTAAATCCAAGGTTGGAATACACAAATGTTCATGTTTGATCTGGGATACATAACAGCAAATAAGCAACAGACAGAAATATTTACCAACACAATCACTTAATAGAATAACGCTATAACGCCAAGAAAGCTATTATTACAGTTGAGAGCCATTTATGTCTATGCTAGTATCTGGTAATGTTCATGTGTTTGTTCCTCTACTGTAGAAATGGTTTTGTAACTTCTCCCAAATGCTTCACTTCTCCTGAAGTACCAGCAGGACTGGTGTCATCACCATCACCATCTTTGAATAGAAAAACATATGCTCATAGTTTCTCCATAAAAGATTATGTAGCCTGTCTCACCGATACATGATAATGATAAGATTATATCCGATTAGCTGGACAAATAAATAATTTAAAAAGTAAATAATAATAATAATAATAATAAAGTGGCGTGTAAATCAGTGATTTTAACTTCCCAGTCCTTATCCTAATTTCAAGGCTAAACCTATATAGGCTCCATATTTACAGTGTAGACTGAATGTCTGCAGTCTCAAGTTCCTTTAGAGGTCTCTGTTTAAACTTTGAAAAATTTTTTTTTTGGGTACAAATATATTATTAAAAAAATATATATTTAACCTTAAAGTAATATTTGTACCAACATTTTGTGTGTGCGTGTTTTGTTTTTATAACGTACTTGTAATCTTTATTTTAATGGCAACAGGAGGGGACTGAATAAATAAATCTGGTACTTTTCTGCATTTTGCATCGTCCTCCTCCAGCGCCTCTCTTTTTGTCTCTCTCCCTCCACACCTGTGTGGTTGATACGGACGTTTGGGGCGGGTCTTAATCGAAGATATCAAACTGTGATCGTCACCTTAGGAATACAACTCAAGTTTCCTCTCAAATCTACTCTCACCTGCGCATACACCTCTTTATTTTGTGTTCTCTGCTGGTCACATCGATCACCATTGCACCTGAAAACAGGATCTGTACTGGATGTGAGTGGAAAAGAAAACACTGCTTCTAACCGCTGTATTATTTGCGGATGCTGCTGAACCGCCTGTTCCAACAAAGCTTCAACTTGAATATTTAATCTCTCCATAAATGACCACTCTTCACTTATTAAGCTTGTGTTCAGGGTTTGGTTTTGCATGGTGGTTAAATGGCCTGTCCAGAACATAACACAGGACTCCTATGTTTTCAATTAGTGTCACCTCAGAGGTGTATAAAGTACTTGAAAAAAAGTAGAAATACCACAACTGAAAACGACTTTGGTAAAAGTTACTCACCCATAAGAAAATTACTTGAGTAAAAGTCTTAAAGTAGCTCAAAATAAATGTACTTAAGTAACAAAAGTAAAAGTACTTTGGTATTTTATAGTACACATGAAAAGAAGCAACAGAACCCAAAAGTATTCTCCCCTTGTCTTTTTCACCTTTTCAGGGGAATAAAATGTGGAATAGAATAAAACTCAGAACATATTCCGTCTTTTTTGCTAAATTTAGGAAGGTCGTCTGTTTGGGGGTGGAGGTCCCAGCTTCCGAAGCCCTCTCTCTTTTCTGTGAAATCAACTTCTCATACTTGTAGTGGATTTGCTCTCTACATGAAAAACACAACAGTGAAAGAAATAATATTAGTTTAAATGACGGAATGGCAGGTCTGGATTTTCCTAACCACCTTCACACAGGTGTCCCGACTATGGGCAAACATTGTCCAACATTGGTAAAAAATGTTGGTCAAACTTCATCTATACTTTATCTTTCAAAAATACCAAATTGTTTAAAGCTGTAATATAATACAGCACACTGCTACTTTCAACAACGTAACTTTAGGAACTTTGTCCTTGATGTTGGCTAAAGAAAAGACCAAAATGTTGGCTTAAACTATATTTTACACACATATACTCCAGCTGTCACATTACATGGCATTGGCCTTGTTTAACGTTACTTCAATTCACTTACTTCAATGTGTTTTCTGATGTTGCATAGGGAGTTCTTGAATGCCTTTACCCCATGGCACTTTGGAAGGCACGGCATGCTGTACGCTGTGCGTCTTCTGACTTCGTGTACTTCGCCGATATGCAAAGTACACGTACTTTGTTACTACACACCTCTGTGTCACCTACCTGTTGGATAGTTCAGGTTCTGCCTGTAAAAACTGTCACTTTACTCATGAAAAAACACCTAGTTACAAACCCCCCAAACATCCCATCAACTCTGTAAAGCTCTGAATATTTGAAGGCAGTGCTTTCAGTGATTTTACTTCTGAAAAATCTGAAAATGTACCTGTAGGGTAAGATCTTAAAAATTATCATTGGGTAAAAAGTTAGATTTTATATATTAAGAAAATATTTGATATCTAGAAAACGTCAAAAAAGGAACAAAAATAATGTTTTTATTCATTCATTATATTTAAAAAGAGACTATAAAGACTGTTAATAATTTCTTAAAACTGCAGTCATGGCTGCAGTCATGTGTTCTAGTAGATTCTTGAACGGGATGAATATTTATGCAATCACTTCTTTTATGTTCCATTGTTTTTTGTTTGTCTGTATATTGTAGAAATCAGCTGATGTGACATTAAAGTAAAAGCAGACACATTTAGCTAAACATCATAGGTTTGGAAAAGCAAAAAATGAATAAAATGATCACAGAATACTTTTTAAAAGTGTTGTAAATCCCTTTTCTGAAAAGGGAAGGACTAAAGCACAGCTACAAACCCTCAAAGTGTCAGTAGCCTTTGAAACCGAAAATATATACACTTCTTGCTGTTGTTATTTCCTGCTAAAATACTTTATCTGGAACCACATAACCCTTTAAAAAACATTTTCTTTGCTGTTCAAAAAAATCTATTATTTCTTTTCTATTTCAGGCTTTTGACCAGCGAACAGAAACCATCACGGAAACAAATAATAGAAATCTGTAAATAGAAATTTGTGGAAAATTCAGAATGCTATACAAACAGAACTTTATCCAAACACTTACATTGTCCTCAACAGCGTCTTTTCTTCTTCTTTTTCATAGTGCGCTGGAGCAGTGTGTCATAAACTGATTCTTGTTTCCAATGGTCAATGCTCTCATGCCCACATACCCGTTCATGGGTCTTTCAGTGGTGGAAAAGGGTTATTATGGGCATCCTAATTGCTGAGCACCCATACATGCTAAGAACTGCAATTTGCTGGTTTGAACATTTTAAATCAGAATCATCAATAACCTTTCAATATGCACCTGTGAGCACAAAATCTTGTGTGAGATTAGCTGCTGTGCTTTTGACAAAATATGAACTCTGGAGAATGAAACATAACTGCAGCTTGGAAGATTTTCTGACTACAACATACTAAATATACGTTTTTCTGCTTGCGACAAACCAAACGTGGGTGGCAAATTTAATTTGTACATCCCATAATTTAACAGGTGACACGATAATGTAAAGTTCAGTGTATCTCTTTGACATCATATTATACAATCACATAAAAAACAGTGGTTGAGACTCATATGTGTAGCTGCTGCCATCTACTGGAAGCTAAGTGCAACAGGAGCATTTATTTAACAAACCAGTCATAAAGTCAGCCTTACATATGATTGAAAGAGGAAAAAAACGGTTTGTGATTCAGCACAAAAAAACATACACATAAAAGCTGAACTGTTATTGTTCCCTAACAGCAATAAGGGTCATGCATGCCCGTTGAGGTAACAGACAGTAGGTCACACACAAAAAAGGGAAAACTTTGCAGTGAGATTTCATCTTGCAGATTTTCCACAAAGGATTTTGTAAACAAAGCGCTGATTGTATTGCTGTGGGTAAAAAGCTGACCTGAAAGTCTATCAGGATCATTTTTATCATCCTAAACATGTACCAGTTGTACGTTGCACAGCTTTGCGTGAGAAAACTAATTTGACCTTTTTCGCCTGTTCGTGTTACAAACACCAAGTTGAGTTTATTTCATAAGGATTTCATGTCACAGATCAGCACATCGTATTGCATAAATACAAAAGGATCTCAAAGTTGCCATCTGTGACGTTCCCAGATAAATAATAATCAATCTTTATTTGTCACATACATGGTCATACACAGTACAACTGCAGTGAAATGCTTTTTTTTTTTGGTGTAACCACACTGAGGCAGCCTACATTGCGGTGCCAGGTAGGCAGTAGCGCAAGGGGTCTTGCCTAAGGACCCACAACTGGATGCTGTCGTGTGTTTTGCCCTGCGCTGGATTTGGACCCATGACCTTCCAATTGGAAGTCAGGCGACATACCGCTTGTGCTATCCAGCCGCTCACTTTTTGGTGTAACCACACTGAGGCAGCCATTTTGCAGGCGCCATGTAGGCAGTAGCGCAAAGGGTCTTGCCTAAGGACACACACAGGATGTTATGGTGTATTTTTGCCCTGGGCCGGATTCAGCTTTGGGTTGGAAGTCCGGTGACATTCCAATTGAACTATCCAGCCAATGTGGCTAGTTGTCTACTGAGATAGATTTAGTTCTCAGTGTATTCACAGCTGTAAAACAACAAATAAGGAGGGTTAAAGAGGCTGACTGTGGGACAACATAAACATTGTCTTTAAGGATGAAACACAAGAAAGACGTTATAATTCTTCCAGTTCCCAGTTTGCAACAAAATTTGTATTAAACAAAATAAAGGTTCAGAGCTACTGTACTGTCTTTGATCAAGTAATAAAAGTAAAATGCTGAAAAACTGAAGGCTTTGTCCCTAAACTCAAACACAGTAGTGTCTGCATCAGGCTTGGGAGGGTGCTGTTCTGTAACACAAACTGATGAGCTAAATTAGGACTTAACAGAGGAAGCAGTCCATCTATGTGTTATTTATCATCAACATAAATCCAGCTGTCCTAGGAAGAACATAAGTGGACAAACACCCTCATGAAGAGCGAGTAACACAGCAGACAGACCAGCGAGGGTTTATGGTATAACGATGATGTTGCTGCTGGAACGCTTTTCTAGAGCAAGAACAGACCTTTGAGTGGAGGCTAACTTTTTAACGCCCAGATGGAACAAAACTGCTCGACCAGAGCTATGATGTCATCGTTTGAAACGAGGAATAATGATGTGCTAAGACGACCCAGCATTTGAATCCTGTACAATCGCTGGATAAAAAACAGAAAAACAAAAAACTTTTAAATGCAACAGTCTTGTCTGTCTTGGACTATGTTCATATTTTATGCATGACTTCAACTTCTCAGTGTCTTCTTGCTTTTCATATTTATATGGAGCCCTGAGATTCAAATGACAAACTTAAAATGGCTCATCACTGTTTGCTGCCTTCTCGTGTCGGTTGGATTCCCTGGCCTCTTTTTTTATTTTATTTTGTTATAAATAAGGGAGTATTGTTATCTGAATATTTGTCACCTGAGCTCACAGGATGTGTTTTTACTGACTGTACATAGAGCTTGCACGGATGGTTTTCACTTGGAAGCACCATCTGGAAGGAATCAGCTTCTGAAGGAGTCACTCTCATTTAACTCTGTTAAAGTTATATATTTTTTTAAAGCAGAAAGTTAATTAAATGCTTTGCACGGTTTTACACAGATTTAGCACATGGGTCTGATGTAACTGTGATGATGCCCATATGGCTGCTAAGTCTTGTAAAAGAGAGTTGTTAAATCCTGGTTAAGTGACGCTTTGATTGAGTGGGGGGAGGGGGGGGGGGTTACATTTAAATGAACAGCAAGTAAAAGAATTTAAAAAGCATGTCTACATCAAACCTATTCACCGTTTTATCTCGACGTACGACGTAACGTTGCAGTTCACCTGTGGTTGTCTTTCGTACCTTCACAGAACATCAGTGGTCACAAGTATGAGGTGCTACAACACAAACGAGTCGTGTTACAGATTATCCAGATTATAACAAAACATTGTCTCAAAGGAGATGAGATTGTGAAACTACACTTAGCAGCACTTGGCATTTAGTTGGACAAATCCAACACGAAAAGACTTATCTACAAACATTGTCGTCATGTCATCTCACTAAGAAAAAATATTTTGTAAAAGTCTTATCTAGAGTCCCTAAATCACACAAACTAAAACCCAAGGACGCAAATATGAGCAAAGATGAAATATATGTCAGCAGAGAAATAAGTGTCCTATATGGGTTTGCCAGACATACAAGCTAGAAAAATGTCCTTACTACAGGTATGCACTAAAAAGCAGAAGAGGTCCATGCTTAGAGTAGCTCAGCTTCCACTCCTCAGACAGAGTTAGGAGTTCCGTTGTTGTGTGCGCTGTCGTGTGATGCAGCAACCTGCAGCCAGGGGGCAGTGTTACCTGTAACATTGCATGCTCCTAGTTTAACTCAAACGCTTTCTGTGATTTAAAGAGTCTGATTCAGGAAGAGATGGAATCCGCAGCAATCACCTGCTGCCAGTCACGCCGGGCTACAGATTCTCTTCTTCTTTGACGTAGAGGATCTCATGGGCTGAGCTGGGAGCCTGACAGAAGCAGAAAGGGGAAAAAAATAAAATAAAATACACACCAGGCAGTCAGAGGCCGCGCATATTTCCCCACAGACACCACAATCGATACCGGTGCTTCATAATGAGTGAAAACTTAGTTCCCAACAACTCTAGTTAAAGGTTATGTGGTGTCGTGGACAAAAAACAGTTAGTGGAATAATACATGTATTTCCCACTCAGATTGCCATATAATTTACAGTTACCTTATATAGAATAAATTAGAACGTAAGTACATTTAGAAAACAAATAATGAATCCTTTATTAGTCCCACAGTGGGGAAATTGCAGCCTACATGTCTGTATTTCAACATTTTTTCTTTTTTTATTATTGGTTTGATATAATATTGTACATTTTCTACAAGGAGAAAAATCATATCATTACTGACTTTTGGAAGAGTTTTTATACACATTGAACTCTTTTGGATTTTGTCACAATACAACTAAACATGTTTTCTTTTTTTTGGCGAAGACTTTTCTGCGTTAACACAACTTCATGCATAAATTGGAAGGTGAATGGAGCGATACAGAGTATCCGCGTAGATCGAGTGCCCAAATATGCGTTGACCCAAGGCTGAGTCACCCAATTCAGCCGTTATGTTAAAAACTTGAATCCATCCACATGTTTCGTAAAAGGATTGTTGTATGTTTAGCCCAACGTTAATGTTCCACGAGTTTCCCACTGAAGAAAATGCATGATAACTATTGTGCCATTCACCTATTAGCTCTTCATTATAGCTACTGTTTATATACCTGTGAGGCCGTCGTCAAACAGAGTTGCTCGGTAGGTCACTTGTAAAGGTAAAGGACCTCAGGTAAGGGTCTGAAAACAATAATCGCCACACTTTTAACCTTTTTTATGAACAGAAAAACAATCACAGTCTGCCACATAAAATAACAGATAGAACAATTACTAATATAATTAGCCTCATAACTTCTGTCATCAGGTTTTAGAGTGGTATATCCAGCTGTTTTAAAGGTTCAACTGATATAATAAAACCTATGTAGAAAAGGTATTCCTCAATAAGTTTGAATTTACGTAGGTGAAACACCACAACTTAACTAGGACTAGTTATTTATTGTGATATTTCGGGGGGGTTATTGCTGCTTGCCTATTGTTTTCTTTATCGCTTTCTGTCTGCAAACTGAAATTAAGCCTCCCTAAACAAGCATTAAACACTGTACAATCTGTCCTCTCAGAACAATGTCAGGGGAGTGTTCTCCCACGTCGCTTCCACAGCAGTTCTGCCTACAATTAGTACTCTAAAAGACAAAATGCAGACACAACAAAAGGTAAATATTGAACTTCTTTGTGCAGCAGGACGAGGCAGCATGGTGTTGCCCTGGAACAAAATGACTAGAAAAAACAAGGTAAGCGCAAAGCATTGAAATAAAGTGAAAAGAACAGAGAAATCATCTCCTAAACAAAGAAACGTCAGGAGTTTAAATAGCTAGAGAAAAAAAAGGAGTGGAAAAACTGAGATGGGGTAACCCAGGTGAGTTTAAAGGGCTCATCTGTAGAGGTAACTCAGAGTAGACATGGAAACATAAGAACAATATCTGCTGAAACAAACAATTTGTATGCATTTTGGTCCTTCATCCACACAAAACCAACAAGAGATGTTTATGAGAACCCTAACCAGATTTGAGAAACCGCCATATTTGCATTTGAGTGTGAACATAGAAAAATAGTTGTAGGGTCTGACACATACCTGCAACAAATAACTTGGAACTGATATCACATGTTACAGTTTTTTGGCTATCAGACAGATTCTGGTTTATGTGTTTGTGGAGATTCTTTTTGCGCTTCTGTTCTTACATATCTAACTGCTCAGAGAAATTAAAATGCACAGAAGGCGCAGAGTTTCATTACTTAAGAGAAGTAATGGTTATTTTAAAACACTTTTTCCTCTATAAAAATTATATAAATACTTGACTACATGCGAAAAATGCCAAACAAAGCAATGAGGAACAACTGTGACGAGGACACTGGCAGGAAAGCTGAGGTAGGAGACATAGAAGCTAAACTGAGACTAAATAATATCTAGAACAAAGAGGAGAAACAGAACAGCATTCTTATAAAATAAATGTTACATATAGTTGTTTTTTTTATATCCACACCTTCTAGACAATAACGGAGAAATGAACAGAAAACCTAAATATATCTAATGAGACTGTTATGTTTAATGAAAAGAAAAACAAGCCGCAAGACGAACAAAACAGGAGTAATGTAAATAGCAAAATTAATACACAAGTGAGAACCTTAGAACAACCGATGAAAAAAACAAATTACAGGGGGACGACCTGACAAACAAAATATATCTATGAAATTGAACTGAATGTGACTACACTAATATAATAGAAGCAAAAATGGAATCATCAAAACACAAGTAAAATATGAATAATCAAGAGAAACCATAGATGGGAATACCAGAACAAATTAAGGAGATGGATATAAAGGGACAAACTAAAACTGAATGAACTTAAAACCTTAAAGAACCCATAAGGCAAATAACAACCATCATGCATTTCTCTGATTAGGAGCAATGCCAAAATATTAATGCTTTTTTGTGCTTTAACTTTGCTTATTTGTTCAACATTATAACTTGTCCTTGGTTGTTTTCAGCTTAATACAAGTTAAAAAATCACGTTTAACATAAGCAGCAATGGTCAATGTGCCTAAAAAGATGGTAATGTAAACCAATAATAACAATAAATTAATTTTGACCAAAATGTCACTAATTATGAACATTTTAAATAGAATTAATATTCTACCGAAGTAAAGTTTACAACAGCGGTCAATGATCAGAAAGTTGACATCTAAATAAATACAGAAATAGATTTACTTATCATTCTATCATGAATGACAATCAAGAATCTGTTTATTTATATACCGCCAATTGACAACAGATGTCGTCTCAAGGCGCTGTACAAGAAAATCAAATTAAAATTAAAGATCAAATAACTGAGCTATGAATAGAATCCCCATACTTAAATATTTGACCCCTTCCTGGTGGCTTGCTAGGGTTATTATGATTAGGATCCTGTGCTTTGCTGGGAGAAATATGAAGTTTTCTGTTAAATGTGCTTGAATCCAACAATAAATAATCACCAAAACGTTGATTTCTTGTAATAAAGATGATTTATCACGAAAGACTGTTTGCCAAAATGAATGTAGTTATCGTTTAAGACAATTTCAACTTTGGTGCCAATTATTAGTTAATATAAATGCCGTAGGTGGACGACGAGCTAAAGATGAACAAAATGAGACTTTGGAACAAAAACCCTAGATAATCACATGGAACTCATCATGGCTTGATCTCATGATCACAGCTGTGGAAATATATATATATATATATATATATATATATATATATATATATATATATATATATACATATATACATATATATTATTATCTTTTTTTGAGCAGTTAATTATTGGTACATTCCGTGGTTTTTATTGAGTTGTGCACACAATTCCTGTAATAACAGATTGAAACATCCATAACATTCAGTTTTATTCAGTTCACACATTTCTTTTTTTCAGACTATTGAATATTCTGCTTCTGGTTAAAGCTAAGCTCTTCCTGCTGGTTGGACGTCTGGACTTTGTTTCTTGACAGTTTAGTGAACTGTGTTGTAAAAAAGTATTCACTATGCACACCAATGCAGTCTTGAGTGTGTGTGTGAAGATTATTATTATTATTATTATTAGTAGTATTTTACCTGATTTACTCCTCCCACAACCAGGAGGCGGTCTCTGATGACAATGGAAGAGGCAGAGCATCTAGGGAAGTTCATTGGAGCCAAACGTTCCCACTTCTTTTTCTGAGGGTTAAATGCCTCAACTGTGTCCAATGCCGAGGGCTCATGACCTATAAAATAAAAAAAAAGAGATCTTTTTACTTATTTCACCTCCCTCGGGAATCTTTTGAATTTGGGTCGGAAGCTTAAACAAAACCATGAGTCTAATAGCGTCACAAAGGGTAAAACTTTCTGAGATTTTTCAGCTTTGGCAGAACTATTTTAACCATTTTCTACCCCTCACGATAAACACCTGGTTACCACGATCATGGAGAGTTCTCCAGTAAACCGAAAGGTAATAAATTCAGTTTAGCTAGCATAACAGCCATTTTAACTGTTTGAATTTGAAGAACTGGGTGTTATACTTGGAGATCCTCTAACAGCTTGTCTTCTGGCCTAAGCTTGTGTCACCCGCTTCCTTTAAATATTTTGCTCTGGTACAAGTTCGCTTCCATGACGCTGAGCTGAGCTGATCTGATCTGATCTGCACAACTTTTTTATCGAGCTTACCGAGGCCACCTGCAACCACCATCCTGCCGCGCAAGAAGGCGGCAGCAAAGTCTGCTCTCTTCGTTTTCAACGCCACCGTCTCTTCCGACTTCAGCCAGGTGCCTGGAAGGGAACAAGGGGAAAAAAAGAACAAAAAACAGACAGCTGGAGTCAGCACATGTGTGAGAGTGTGCAAGTTCGTAAAGTCGCCGAGGTGAATTCCTGAGGCAATGTAGTCCACCTTCATCAAGACAGGATGCTGCTGAGCATCCAGAGTGTGACCCTCACAAACAGGTCACCCATGAGGCAGCTGCAGTTAGAACATGTATTCAGACTCTCTTTCACACAAACACACACACCTGTCAAGGACAACAACAACAAAAAAAGGTTACAACAAACAGGCAAGGAGAGGAAGCAGGTCAAGTCAGAGATGTTGATGCTGTGGTGAAGCTGGTGTTTGTTGGCCTTGGTAAGAGATTCCAGAATATATCTCAATTATCCTGGAGGAACACCGGGATGACCATTAAAACCATTGCGGCTCGTAGAGTTTTTCTAAATGGATATGTAGCCTTGTTTTAACTGAAATTCGACAGACATATAGGCAGCACTGTACACCATACTACGATGTGGGCAGCTTGTTTCCGTAGTTTGGGAGTTTCTTTTTGATGTAGTGCTAAAAGGTTGTAGAATCCACAAAAATTTAATTATTCCATCAGACCGAATTTAAGTACAGGCTGTGCTCTAAAGCAAGCAACAAGCAAGCAACCCTGATTGCTTTAACTTCTAAACTTTATTGGAACAACTGCAGCATTTGAAAATGAAGCAATCTGATCTTTTTCCTTTTAATGTGAAACAATTTTTACACGATTTTCAGCTCTCAAAACACTATTTGATTTGACTTTTCCTTTTCAGAAGCTTCATCACCATCCAGATTATTTTTTTTAATGAATGTACGACTATTAAAACATCTCTGGCCGGTTTGATTTACGTTGGCAAGAAGAATAACCAACATAAATACCTATAATCTGAAAATACTGATCATCTTTTGCAAACACAACAATGATACCTTAATATACATTATTTTCGCAAGGTGAAAACCATCTAGTGCAAAATTATCTACAATGGTCCTCGTCTTCGCCTTGGATGGTACAGCCAAGTAACCAAAACATTTTAGCCTCCCAGGCTGCATTTTCTTACAAATATATTTTAGTTATGCTCTGCGAATAAATTCATGAATAGGAAAATCTGATGTGTATATTTTGGCAAATAATCCGCAAATAATAAAAGCAATCGTCCACTGCAAAGCGTGCAATTACTTCTTATCCCAGCTCAGATATCCCGTAAAACCAGCTGATGTAACTGCCATAGTAATGCTTACAAAAATCTTTTATAGGTTTTTAACTGTTGGTTATGTGCTGCAGCTGCACAGTAATGGATATAAAACGCAAATGCAGTCAAAAGCTTGAATGAACTCTGTCATACAATGCGAAACACCAAAATTCCAACATACCTGTAACTTATATTGAAAAGAGCTCGAATAGTGAGAAATATTATAAATCATATTTATTAACCCTAAATAATCATTTATTACTGACAGAACTTTCCATTTTTTGTCATTTTAAAGGCTCCAGGAGATTCAAAAATGTACCTCATAGTTAATAAGTTGAAAATATAGCCATCAAACAAAGTTACTGTTTTCCACACACAGCAAAAAAGTTTTTCCTTCTACTTTCAGGATTTGCTGCTGCCTTATCTTGTTTATCTGAAGGAAAGCCAGGCTGGAGAAAATCGTGACATGGGAAGACAGATAACTTCATTAAGGATGTAGGGAGTCAGTAAGAATTAGAATGATGGAGCGATAGAGCAGGAGAGAAAAATAATAATTTCCTCTTTTGGAGTTGTTTTCTTCTTTATCTCTCTTGTACTCGTCAGTCCTTGTTTTTCTTCTAACCTCTCTCTGCTATTTTTCCCTCTTTGCTTTTGATTAATTTCTTGTCTGCTCCTGAAACAAGTGAGAGAGTCAACAGCATCAGCAGACAAGTGTGGAGAGAATTAAAAAAGATAAGAGGCCAGATGGGGAGTCTTCTCTGTGAGTTTTCCAGCACGTTCCTTTTCCAGTCTGGTTACGTTTCACCGACCAGAACCAGGAGAAATCGCAGCTGGCTGTCCTATCTGCTCTGCTCTCCTCTCAGGGGAAAAGCTGCTTCTCTTTTTGATGTCATGTGCAATCAGTGTTTGCATTTCATTGAAAATCAGCACGCAGTGCTAGAGCGCTGGAAGGTGGTTTCAATTGATGTATCTAAAGATGCTTTCACTTTCCATCTTCAGAATGAGGTTTATATCAGTTAAAGTATGTATTTTTAATTACTGAACTACATTAAAAATAAATAAAACAATAGTCTAGAAAGTAGAATTCATATAAATGTTAAAGAATATTAAAGAATAAAACCTTTATACATAGGATTACAAATAAAGGCTCACCCAACAGCAGCTTGGTAGACAGCAAGGACAACCAACACTAGATGGCAGCACACTATCCGGACAGGACGTAAACATTACATGAGGAATATAAGTGGATGGTAAATGGTGGTACATTTTTTATCAACACATTTGAGATGGCTTCTAGGGTTTCTAGGCCTTTTCACTTTGTCTTCTTTAGAATCTTTCGAGATAAAATTTTTTGAAGAGTTAGCTTTTAGGTCAATCATTAAGGTTATATTGGTTGAATGACCAGATAACCAAAGAACTTCACATCTTTGTTGCATGGCATTAGCCAACTTCTGGCATCTGTGAACAGATATTCCAGCCCAGAATTATTGGACAAGATCTCATCATATGTCAGTACTCCATTGGAAAAGATGCATGGGGGGAAAACCTTTGCTACTTTGGACCATTAGTGCTGTAGATGTGGCACCTCACCTTCATGTTTGGAATCAGTCTTTTGAAACAGTCAATTTAAAGATATTTTCTCTTTATGAGGAAACAGGAACCGTTGAAGTATTTTGATTTGCTTAATCTATACCCTGATCTTTGTTATGTCATACAAAGGATCAACACCAAAAAAAAGAAATACATGAGTACATCATACCTTAGCCACAGTGCTACAGTGTACTGTAAGTTGAATTTAGTCTTTGGTCTAGTGACACAATCTCTGCTCATCCTTGAACCAGACCTAATGCATGTTATTTTTTAAACAATAAGGTTTGAAAGGGGTTCCTAGTATTGCTTTAATCTTTTTACATTGTTACAGAAAACTGTAGACCTTCTTTTCTACCCCTGAAGGAGAGCATTAGCTAAACAGTACTGCTGCTTATGGACTAATAGCACACTCAGCTTCTTCTGAAGTATTTTTTACAAATAAATTCCAGATTTGTAAGTTAACAAGTGTAGATTTATTTTTTAAACTTAGATTTGTTAGCCTAAGTTTTAACATCTGTGCTAGTGTATTTGATTTCTACAAAGAAATCAAATATGGAAGAACTCTATGAGTTTTTGGCTTTTTTTTACTACCTAATCAATGTGTTTTATTCAGACTATAAGGGAAATTATTAGAACCTGCTGCTCCATTCATCAGTTAATAATGGACATTTTACAGAATGAAGGACCTCGCTGATTGTTATGCATATCGTCATTATGTTAAACATGCCTCCACACAGTAATAATTTAATTAAAGAAAATCAGCAGCTTGCATTTTAGGATTGGTAAATCTGTAAGGTTTTTGTTTCTCTACACCCCCAAGTGGTAAAGTATTGCAGAGACATGGTTAGTCCTGAATTAATACAGTGATTGATCTGATTAGAAATGTTAAAGTGCCATTATCTTCAACTCATCTCCAAATGCTGGAGGTGGAGTTGGCGGGGAGTTCAGCATTTATGTTTTAGATACAGACTTTAACATTTTCTGATGCGAGTTACAGATTTAAGGGATTGCATTTTAAAATACTGCTAAACATTTGTTTGGGACTAAAACCTACAGCTAAACCTTATCTACACTAACCATAGACATCTGGATACCTTCTTAAATCTTCATGGTGTAGTTTTAAAAGCATTGTCAGAAACATTGCTCTGAAACTTCGGCCCATATTGAGAAAATAGGATTACATAGATGCTGCAGATTTATCCACTTCTCATTCCTGAGCTGTCTTCCCCATTTAACCACATCCTAAAGCTGACACATTGGATTTAGATTTAGTAACTGTGAACTTTTTACGTTAAAGACAGTTTTAAACAGATTGTACAATTTCTAAATTCTGCATTATCTTCCTGAAAACAGCCAATAGAAGATAAATACATTGGGGACAAACAGGGATGCACTTTTTTGTGCCATTCAGTCAGTCCTAAGGAAATGTGCCAAGAAAATCTATCTTGTATCATTGCACAACCACTTACAGCATAGGTGTCAAACTCAAGTCCTCGAGGGTCGGTGTCCTACAACTTTTACAGCCTAAGAAAAATAATACAAGGCATGACAAACTGTGCTTTAATTGTATTTATTCTAAATGCTGACTATACCATTTGAATGTTGCTGCTGAAATCAGGACCAGGCAACGGTTTTCCAATTTATCATAGTCCAATTTTGGTGTCCCTGTGTGAATTTTAGTCTCACTGCCCTGTGCTTAGCTGGCAGCAAAAGTCGCTGATGTTGTATTTTTCTGCAGTAGCCTATCCACTTCAAGGTTCTAAGTACGTAAGAGATGGTATTCCTCTTACCTTGGGGTTATCAGCGGTTATTTGAGCCACTGTGGCTTTTCTATGAACTCAAATTAGCCTGCCCCATTTCTTCTGACATCAAAGGCCACATAAATGTTCTTCAATAAAGATTCTTCTCTGTTTTAAAAATAATTTCTGTGAAACTGAGAGACCTTCAAAACTGAATTTGATGGTAAGGATTTTACTTTATAATAAAGCAGAAACTTAAAATACAGCAGAGATCTGGCCAAGAAAAAGGCAAAAACAGGGAAGATACGAGATCCAAATAGAAAAGAGTCCATAAGTGGCAGACAGAAAATTAGTAGATTAAATACTGAGTAGATTGATAACTTAACCCTCAACAGGTGGCTGATTTTGACAAAGATGAGGCTGTGAGAGGGGACCAGGCAGGCTGAGGGAGGGAGAGTAACGGCACTGGAGAGGAACAGAGAACTGTTAAGACATGAAAATAGTAATAAAAAAACTAAATACAAAAAGTAACCCTCAGCAGCTAATAAAAAAACTGATACAAAGTAATGCATGGATAACAGAAAGTGAATACAAAGTAGAACTAAGGCAGAGCACATATGAACAAAGAGCTGTGAGATGCAAGCAGTGGAAAAAAGCCCCAGGAACCATCCTATTATAATAATTCTGAAAATCTTTAATGCACATATATAAATACTGGATTGAGCACTCTGGGGTAAAAGTATTTTTGTTTAAAAATCATCCAGCTACAAACTAATGGCCCTATTTTAGAAAACTAAGCTGCTTCAGAGTGCCTCTTTTCAGCTTCCTAGTAGAATCGAGGATCACACAAATCTTCACGTTCAGATCTTCTTTGTGTGATGCAGGCCAAATAGCAGCATCCCGTTCTGTTCTGACTAGAGACGACAGAGGAGAATAAACAGACAGAGATAAAACACAGAAAGAGGGGATGATGGCAGAGAGAAAGTAAGACAAAAGCATGAAGGAGATGAGGGATTCTCTGAAGACTGGGCTTTGTAGTCTGTCTGGTGGTAATTTCAGTCACATTTCTCCTCTTTAATTGTCCCCTCTGATTAAAACTAGAGAAGGATGGTGATTAGTTTTGGGGCTTTGATGGATTGCGTCTGTCACATGTGAAATCTCAAATACCTTTGACTGCAGAGATGATCCTCTTGGAGAGAACGTGTCCTATTTTGGTTCTGCTGGGTTTTAATTGATGACATAATGGTATAGAAGGCACACTATTTTAGTCCCTCATTTCTAGCCCAGTCCTTTGTTGTTTTTACTTAAGGGTGATACAAATAAAACATTAAACATGGGGGACTATTTTTTTACTCATCAGTCCTACTCGATATATGAATTGGAAGCTATTAGTAGAGCTGCAAGCTTTTCTTCTTTCAAAAAAAAATTATATGAGCATATCGTCCATTGGGGCTTTGTCCTTGATTTATCCTGGAAAGTTGTTCTCACACACACTAGTCCTCTGTCTCATTCCTAATGGCTTGTGTACAGTCTCAGGGTACTGGTGGAACCCCCCATGCATGGTTTGTAACTTCCAAGTCTAAACATTCGTGGTCTTTATCTCCTCCTTTGCCCAGCTTATTATTACCCTTGGGTATTTGATTACTGGCAAGGCGTATCTGTTTATCACACTGATATGTTTCCTGCCATTCAGCCGACTTCTCGGGACTTGCCTTAGTTTTTGTAAGTATTTGACTGTGGCTCCTTTACTTGTGATCTCATTGATGTTTGCAATTTGCTTTCGGTATCCCCAGGTACTTGTAACAGTCTGCATTGATTGCTTTTGTTCCTTCTGGGAGTGAGACCCCTCTGTGTGGATGACCTTCCCTCTCTTTGTGACCATCAGACCACACTTTTCTAGTCCGAAATAAATCACAATGTCAGTGCTGTAGATATTGGTGGTGTGGATCAGTGAGTAGATGTCTCGCTCATTCTTGACATACAGCTTGATGTCATCCACGTAGAGGAGGTTATGATGGTGGCCCCATTCCTGAGTCAGTAGCCATTGCCAGTCTTGTTGATGATTTGGCTGAGGGGGTTCAGATGTATAAAGAACAGCAGTGGAGACAGAGCACCTCATTGGTATATGTCACACTTGATGGACACTTGTGCAAGTGGTTCACAGTTGGCCTCTCGGGTGTTTTTATTTTTTTAGGGGGGTTTTTCACATCGCTATAGAGTTTGCAATGGAGGCTCTTAGAGTCCTGTTGATGTTGTACATCTCTAAACATGCGGTGATCCTAGTATGTGGCACTGAGTCATAGGCTTTCTTGTTATCAATCCAGGCCGTGTAGACATTGGTATGTCGGGATTCGCAGTCCTGGGCAACTGTTTGGTCTACCAGGAGTTGATGTTTGGCTCCTCTGGTATTTATGACGATGCCCTTCTGTGCCATGCTCATTTATTGATCCATGTGCCCACTTATCTTATGATGCCTGACATGAGCTTCTATCCAAGATGGCGGCACGCAGTAGTGCAACGGCTTTTTACGCTCCTAGTGAACACCCTGACTTAAGTAGTTTCCGACGTCGGTTCCGAGCCCAAATTCATGCGCCTCATGCGTATGAGTTATGGCAGGACTGAACTTTGTAGGATTAAGGACAGTTTGGTCAGCAAAAACCTAGAAAATAACATCCAAGCAAAGCTGGGCAGACTACAGCTCTTCCGGACTTCGGCGTGGGGGAGCAGAGCACTGCAGACAAAGGGCCGGCGGAGGCGATGCAAGCGGCGGCAGAAGAGGCCGAAGCGCGGCGGTGTGCTAGCCAGGCTAAAGGCTAATGCTAACCGACCCCCGATTCCGTCACTTTTCCTATCCAACGTCTGCTCTTTGGACAACAAACTGGACCTGCTGCGGCTGAGGATTAGGGTTTGTGTGGACATGAGGAACTGCGCGGTGATTTGTCTCACAGAAACCTGGCTGAACGACACCATGCCGGATTCATCCTTCCAGCTCGCCGGCCGGCAGCTCTTCCGTGCGGACCACAACGAACTCTTGGGAAAGCCCGCGGGGGCGGACTATGCGTCTATATCAACAAAGGTTGGTGCACAAACTGCGTGTTGGAAAACAGCCACTGCCGGGGGCGACAGAACAGCTGATTGTGAAGTGCAGACCTCACTATATGCCTCGGGAGTTTACGGCTGTGTTCGTTATTGCTGTTTACATAGCACCGGATGCTGATGCTAACATCGCGCTGAAGGAGCTCCATGACAACATCAGCTCGCTTCAGAACAAGCACCCGGAGGCGTTGTACGTGGTAGCGGGGGACTTTAACCACGTAGAACTGACGAACAACCTGCCGAAGTTTAAACAGCATGTGAACATTCCAACACGTGGAAATAACACGCTGAACCGCGTTTACAGCAACGCAAATGACGCAAACAGAGCCTTCCCCCGCCCCCACCTCGGGCTCTCCGATCACATCTCCATCATGCTGGTGACTGCATACCATCCCCCGCTGCGACGCTCCAGACCCACACAGAGGACCATCACTGTGTGGCCTAGTGACGCTCACGCCGTGCTGCAGGACTGCTTCGGCTGCCCAGACTGGCAGGTTTTCAGGGAGGCTGCTGAGTACGAGGGGGAGCTGGACCTGGAGGACTACACATCTGCTGTTCTGGGGTACATCAGCAAGTGTGTGGAGGATGTCACCACCACCAAGACTGTGACTTGCTACCGGAACCAGAAACCCTGGCTGACTGCAGAGGCACGTTCTCTGCTGAAAGCCAGGGATGCTGAGTTTAGGTCTGGTGACTCACAAGAGCCCAGGAGGGCAAGAAGAGAGCTGACTGCAGGAGTTAAGAGGGCAAAAGCTGCATATGCTCAGAAAATCCAGGGACACTTTTCCTCCCAGGATCCACAGAGCATGTGGAAGGGCATCAAGTGCATTACAGACTATAAATCTAAAACTGCACAATGCCCCAAAGACCCCTCCCTGCCTGAGGCTCTCAATCAATTCTACGCCCGGTTTGAGAACCCTGACACCCCCCCGCACCAGAATCACGACTTCACCAGGAGAAGAGCCCGTCAGTGTGACTCCAGCAGAAGTAAGGAGGACGCTGAGGAGGATCAACCCCCGGAAAGCTGCTGGCCCAGACAACATCCCCGGACGGGTGCTAAGAGAGTGCGCGGACCAGCTCTCAGACGTGCTGGCGGACATCCTCCCTCATCCAGGCAGCTGTCCCCACCTGCATGAAGACCGCCACCATCATCCCGGTCCCCAAGAGCTCCGCAGTGACAGGTCTGAATGACTATCGGCCAGTAGCCCTCACACCGATAGTCACAAAGTGCCTCGAGAGACTGGTTCAGACTCACATCAAAGCCAACATCAGCGTCACTGTTGACACCAGTATGCATACAGGAAAAATCGATCCACAGAGGACGCCATGGTCCACACTGCCCTCACCCACCTGGAGCAGAAGGATTCATATGTTTGTATTCTGTTTGTGGACTTCACATCTGCCTTCAACACCATGATTCCTCGGACTCTGATTAATAAACTCTCCTCACTTGGACTGAGGTCTTCCATCTGCAACTGGGTCCTGGACTTCCTGACCAACAGGCCGCAGTCTGTGAGGATTCACAACATCTCCTCCCCCACCATCACCCTCAGCACTGGCTCCCCTCAGGGCTGTGTGCTGATCCCCCTCCTGTTCACACTGCTCACATATGACTGCTCGCCTATTCATCCAGGCTGTCATCTTGTGAAGTTTGCGGACGACATGGCAGTGGTTGGATGCATCACAAACAGGGATGAGTCCAGCTACAGGCAGGAGGTGGAACACCAGGAGGGTTGGTGCAGAGAGAACAACCTCCTCATTAATGTAAAGAAAACCAAGGAGATGATTGTGGACTTCAGAAGGGGCAAGCATGCCCACCTCCCCCTGCACATGGGAGGATCTGCGGTGGAAGTGGTCAACAGCTACAGGTACTTGGGTGTACACCTGAGTAACAACCTCACCTGGAGCAACAACACTTCCATTCTGGTCAGGAAGGCGCACCATCGGCTCTACTTCCTCAGAAGGTTGAGAAGAGCTGGACTCAGGAGCTCAGTCCTCACTTCTACAGATGTGTGGTGGAGGGCGTCTTGTGCTCCAGCATCAACATGTGGCATGGAAGCTGCTCTGCTGCAGACAGGAAAGCTCTGCAGAGAGTGGTGAAGGCTGCACAGAGAACTGTTGGAGTCAGCCTCCCCAGCACCACAGACATTTACACCTCCAGATGCAGGAAGAGGGGCTCCGGCATCATGAAGGACCCCACACACCCAGCACACTCACTTTTTGTCCCGCTCCCCTCAGGCAGGAGGCTGCGGAGCATCAAGTGTAAAACCACCAGAGTGAGAAACAGCTTCATTCCTGAAGCTGTGAGACTCTCAAACACACGCAAGGACAATTAGAAATGAAAAACACTTTCTCATTTAACCGGCACTGTTCACTTTAATATCACACCTCAAAATGTCACTTTAAAATGTCACTTAATATGTCACTTGCACTCCGAATTTTCATTGCTGCTATGTCCGAAGTCCCATATTGTAGATTCTGTGTCCATATTGTAGATTCTGTGTAGTTAAATCCTATTTCTCGTATAGTTCTTTATATTTTATTATATTATTTAAAATTGCTATCAGGGTGTAAACTGGACCGGGGGATTAGAATTTTCGTCCCACCTCATGTACCACATGTACCTCATGTACCACATGTGATGTGATGACGAATAAAAATTCCTTGATTCCTTGAATCCTTGATTCCTACGGTTTTGAGAGATCGATTCCACCCAGCAGGCCGATAGTTGTCTGGGACTGAACCCTTTGAGGGATCCTTCTGGTCCAGGATTGTGTGCCCTTTAACCATTCAGGGTGAGTCTTATTGTTAAGAAGCTTGTTCATTTGAGCTGCCATTCGCTTATGGAGGGCCTTTTATTTAGACAGGGTAATGGATAATGCCAGGTCCTGGTGCTGTCCAGTTTTTCATAGCCGAGGCTCTTTCTTTGACATCTGCCATTGTGAAACTTACTGTGGCCTTCTTGGGGACGTTGCTGTGATCTTTCTCATAGAATGATCACCCACTTTGCTATGCCATTGTGGGATGGCTCCCTATCCCATGTGCCTTTCCAGTACTTTTCAGTTTCCAGCCTTGGTGGTTCTGCTCTGTTGTTAATACCCAACCACTGAGAGTACACTTTATGTGGGTGGATGGAGTAGAGTCTCCTCCTAGCTTCATACTCTCTCGTGAGTCTCTTTAGGCGGCTGGCCAAGGCTTGGTGCCTTTGTGTGCCCTCACTCATTGTGAAGGGCCTTGACTAATGCAACACCCTCCTGACAGTTCATCCAGCTGTGCTGCAGAACCGCTACAGATGATCCAGAATGGTGCAGCCCGCTTGGTTTTTAATCTGCCAAACTAAGCACATGTCACTCCCCTGTTCACTAAACTCCATTGCTTTGGCTTGCATCAAATTCAAATAACTAATACTGGCATGCAGATTGGTGACGGCTCAGCACCCATCTACCTCAAAACCCTCTTATAACCTTATGTCACTGCCCGCCCTCTCCGTTCCTACAAAGAACTTGAATCTGTGGTTCCACACAGGTGGAATGATCTTACATGCTTTGTGCATCAGACTCCCTCTCCACCTTCAAGAAATCCTTGAAGACCCAGCTCTTCCAAGAGTATCTCTTGCCCTGAAGGCTTTAAACGCACCTATTACTTCCTGATATCTTATAGCACTCAATGTAGGGTACTTGTGTAGCCTGTTTCAATTGATCATTGAAGGTGAATAACATACAGTATGCCTACTGTTTAATCATTTTCTAGGATACTGCAGGTAATTTATAACTTGTATATGTGTCATAGTTCAATGTTTAACCGTGTTTGGAAAAAGCTTCCACTAAATACATAAATGTAAATGTAATGTAATGTAACGTAACCTTTTTTTAAAACTGGAACAACCCGTAAACCATTTTAAACTGTCCCAAATTTGCCTAAAACTGCATTTAGTTCAAATGCAAAACAGTTTATAACAGCATTAGTTATCCTGGTACTCTGAGGGTTCATGCTGTCATTGAGATTTGATAGGCTGCATTTTATTAAATGACATTTTCTCTGAACAATAAAGATTATTATAAAGCCACTAATGCTATCACCCAAAGCTACCAATGTCAGTTTCCTGCTGTGTGCGTGTGACTGTGTGAGCATGAGTTCGTTTCTCCTTTCAGCATTTCACAGGTGAGCATGTTGAGGCATCTTCATTCGACACACCTGTGGAATATATCCTTATCTGAGAGGCTTAAAGGAACCTGCCGCAGTTCTCATCTCTGCCTGATGGTTCAATTTAGTTAGTAATCTCACCAAAACTAAAGAGTTTGTTAGAGATATTGATCTGGCACGGTTCTTAGCATATATTTTCCCTTATGTTCTGGATTTTATGAATAATCCGTTTCCTCTCATTCTCCCTTCCACAGCCTGCAGCTTGTTAGCTAACAATATCACATAGATAACTGATGGACTTATTTCAGCTTTTGGGATGTAATTCAGTTACTCTAGTTGCATCATAACAAATTTCCAAAAGTAAGAAAATGTCGGAAGAAAGTTTTATAAAATAGAGAATAAAACGGCACAAAAGTAAGAGGGCCACTCTAACATGCTGCCACCATGACCAGTGTAATTTTAGAAATCTGTCAGAATGAGTCCTTTCAGTGCTGTTTTCAGGTTGAGCCACTGCCGGAGCACCTCTCCACCTGGGCACCCGCCAGGTGGAGTCGATTACTGCTGACGAGCTGGAGCAGTATATAAAGAGCAGTGGACCATCTCTGAATTGTTACAGCCGTTACTGGCTTATTTATTTATGCAATAAAAAATAAATACTTTGACAAATTTAACATTTAGGCTTAAGGTCCATGGTAAGAAATATCAAAATGTTTTATTTCTCAAAATATTGCTGTAGAAAAAGAATGACTACACTTTTCTAAATGTTTATAGTTTATTTTTATTTTTCTAACTTTACTCACAAAGAGGTTGCACAAGAGGGAAGTGGGAAAACATTTCCACTATAATTTTGGTGTCAAAGGCTAAAATAGATCTTTCTATGGCAATTTTATTTTCACAAAAAACATTTTAGGTGTTTTTTTTCCCACTGTAACTCAGAATACAACATCCGTTACCAGGCATGCCTCTTAATACCGGAGAGATGGAACAATATTACAATATCAATGTGTCACGGCAGATTGGATGACTTTGTGTCTGTGTGGAGAAATATTGCTGCAGGTGGATAATAAAGTAATCTGTTTCTGGATCTTGTAATTTGAAGCGCTCCTCATCCCCAACCCTCCCTTAGCAGCTCATCTCCCATCTCATCTCAAGCAGAATTAGATTGGAAAAAACGAGTACGACTGGCTTCTCCGTATGTGTGATTGTGTGTAATCCTGCCGATGCTTGTGCTGTTACGTTTGTGTGAGTTAGAAATCATTTCCCATTCTGTTTTTTCTCTCTCTCTCCAAACACACAAGTCAATCTCTGCCCCCATTATCACATATTAACGTTATCGCCGCCATGTTCTGCTTTATTTGGTTTCCATTTGACCGTACCCAAAGTGTGACGGCATGCCCGGCTGTCTAGAATGACTTATTGATTTTTTGCTTTCCCATTTCTTCTTCTATTCTCTCCCACAATTTGTTCACCTGTTATTCTGGGGTGTCTTGGCTGGATAGAGGAATGAGTTCGCCTTGTAGGACACAGACCAGCCTGTTTGAACAGTACACTGTCTCCTAATGATGAAAGTAATATTAATATTTATGTTGCATGAGAAATACCATTAGCAAGAAGGAGGTAAGTCAAAGTAAAATGGACAAACAATTTTAAACCAAAAACTATAAGCTGAACTGCAAACTGTGAATTGCTTAAACCGCTAGAACTGCATAGGATCCTATTCAAATTGTAAAAAGCCATATTCAACCCATGATTCCATCCTTGTAATAACCCCCAAAATATGTAGTTAACTTCTTAATTGTTAATCATTTTAGTGAACTTCTATCTGTTAAAACTGTTGAATAGTGACAGTTTAATCATAAAGCGAGATTTCAACATTCAAGCGGATATCCTTTAAGATAGAAGGGCTGTGCTAAACTTTAAAGTTTAGTTTTGAGTGAAAATGGTGAACAGCAAACAAACAAATGTGGACGTTCTGAACTTGATTGTCAGTAATAGTCTAATTTTTCCCCAGGTCTCTGTAACTGATGTTGCCTTTGTGTGGGTCAATGAGGCTTTGAAAAGTAGGCTGTCAATGTTAAGACAACATATACTAAGGAGATATTACAACAAGATGCTCGCTTAATGACAACTCAATGAAACATTAAATTTAGTGTCCTGTAAATGAGCTGCTAGATAACATCTATTCTAAAATTTTAGACATCATTGATTCTACTGGTCCCCTTAAATTGAAGCTGATCTTTGGAAAGAAGAAATCCCAATTGTAAGAAGTGGTAAGAGGTGAATAATTGTAGGGTGTAAAGCAAAAAACAAAGGTGGCACAAGACTGGAGTCTAGTTTCATTGTTACATCGATCTAAAAAGAGTGACTTTACAAATAAATTGCAAAAAAAGAGAAAGATCTTACACAATATTTATGTCTAGTTTCTTGTGCAAACACATCCGTACACATAAAACAGGACACAACTACAACTTACAACTAACTTTTTAGCAAGATTTTGGAGCTTGTTTTAAGTCAATACTTCTTGAGTATTTGTAAAAATTCCTAGTTCAATTAGGAGATTATCTGACTATTTTTATATACTTTCTAATCTCTTCTAATTGAAAAAAATCTGCCAATAGAATTAGTTCTTTTACATATTTTTTTAGCATATAACTTTCAGCTGTAGAATGCATGAAAATCATTTTTGTGCTATGCTCATGCCATGATTGCCATGGTTAAGGAAATAACAAACCCTCTCCTCACCATGGCATCACAAGTGCAGTCTACCAGGATCTGTAATGAATTTTATAACCTCTTTGCTGAGAAAACTATAATTTATAATAGGGGTTTAGTCTCTACAACCATATCAAGTCCATTACCAAAGTTGTGCCCAATCAATACCAAACTGGAAAATAATTCCACCTACAAAATCAACAACAAAAGCTTAAAGACCTTGAATACCAATCAAACTCCACCTCCTTCTGTCTCAATGTCCTACCAACAGCTTTCTTTAGGAAAGTTCTGACTGTCACTGCGTCTAATCTGATTCAAATACCAAACATGTCTCTTTTTAGATGGTTTTCCCCTGGAGATAATAGCAGGTATAGAGATAATGTTGAGGAAAAAAAAAAAAAAAAACAATCTGGACAAGTCCTTATTTTACAAATTCAACCCCTTCCAAAGATTATGAAAAAGTATATGTTTCAGCAGTTATCAAGCATCTTAACAATGCCAAACCACTTTGATGTTCGCCCCGACTGCTTAATTCACATATTATTGATATACCATCTAAATGACTGGGGAGACAGGTCAAACTCCCTACTACAGCAGTAGCGGTTCCATTTAATGGTATCATTGGCATTATTTTTAATTGAATAGTTCTTCACAACGGTGAACCAACTTGATGTCTTTTAGTCCAGTTTCCATGCTCACCTCAGTACTGATAATCTTCTTCTCAAGGTTTTTATTGACATTCTCATAAACAAACCTTAGAAGAGCCACAGTTCTGGTACCATCAGATCTCAGTGGAGCTTCTGATACTATTGACTATAATGTATTATTGAAATGGCTAAAAGCTAATTTGGACATTTTGTCAAAGTACTCGACTGGTTGTAATCTTACGTAAAGAGATGCTTTTTTGTGTAAACAGGTAACTTTTTATCTGCTAAAGAAAAAAGAAAGAGTTTGTAAATAAGCATTGAATTGCATTTAAATAGAAAAATTGCATAAGCGTCTGTCAGTACGTCTCTTGGGTATGGGCAAAGGACCCTCCATAACCTCTGCCAACACCCCACACAGTTTTTGTGTACTGCATGTACAAACTTTCTGGCCTCCATACCCATATGCTGCATGCTCAGAATATTGCTGTTATAATGACAGTAGTAACACCCAATGTTAATATGCTGATAGTTAGCTTTACATATGCAGAAATTAATCTTGAACAGAAGAAACAGAATTTGTTTGAGTGGCTGTCATATTCAGATAAATAACTGAACTAAGCTCTGCGCCCTGGGCCTGGCTCATTAATTAGATTTATGTGAGTCCTAATCAATGTCATCTTACGGGGAATGTTCCTCTTATTGCTTGTGAACTCTAAATAGAACCTAAAAGCTGTCAAGGACAATTTGTTAAAACAGCGGAAAAAAAAAAGTTTATGTAACAATCAGTAGCCCAGCTATAATGTCTTCATGGCTGGACTAATAGTAATAGAAAGAAAAACTGATGGTTCAAAAACTTAAGCTACACTGCTTAGGTTTCATGTAAAAGAGAATGACACGGTCCAAGAGATTGACATCTAAAATTAACATTTAAACTGCATTTACATACAACACAACACTTTCCTCCTGCTACTCTCTTCCATGGAGGAGAGTAATGACTTTCTTGTGGAAAGTCATTTCGTTACGGTTTCGCAATTGCGCCAAATCTTTACCTTCTATTGTTTTCAAGAGGACTTTCAAATTGTGAAACTTGTGAAGTGGCTTTTATTTAAATATCTGCTGTGCTATTTTATTTTCATTTCATTATGCAACAGTTATGTTCAAATTGTTTTTGTCATAAAATTAATGGAATTTTGTATTTGTAATGTGACAATATATATCAAATGTTATAAATATATGTTATAGATATATCACAATTTCATTGTGACATGAAAAATGAGGGATGTAAATTAAAGATGTAAAAAACGCCTCTGTCTCAACCGCTGCTGATAATATGTCTTCATTTTCATACCTTGCAGAGGCTGCCTCCCCAAGGCAAACTGAAAATCCCAAACCTGACATTTACTGTGACTACAGCACCAACATCTGGGCAGATCTTCTTTTATTGAATCGATAAATGTGGCACTTTAAGGGGGTTTTTAACAACCAAAGGACACAAAAGATGAGCAGAATGTATACGTGAGTTTGTGCAATTTCCACTCTTTCACGCGTCATGAATGGAATGTGGGTGATGTTTGAAAGAACACGGTAAAAGCAGTCTTGAAAATGTTTTTTTGAGACTACAACCATCACAATCACAGCTCATTAACTAAAGTCTTAACACAGTTCAGCAAATGTATTTAGCCGAAGTTGTGTGTTTGTCAGCAGACCTTGAAAGTTTCTGTTATGTCAAACAAAAAACAGCAATTAAACAAGGTTGGACTCATTTGTATAATTTTTCAGCAACATATCAGTTTCAAACATTCAACAGAATAAAGTGCGAGTGAGTAAGAAGACGGGAGCTGTCATATTTAGCTTTTCGAGAAACAGCTGAAAGAGACATGCTGCCGCCCACATCTTCTCAGCCAGGTAACTCCTGGAAGAGCGCCCTGCTGTTAGAACGCTTCTGCTCCAGATGTTTAGCATGGCTGAGCACAAAACAAGAGATATGCTGAATACAATCTAACTTAGTCAATCAATTCAAAACCAGAGATAACGAAAAAAAAGTAACATACGTACCAAGAAGATATATTAATATTTTAGTGTTGTAGCACTGTCAAATCAAGAAAATCCAACACTTCATAAAACATCATCTATTATGTTTGGGGAAAAAGGTTAAGAAATGACACTTTTGGTTCATACATGTGGATGCCATAGATATCGTGTGAATACCAGAGATAATTAAAAATATCAACTTTGCATAACTATCTTTGCAGAAAATGTTCATGTTTTCTTTCTAAATATATAACTCCCTCTGTCAGGACTAGTTTTTAAATTAAAGTTTAAATCTCTGCCTGATATGTTGATGACTGTATAAATAGCATGAAATATTTAAATGTTGTTTCATCAGAGAGAATACAAACTATAACTACTAAATACCAATGAAATTCTAGACCTGCTTCTCTTGTATATTTTTACTTGTATTACAGTGATTTAGGTTTTAGGCACCAGGCCAACTCAGAAATTCAGATTTTAAAGGCCAGAAAAATCAACTGGAAGGCCTCTCTGAAGTCAGATTTCTAATTCAAATTTTGGAATCCTATATGGCTCCTCCTGCTATCAATCTAATCTCCTAATCATATGTTTTCACAGAGCATGAACAAAATAATTACCGTCGCCATATTGTAATTCCGACTTCTCTGACTTCTTGTTAACTTTAACTCAGATGTGCCATAATTTCCCAGATCTGAGGTCAGATATCCAAGGTAAATAAATCAAACCATTATTACCTCAATCTGTAGCTCACTCCAGGTTGCTCCAAAACAAAGATGTATCTCTAGTCATTAAAAAACCATAGGACAACAATTATGTTTATGTACCTTGATTGGTATCAAAGATATTGATGTTTTTGGTAAACTTGGAGGTTTGGTGTCCTCCGCCCTGGCGTAGTCCTCCCAGAAGACAAAGCCTTCCAGCCGAGTCCCATATCACACCGCCATAGGTGCGTTTACATGGCAAAAGAGGCAGAGAAGTCCAGGAGCGTGTTTCTGTGTCATACACCTCAAAAGCTTTCACTGGTCGTTTACACTGTCGACCACCTTCGAAAAGACAATTTTTATTTTTATCTTATTTATTCTGAAAATGGTCCTAAAAAAACAGTAAAAATCCCATTATAGAAGCTGTACTGGGGACTTACCTGCAACATAAAGCTTGTTGCCAAGCAGATGGCAGTTGGCATCATAGCGAGGAGTCGGCATGGGTGGAAGTAGTGCCCAGACATCCTTTCTGAGGTCATACTGCTGCAGGACGCTGCGAGGGAGAAGGTCAGCGCCCATTCCCCCAACCGCCAGAGCCCGGCCATCTACAATAGGGGAGAGACATGTTTGGCAACTTCTCCTCAGTTGATCAGAATTGCTTATTTTAATAACAGCATAGTAAGATCACAGTGTTAAATAGTCCATACGAAAAGTTCCCCACCAAAAATAATGCTAAACATATTTTAGATATATTCTGCTTTCTGGTTGTTTTCCAGACCTGTGTACTATCCAATGCTCTTCAACAAAGGAGTTTTCTTTTGGTACAAGTAGCAATACGATCCAGTAGCTCAATCCTCAGAAGAACAGTAATGGAAATGCCTAAGGCTTCCCCAACATGAATCAAACCTCAAGTTGAAGTTGTTAACAATCTCTAAAACTGTTTTTTTTATCAGTTTTTAGCATTTCAAATGATTTTAATGAAAGTCATAATGGGTGCACACTTGTCTTTGACACACTGTAAATTGCTGACATTAAAACATCTACTCTGTGTTTACAACAGTCTATCTATATCTAGTCCAGAGAATTCTTGTGAATCCCATTAGGAACCTGTGGATCAATTCAGTTTAATCATACAGTACTAATTTACAACAAATCTTCTCGACGCACTTCACAACAAAATAATTTCCGTCCAATCTCCTACCTAATATGTGCTAATACTTTATGCAAAATAATAATAATGCATCTGGATTCAGAGTTATTAAATCAGCAATTTGTTCTCTGAAAGAGTAAGAAAAACAATTTTCTCAGTCTTGCCAGTAAAGCAACTTAATGAGCAAAACATTGTTAATTTCAACTGCATATAAGGGAGAAACTAACATAATGTCAAGCGGAAATGTTCCGCTCCCCTGGGGATGTCATGGTTCCCACAGACCACAGTTTGCACTGTTGGAACTCTTTTTAATGACTTGTCTCTAATGGTACCCTAAAAACTGCTCCCTAGCAGAAAATTGCCAAAAGCAATGTCTGGCAATCAGTTTGTGACCTCAAACGCACTTTGGTTGTGCAGAAGGAGGATTATCTAATGCTACCAAATCCTCAATTTGATGCTATCAAAGGCAGCAGGTGGATGTGAAATGGTCACTCAAACATTCAAGACACATTCAAAATATCCCACAAAGCTGTTTTTTAGTTTCTTTCTGGTTAGAAAATGGAAACAACGAACCCCCATCACGACAATAGTCAACTTGTCAAAGGTATAATATCTAAACTTTATGGGCAAGATATTTTTTTTATTACATCTATGCACAAGTTGCTTGTGCAGTAGTTTGCCAGAATCAAAAGAATAGTCTCTAAACCAGACCTAGAAAGACTTATCCATGCTTTTATCTCTAGCAGGTTAACCTATTGTAACGACCTGCTCACTGGGCTTTCTAAACGGGCCTTAAGACAGCTTCAGAACATCCAGAATGCTGCTGCTCGAGTTCTGACCAAAACCAGGAAATATGACCGCATTAGCCCAGTGCTCAAGTCTATGCACTGGCTTCCTATCACTCAAACAATAGACTTTAAAACAGCCCTGCTTGTGTACAATTCTCTTCATGGTTTAGCCCGAAAGTACATATCTGACATGTTAGAGCCATATGAACCAGCCAGGACTCTGAGAACCTCAGGTAGTGGCCTCCTGCTGATGCCCAGAGTCAGGACCAAACCAGGGGAGGCTTCATTCAAGTATTTTGCTCCTAAAACCTGGAACAATCTTCCTGAAGAGGTGAGACAGGTTTAAACTCTGGCGTTTAAATCCAGTCTGAAAACAGACTTATTTAACTCTGCATATAGCAACTGAGAGTATTATTACTATTATTCTTCTTATTATTATTATTGTATTTTATTTTGATTTTATTTTATTTCCTTTAAATTCAAAGTTGATGTTATTGATTAATTTTCAGCTCTTTTTTTTCTATGTAAATAACATTGAATTATCTTGTACACGAAAATGTGCTATAAAAATAAACTTGCCTTGTCTTGCCTAGTTAAACGGGTTTTCTTATTCTCTACAGAGACGGCTAAACAGTCCCTGTACAGTCACTGTATTTTCAAACTGGCATGTTGATCCTTTTGATATTTCCTTTGTAATTAACACACAAAATTCACCAACATTATTTCAAAAGAATCAGTTTAACTGAAACTAAGTCACCTTGAGCCTCACTGGACATCATTTTTTTCTTTTTATTCCTTTTTGTGACGTGTCCTCAAAGTCTTTCACAGTTTTTGGACTATAAACCATACCGGTCACACTCCAGATGGTTGAAAATGGGATTCTTTAACCTTTTGAAGCCGTCTTGCAGCTTTTGGTTACAGCATTCTTCGAATTATAGGAATAGTGAACAAATAAAATACAGTATTAATTTTCAGGATGTCGTTCCTCGAATGACGTAGAGTGCAACTGACCCAATTTGAATGTTATGTTTTCAGTCCTTAATTTTGTTGTTGAATAACTCATTACAATACTAATACCACACAAAGTCAGTTCTCTTGTGTCTTTTTTTTCTTCTTCTGTCTAACGCTTTCTAAAGCTTTGTGCTTTCAATTCACAAGTGGAAACGATTCTGACCAGAGCGGTGGCTCGTGACAAACCAAGAGTGTGTGACAGACAGGAGGAGGACAGGCAGTTCAGCTGCAGAATAAAAATGCTACAGTTCCCGTCTGGCACTTTGCACTGACACCTAGAGCATAAGAATGGAAAAGTGGGAGAGTGCTGAAGCAAGAGAGAATGCAATATTAATCATCATATAGCAGGGATGAAACGCAGGGAAAGAAGATGCATTTTTGTTCATCTTTCAAGAACCTCTCTACGCAGCGGAAAAGCTTTTACCAACAAAGGTGCATCTAATCACATTTGCATAAAATAATACATATGGGAAAAAAATAGCTTATTACTGGCAGTCTGTTTCATAATAAAAGTAAATATTGTCAAAATATCAATAGTAAAGGCATCATCTAATCAGTGAAACATTTGCCTAACCATTTGAAATACTAGATTTGATCCAATTTGGCTGTATTGATTGCTTTGTAAAGGTGTTGTATTGTTGTGTTGGTCAGGACAGGTTTGGAGTGGAGGATCGAAGACTGCTCAGGGAGATGGAGAGCAGTGTGATGGACTCTTTGTACAGCCAATACTTTTGTGGGTAAACTCCATCTATCTATGCTCCAGCAGACACTGACAGATGTTCCACTAAACAGACTTGTAGGAGGCTGAAAAAATGCTCTTAGACTTTTTCCACTCAAACCCGGAGTCTAATAGCTGCACAGAAAACTGCATTTTTGGCTTAACTAATGAGAAACAAGGTTTTTACTAAGAGTAAGAATGAATTACTTGATTTTTATTAACATACTGACACATGATTCTGCATATGTAATGCATGACTATTTCCTTTCTTCACAAAAGTCTTTTTTTATTTAAATGACCTTTGTGGCCCTTTTGTTAAAGAGACACTCAAATATGCATGCTTTTCACATCTCGGTTTAATGCATCAATCAATGCATTTTCATAACTGAAAAGAACAATAGACATCTATTTGATTTATGAAAGTTTAAACGTTGATTAAATCTGATGTTGGTTTTAAATATATATGTGTTGGACTTTAAATTATGGATTATCACCCTCTGTACTAGAAAGAGGAATCACATCTGTCATTCAAAGTAATATTTTATGGTTCTCAGTCTTTGTTGTTTCTGAGTAACTAATAACGACAGCCACAAGCTAACATAAATTATTGGCCAGGGTTTCTGCAAAACAGTTTTTGGAAAAATAATTTTTGTCTTTCTAAAGCTTTTCGGTAAACTCATCCCTCTTGTTACGATACGACCAGTAAGGCACAAGGACTAAGGCATATATAAAAAATATCTTCTATTTATTTTTCCAAAAACATCTTGACAAAAGACTTTCAACATCAAAGCTAAAAAATATAGCGAAAATGGGCCCAAATGAAATCAACTAAGACATAACTTAACTCAGCATAAACCAAAAAAACTGACTTCACATAATGAACACACAGGGGAATGTACACAAGCCTGATGGTTTGTTCCACTTCCTGGTTTGCCTTATAACCAATCATCTCAGTATGAGGGATTGCTTAAAAGTCAACGACAACACAAGCCATTGTTTCTGCCTAATGATTCCAGAGGAGTGAATGCTGCAAGTCAATGACTCGATGCAATCTGCTGGGGTTCCTTAGATTGGAAACTTTTTCAAATTGATTTGATAGAATGTATCTTTGATTTTAATTTATTTTTTGTGAAGTGCCTTGAGACGACACCTGTTGTAAATTGGCGCTATATAAATAAACTGATTCTTGATTCTTGATCTTCCCCCCAGCCATTCCTTCAAACTCAGCAAAACAAAATAGTTAATGATCCAAAAAAACATAAGGCGTGTACTAAATGTGTGCACCCAAATTAGTAAACAACCAAATGCACTAACCACCACCAGAGAAAGTGAAATTATAAATATATTGTGGGAATATATTTAAATATTACTAACACGGTGGAAAAGATGGAGGACCCTCCACACCTCTTATCAGGTGTTTTCCCCCAGGCTTCCGAAAACACATATTATCTCACCACTGCGGAAAAACAACAATCTGGACAAGCTGCCGTTAAACAATTATAGGCCAATCCAAAAGTTTTCATTCATTAGCAAGGTTATTGAAAAAGCTGTGTTTCAACAGTTAAGACGCTTCTTAACAATAAGCAACAGTTTTATTGTCTCTCAGTTGAATTTCCATCCTCAGAATCACAGTGGTGATACTGAAAATGTTGACCATGATATGGTATTATTGAGATCTTGGTTGCTTGGTACTTGACTGATTTGAGTCTCAGCAGAAGAGCAGAGAAAAAAACAGATTTGAGGTACCCCATGGTTTTATCCTGGAGCCCCTATTATTTGCTATTGACATGCTCTGACTAATGCCAGATTATAATGGGTAATAAGATAATTGATAGAACTATACATATGGTTCCATGCTCTACATAAAAACTTTACCAGCTAAATGTGAATCTATTAAAATGTTAAGCTGATTCATAAAGCAAACCAATGCATGGATGTGACAAAACTTTCTTCAGTTGATCAATCAAGAGTCAGAACACAGCTTTGGGAATTTCACTAGAACCTACTAGTCAGATCTAAAATCTTGAGTGTAGTGATGGACCGTCTCCCAGATCTTCCAAAGTTTTCCAGCTGAAGGACAATCTTACCACTCTGATCAGCTAGTCTTTTGCTGTAATTTCAACTATTAACTTGCAGTTTTCTCTCAGTGTTTTTCTCTCAACAGAAGCTACACCTGGTCTGTTTGGACACTTTCCCGAAGAGGGACATCAGTTAAGATAATGCTGGAAAAAAGTCAATTTACTCACTCTTCTGCCATTAACTCGTTATGTTTATGTTCTGGTTCTGCTTGATTAATGTTTCTTTTAGCTTACTGCTTAGTTTTAGTTTAATATTCCATCTTCACTTGGCTTCTTTCACCTTTTCCCTCTGCCTGACTGTTTGATCTGAGTTTGCAGGAATATCGTCTTTAGTAATGCAAGAAACAGTTTTCGTGTGGATGAAAAGTCAAAATGCATTAGACACCTGGCTGTGTGGACAAGGCCTTAGAATGATTTTGTTCTTTATTGAAAGGTTTTAAAAAGATACATCATTTTGGGGATTTATGGAGAAGTTAAAGTATAAACAGCACATTTGACTTTTTTGTACAACTTTAGAGCATAAATACAGTTTAGCTTAAGGTTTTTACAGTATTAGCGGTTGTATTTTTTTACTGTTCATCAGTTTCATCATGAGTGAGTGGATGGCGTTGGATGATAAGAGGATTCATTGCAGATTTCGGTGATGGAAGACAGGAACCAGACCAACAACAGCGAACAAGGAGTGCACAAGGGCAAGAAGTGGAAAGAAACTGCAGACAGAGACCGGCTGGCAGTGGCAAGGATGAGAAACAGCGGGAACTCAGAGGAAGACGGCAGAACGACAAGGAGAATGACGAGGAGAACAACAAAGAGGAGACAGACCAGAATCGAGCTGTGAGTAGAATCAAGAACCAAGCTTAAATAAGTAGGCCGAGGTAGAGAGAGATAGCATACAGGATGCACTGGAGTACACGTGGAGGTAGAACGACTCAGAACAATGGCAAAATACGGTGATTCGATGACACTAATTCACCATCATCTGCACTTTAAAAATCTTGTAATTAAATCTAAGAGTAAACAGAAAATTTATGAAACCCAACAAACATAAAAAAAACAAAGTACACACTTTTATACAATGAGTATTATGCTGTGAAAGGTTCTACCTATGAAAAGGCAAAGTAAATTCAAAGGTTTTCAGGAGATTTCAACTTTCAGACTTGTTTCACCGTTCAGACTTTTTTTTACTTGAAACAAGTAGAAAAATATATACAGGTGTTGTGTTAAGTTTTAATCAGTACTGTCATCAAAGAGGACTTGTAGTAAATTAGAAGCAAACATTAAGAAAAGACTGTGTTATGCAGTAGGTATGTCAAAAATCTACCTTTGCAGTATATTTATATATATGTATAGTATATATTTATAAGATATTTATAGTATATTTAATTTTGCTTAGCAAACTATCTCAGCTCTTGTTACAGCTTCATTAGATGTGACGCCTACACTTCCTTTTTTAAACCACATGAAGGATTAACATGCATTTGTAACTTTAAACCACCCACCCCCACTCCGCAGCCAGGTCAGTCCACAGATGTTCCCCGGGAATTAAATCTGCGCTGTTTGGCTCAACATGAATTGAAGGTGGCAGTTCACAAGAGCCTCAAATCTCGTCTGACAGAGCCTGAGAGGATCTGCCGGGATGAATGGGATAAACTGCTGCGTACACGCAGGTGTGCAAAGCCCGAACATACTTATCCAAGAAAGCCCAAAGCTTTAACTGCAGCCAGGAGGGCTTCAAAGAGCTCTGAGGAACTCCTTTATGGCTTTGGCTTCGCCTTCTACCATATTTAACCACATTTCCTCCTTCATTAGAAGTTTTAAATGATCTTGCTTTCAGACACGGACATGTACATCTGCACTTTTCCTTATAGTACAAAGGAAGCTACACTTTAGGATGTCAGCTTTTACTTTGTTAAGATGATTATATCTGATAAGCCCATTAAACAAATCCAAGATAATTCATGATTTTTGTTTGGTACCAAATCATTTTAATCACATCCAATTTGACTTGATTAAAACAGCTCCTTAATTAGACACAATTACCAAATTGTGGGCATATTTCCTTGTTGTAATTTGATTGAAGAGCAGTGCGCATTTCTTTCTTTTTTTATTTTACAGTATGATTGGCCAATACATGTATAAATCCAAAATAGGGCTGAAAAATAAACCATTTTTGTGCAACCGTGGATACCTTTCACAGTGACGGACACACCCATCAACGCTTCCCGCAGAGCACTCCTCTTCCTCCATCTCCCTTCCTCTGTGTTGTACATCTCCACTACTTTAAGAGGGCTCTGGTCTTCTCCCACTCCTCCCACCACCAGGATCTGCTTACCCAGCACCGCCACGGCTGCTCCAGCACGAGGGGTTGGAATGGGAGCCAGGCTTATCCACCGGTCCCCCTGCACACAGTCAGTAGAGAAAGGAAGGGTTCTCATTACTGCATGCAGAATGGATACAAAGAGACTATATTGTCCTTTTAAAAGAAAACAAAAACAGGAGCACGATAACGTGCATCCGACAATTTCATGTGATACTTGCTTAGTTGAAAATGAGAGAGATCTAAAGGTTTTGACTGGCATTATAGATATATGTAACTGGCAACGTGTGTTTTCTTTTGCTTGCTAGCAGTAGTGTGTTCAGTCAGAGGCCTTTTAGTTGTGTTGCAAGACTGACGGCTCAGCTGAGATCCTTCCTAGGTAATTAACTTGTGGAGTTGTTTTGTTTTTCAATGCAAGTAGTTTCAGGTTTGGTTTCAGTAGACCTTAACAAACCGTCAATGTTTTCTGCCGAAGAAAATGCTCGTGTCCTTCAACTGTAGCTCTTAGTCGGAAGTTAGGTGAAAAGAGTGAGGTGTAGAGTACAACTGCTACTGACCAGAAAACCCTTCTCCTGCCTTAATGTTACTGTCTGCCTCCCCAAAACCTCCCTGGTCATTTGACAGTCTTTACTGTTCTTGTGGGTCTTTTATATAAAATGTGGCTTTAGATAAAGAATTTCAATTATCCTCCCTTTGAGATACGATTATCCAACCTCCTCTTCTCTTTTATCCTCTCCTTCCCCTTTCATTCCCAAGCATACAAATGACTGATTTACAGTACAGTAAGGAGCACTAAACCACATGGTTTTGTCTATCTTTGGAGCTAAACTAAGCACAGCGTGTGACCTCTATGGAACCTATCCTTTTTTCCTTCATCTTTTCATCTCTTCTTTTAATCAGAATTCATTAGTTATTTATTTTGTTTTGTTTTGTTTGTCTTGGTAGCTCCTTGCGTGTTGGTATTTTTAGGTATATTGTTTAGTTACTGAAGGTTTAGGCTATAAGGTGAACTCATTATTATTAGTAAAGTTATTGTTATGGTCATTAAATTTGCATACTTTAAAGAAGACGTGTGTTGTGTCTATTCTGCTGTGTGTGTATGGCGTCTACTGCCAGGAGTATTGAACAAACCCCTTCATGACAGGTTGAATATGTTTGTGTATATATTCCTGATACTCCTGATTCTGGTGCCCTATTTGTTACCCAACTATAAAAAGCAGATTTTTATTGATACGCACATTCAGAAATTATGATTCATAATTAGTCATACCTCGATATACTAGAAACCTTTGTATTCCTGTCACAGCACAGTAGAGAGCAAGAGGTATGCATGAATATGACTTGTAAGGGCATTACAGAACCTGTAAATTATCATTTAAAAAATTGAATTCATGCCTAAGGCCAAATATAATTTGAATGGCTTTAAAATTTATACTTAATTTTACGGACTTTAAGGAGCCCTTTAGAATTTCCTTTAAATCAAGAATCAAGAATCAAGAATCAGTTTATTTATATAGCGCCAATTTACAACAGGTGTCGTCTCAAGGCACTTTACAAAAAATCAATTAAAATCAAGGATACATTCTAACAAATCAATTTGAAAAAGTTTCCAATCTAAGGAACCCCAGCAGATTGCATCGAGTCATTGACTTGCAGCATTCACTCCTCTG
>JAVLVB010000542.1:258259-274305 GCA_032876305.1 Orestias chungarensis
CCTCCCCCAACCGGATTAGGCTGTCTTCTCTACCTCTTCCTAACTATAAACTTTATCAAACAGGAAGGTTTTAAGCCTAGATTTGAAACTACACAGGGTGTCTGCCTCACGGATTAAAGCTGGAAGCTGGTTCCACAGGAGAGGAGCCTGATAACTGAAAGATCTACCTCCCATTGTGCTTTTAGAGATTCTAGGAACCTTTCTAAATGAAAGATACAACAATCTCAAACTTAGGTTTTTGTTACTAACGTTTAAGATGTGAATAATTTCACTGTTAATAATAATAACGAAGTCAACAACATATAAAAGTTTTGTATGACTTACCTTAATGTTCCATTTCAAAAAAATCAGCCTTAACTTTGAATATAATGTTCAAAGTTTTTCAACCAATAGTCTGCGCTCTTTCTATCCTTCTGCATGGAAATCGTGTTTATTTTGTACCCAGAATGAATTTGAAATCTACTCTTGTCCTATGTGCTTTCTGACTGACATCATGAGCCAGGTTGCATTCCTACCTCAGGGGAATAGAGCTCCAGTCCGGGACATGGCCTCCCTGCAGCGTCGCACCCACCCAGCATGTACATCTGCCCCCTCACATCAGACAGGGTGTGGTAGACGCGGCCACATGGTAGACGTGCCAGGCTCTGCCAGTGGAACTCTTTGGCACTGGGTACTGCCATAGCCCAGGCAACCTGTCAGTTGGCTTACCAAGACTTGTGAGGGAAACAGGATGAATCAGAAATGGTGGGGGAGATTTTAGGAGGGGCTGGGAAGAGTGATGGAAGGAGAAAGCTTGCCCTCACATTAAGGAGGCGGTTCTGTTGAAGGCTGTTAATCGTGGAAATTTGAAAGCAGCAAAACTTCAGGCTGAGCCTCTCTCTGATTGGTTTGTCATCTCACGCTGGGCCCTAGAGAACAGAGTATGAAACAAAAAGGCTTTTAGTATTCCAACATACATGTGAGCACAGCTTGAAGCTCTAATTCTTCTCGTTATGCAAGGTGAGCATTTTCCACAGCAACTCACTGAGGTTCAAAAACAGTGACTCAGTGATAGGATTAAGATGAGGATCTACTTAAGCTTTCAGCTGTGTATTGTCAGGGATTTGATTTCATGCTGCATTCTTCTTCTAGTCCAACAGATTTTTGCGGATTGAACTTTAAAAAGCATAGAGTGTTTCGCTCTGACTGATACCACAATACTGTTATTACAAGCTTTAAACAAAGTGGCTTAAAAAACATTGTAAGTACTTTGTGATGGTAATTTGCCACCCAATCAAACCAGGCCAATGAAATGCAAACACCCCCCCCCCCTTCCCCAAAAAAAAAACAAAAAACATTGAGGCAGTTCATTCTGACAATTCTGAAAAAATTGGAATTTGACTGCACAGGGTAAGATGAAGATAGCAATCAAAGACCTTCCCGTGTAGGCTACTGAAGCCATATTACAGGCACTGTTCAAAAAAAGCTATGTTACCTGTTGATGTACAGTTTAATAATTCCAGTAGTGCCAAAAATATATATATATATCTCTAGGTCTAATTGTTCAGCCTATCATTTAAAATTGTGAAGAGAATTGCAAACTACTAAGATTTAACTATGCTCAAATTCCAGATGAGTACAGGATTAAAAAGAGAATCATAAAAGAAACCTATGGTATAAAATATTCCCACAATTCACTACTTCAATAGCTTTGCTGTCAACAAAATGTTATTTCGAAAGTGTGCTAAGATCATAGCAAAAGTAATTCTAAAGGACGTCTGGACTGCAGTTTGCTAAAATAATAACTAAAATAATCTCAGGAAAAACACGACAAAAAAATAAAGTTCTTCAACATTTCTGGCGTTATGTTGTTATGTAACATAAAAGTCGTGGTGGTGGCAGGATTTCACTGTATGTAGACACAGCAGAGTGTTATCTTCCACCAAGACCGGCCTAAAAATACACAACATGTTCACTGATGCTTTCCTTCCAATATAAATGAGCTTGAGATATTTGCCAAAGTATAACAAGCGAAAATGTCCATGGTTGGTAAATAGGTCTGTACGGCAGTACCTGCAAATCTGCGGCTAATCAACACTCAACACTTTTGATTATTATTCATAGGATAATTTAAAACCTTGTAACTTTTTTCTCTGCTGTTTACAGTGATGCTCCATCTCTCTAACACCTACTGCGTGACCTTGGAACGTCTTCCCAGATGGTTTTTCAGTCCGTGTCTTGAGAGACGTGGCAAAAAAAAAATCATGCCGCATTATTAGAAAGCAAGTGATAATGAAACAGATGGAGGGTTGGGTGAGGTACCACTGTAATCTGAATGACGCCACTGATGATTTTAATGCTCGCGTTAGTGACCTTAACGGTGTTATTGCTCTGTTCTGACTGCAACGTATAATACGCCTGAAAGTCCAAACGTATGGTCGAAAATAAATCTGTATCCATATAAGCAATTAGGATCATGGTCATGTTCCACTACGAATGAATCCACAACAAATAAATCCTTCATAAATGAAAATGGTTGACTTCGACTAAATAAATTGGTTGCAATGTGACATTGCGTAATAATAAGAAAATATCCTACAGTTATTAATTAAACTATGTAAAATAATATTATTGTTTTAAACAAAAAAGGATATTCAGAAAGTTATTTTAAAATCATATAAAGTCTCATTCTTTCTATCTTTTACTGCTACGCCACTTAAATCATTCAGCCAAAGAAACCTTCACCTGTGTCATCCAGTGATGGTGGTTATATGGACTTCAGAAGTACCCCCCCCCCCCTCCCGAGACTAAGGTCCATCTCTCAACAGCTGATTGGAAGAGCACCTAATTCAGCTGGGATGGACTCGAGTGGCTGATATGGGCTGTCAGCTATCTGTCAGTGAAGGAAATACTTCTTTTTCACGCTCTGTTCACCATCCACTACTATTTCCTACTTTTGCCTTTTTACAATAAATCCTTCAAAGTCTGGCTTTATTTTTAGTTCCCACTGATATTTTTTTACCACACTTACATGATGCCTTAAACAAGACTCAGTGAGATAAGTGATGTGACATGAAGAACAGCTCCATCCCTGAAATCAGGAGTGTGTCATTCATTTCTTAACTACAGACCTCATTACCCCAATTAGCCTAATTAGAAGATTGTGACACAGTTATGAGTCTATGCTAAGCTTCCCTTCCCCTATTCCAAAAGGTGTGGCACCAGTAGCTCTGATGAACTTGTTTAGTTAATTAAAGTGTTAAATGTAACTAATATACATAATAGAAAATACAGGGGGCCTGTTCCTATTCATTGTTTAGTGTTCATGGATTCATGTACTCAAGATTTTTCCATGTTACGTAGCTCAAAATTATTTGCGCTGAGGCTTGCACGTTATATTCTGGAATGTTTGAAAGAAAATGCAGCTAAACTGCAAAGCAGTCAATCCAAAAGCACAACTGATTGTCTTTACTTTCAAGAGAGGAAGAGATAAGGAAGACGGAGTCATGTGCTTCCAGAAAATGAAAAAAATGGGCCAGGATTTTCACAAAGAAAGAATCCACAAACACTTTTGAAGGAGCCTTAATCAGATCGGTTAATACATGGAGGTACTTTATTTAGGTCATTTTAACCTATCAAGATGAACATCTCTTCCCCAATATTAAGTTCAAAATAGGTTTTCTTTCAGGTGTTACAAGTTATTTCTTAAACACCTAAAAACAACAACATGAAATAGGGTCCATCCTTGTTGTCTGTGCTGAAGAAAAGCCTGATGCTCTGGGTTTTATATTTGGCATAAAGCAGGCAGAATAAAAAGTCATACCACACTCTAAGAGTTTTTACTTGCCGGAAGAAATTGAAAAACCCTGAATCCTTTTCCAACTTCACAATATAGGCAGATCCAATTTCTCAGTGTTTGACCACAGATCTAGTCACTGGTTGACTGACTGGCACATCTCTACTTAAAATCGATGAGCTTCTATTTACATGCATTCCCTATTCCAGGAGAGCTCCATTACTGTGGTGACATTTCTCTACCCAGCAGGTTTACGTGTGTCTCCATACATTAAATATCCATCTATTTTCACCTCCCTACATGTATTTATTTGATTCATTCTGGCTTGTTCTTAAATGCCTTGTCACACAGCCTACAGGTTAACACTTCAATCTAACATGACTCTTTTGAAAAGACTACAGCGGCACTCTTTTTTTTACCTACGCACCTTTTCTTTTTTTGTGCTGCGTTTTTTTTCTGTGTTTTTATCTACCTGGAGTCTTAATCTTTTCCTCTCATCTTCTCATAAAATGCAGCTGTGGCCCTGGAGACTCTGATGTGCCGTTTCTTGTGTTAAGTCTCCTATCTTTGTTGCTGTGATGTCAAGCGCTTAAATTTTTTCTCCACCCTGTCATCCCTCAAGAGCTTTCTGTTTCCCGCATATAACCCACTTCCTGTGCCTACATACAGTTTTCATGGACGAACGGGGGTGGAGGTTTATCTCTGATGAGAGAGGAAGTGTCAAGAATAAACCCACACTACAAACCAGGGCTCAATGTGGCAGCTCTATCTTAAATAAGGCCACGAAAACAACCTTCTGTGTCACACTGATGTCAAAAAACACTATTCATTATAGTGAGTCAGGCAACTTTTAAGGTAACGCGAAGGACTTTTAACTCAAATTGTACTGCTGTGATTTAAACGGAGTCGTGTCCTTTTGAGCTTCACATCTCTACCCCCTTCCTCCCCTTATATAACATTAGCTCTCGTTCCGTTCCTCTCCTTTGTCTGCTTTATTGTTGCGCTTCACCTACCTGTCACACCTTTGATCACCTCACAGATGCTCTAATGAGGAACAACGACAAAAGACAAAGAAGACTGTCCTTCAAAATAAAATTGCCCTCATTTTGTGTGTGTGTGTGTGTGTGTGTGTGTTTGTGTGTTTCTGAGGGCAAGTTTCCATAGCAACAGCTGGGTTCCTCTCAAGAGCTTTTATTCCCCCCCTCACACACTTCTTTTTGCACATGATTGCCCACTGCCTCCTTTACTGTTAATAAGGTAGAAAGATGAAAAACAAATAGCGTGTGGGCCTATAGGCTGACCTCTGCAGGCGAGAGCTAACTAAAGGAGCAGTATTTCTCACCTGGACCAGCTCACAGGGTGCACTTACTGCACTCTAACCAATTCTGTTGCTGTATAATTATTTGTTCTTTATTTTAATTAACTGCTTGAGCAGCTTGGGATCAACAGTAAGCCCACCAGCTTCCTGTGAAATGATTCACAATCAGCGTGTCTCCAAGTTGAAACTTTTAATTAGGCTGCTTTTCTGCCCTCCCTCTGCTCGTGCTCTTAACGGGAAGCATGGCTCCGTAAATGAAATGTAATGAAGAGTGTGTTCACATTGGGCCTCAATGAGCAGGATCTTTACAACCATCTATTCAAGTCTACATGACTGCCAAACATCAGACAGGAATAATAGGATGCACAGCTGGAGTAAGAATGGATTTAAAAGTTTCTTGTGTTTCAGCTCATCAGCTGACTTAAAATACATTTTGTTGTACTCTTTGGCTCAGTAGGTAGAAAAGTCATCTTATTATCAGAAGGTCATACATTCACTTCCAGTGTGTTCTTTCTACAAGTTATGACTATGACCTAAACCCCAGGTTACCTATCAATAGCTAAAGTTTGCATATAATCAGGGGCCCCCTTTAAAATACAAAGAAGTGCTGGTATCCCTTTACACAATGGCTCTCCTTACAGAAGACCAAATAAATAGTTTAAAGATATGTCATTATTACATCATAAAATACTTTATAAATCATTAATAGGGGTTTAATTATGAATTAACTAAGAATGAGAAAGAAAGAAAGAAAGAGAAAGAGACAGAACCGAGCAGCATCTTTCCAAATCTGTTCACCAACATTTCACCTAGAGTTTGGCTTAGTAAACATTTCAGATCAAGCTACTACCTTGTATAAGCACTTGTTAACCTAATTTTTTTTTTACCATAGTTAAAGGTGCTTATAATGCAATGATAAAGTACAACATTATATGTTTAGAAATGCGGTTTACAAATGCTTTTACTAAATACAAGGTGGTAACATAGTCTGAGTGCCACTATTTGGCAAGAAACCGATCAGTTTAGTCTTTTGCTTTCCCTTAAATAATGCATAATAAAACACTAAATGAAGTTTTAGAAAGCTTTGACTGGCGACTTAATACCCCATCTATAAATTGTTTATTCGTTATCTATATAGGAAACTTTATACAATGGGAACTCTTAGTCCAGAAGCCCATAGTCAACAAAGGTCAGTTAAAATTGGTCTTATGAAAGAACAGGGGTAAACAGATGAAAAAGGTCATTGACAGACTTGTATCTGCAGCTAGGATTGTGGTAGCAGATACCATAGCCCACCTTAAGGAGTAAAATGGATGAACAGGTCAGGACTGTTGTGTCAGTAGGTGAGGGACCAACCACACAATGAAAAAGTATAGACTTGTGCCAATCAGTGTATGCCAGTTACTTACACTCCTTGGTATTACACTTTTCTTCTCTGTGTATGACAGAACAGTTTTAGACAATTATTTCGTAGTCGTGAATGTCTTACTGCTGGAAGAATTTTCACTGAGACCATTTTAGACTTTTGGTCAATTTTCAAAATGCCTAACCATATTAATATTTAGGTTTACAACTGGGGGTAGTAATATAAAAATTCCAAAATACCCAGATGAGATGAAAATATATAGTCTAGGACACAGGGCAAAGAAGGGAGAAGGGGGAAGTTCAAGTAATACTTTAAATGAACTCCAACCCTAACAAGGAATCTGACAGAGTATTAAGAATGCAGTATTTTGTGTATTACTAAGACATGGTCGCAGGATCATTTTACCAACTCCAACGTCTATCTCCCAGGCTTCTTGACTTTACAATCAAGCAGATATTTCCCTTTATATAATCTACTAAGTGAGGTTACGGGTGTTATTCAGACAATTGCTCCACCATCAGCTTTGCTTACCAACAGATAAAGCAACCCAATGTGATTGTGCCAATAGCTAGCAATTCTAATCATGCATCCATCTCTGCTACTCTTCCATAATTCTGCTCTGACAGACAGAACAAGACGTTGAAATTTTTTCTGCAAATGTAAGACATTCATTATTATTCAAACAGCACAGGCCGGCTCAGGTAAAATCAGATCGTAATTCCATTTTAATTTGCTCCAATTATAAATATCTTGTTAAGAGACATGTAAATAAGGGAACTGCAAGAGGAAGCCAAACAAGCCATGGAGGTCTGTTTTGCTTGCTATGGACCGAAATACTCCATACCAGCTACATGGAGACAAAATTAATGCTTTGCTATGAAGATTTTTCTCTAAGAAAAAACTCTGGATCACCAGTGACCTTAAGGATCATAAAAAGGAGACTTCAGGGAAAAAGTAAAGAAAGGGAATTATTGAGGAAAATAAAAAGTACTTTAAAGGCAAAATCTAAAGTATGCAAGGCGAAGTACTGGAAGAAGTTTGAAAGCAACTACAGCAGAAGACCGTCAGATGTTTCTGGTAAGGGATGACAACAAGCAAAGACCTAAAAAAAAGTTAAGACTGAGAAATAAAGGTGGACAAATTCTCTAACAAGTTCAGTGCAGGTACAAGCAAGGCATCCTCATCTACTGCCTCAGCCAAATTGACCCCCGGCTTTCCTGTTATTCTCAAAGGTGCTTTGTTAAAGAAAATTCGGGTCAGTGGCACAAAAAATGAAAGTCATGACAAATGATGAAAGCTAATGGACAGCTAATGGACAACAATTTAATTCAATCAGTATTACAGAGAACTAAATACAATTTTAAAAGAGTATGTCATTTGCAACCTATTTCCTTATAATTGATAATCTAATGCATGTGGCCAATGAAGAATTTCGAACTTGTTTACATTTGGTGAGTAGTGAGGGTTCTAGCAATCATCAGGCGAGAGGCGGGGATACACCCTTTGACAGGTCACCATTGCAGGGCAGATACAATCAGCCCAACAGTCATGTTTTGCACTGTGTGAGGACGCCAGAGTACCTGGAGAGAAGCAATGCATGCAACATGCTAACTCCTTGCAAAAAGACACACGGTAGGATCGAACAGCGCACTGTGCAGCCCGCCTCTAATACCATTCGGTAAAAATAGGGTGAAATAGCTAAAATGATGGGACTGGGTCCATCCGTAGCAGTAGGTGATTTTATCAAATACTAATCAAACCTGGAGAAAGTTACTCCTTATACACCTTATACAGCTCAGAATTTCAGCCACAGAAGAAAAACTACTATATTGTTATGATGTGATACATTGAGGAGCAAATCCAGTTTGGCAAATTCTGTGAAGTTCAACAAGAAGCGCACATGAGTGAAGTCCTCACAGTTACACTTATGCACTGTGACAAAACACCATCTGCATATAGACAGAGAAGACAAGCCGTGTTCTCCTTACTCTCATGCACGTCACTAGACCGTTACTGTGGCAACGGGGGACAATAGAGGAACTAAATCTTACATGAAGCAAATCAGTCTGGATGTTAAAGTCTCATAAGCTCTTGATTTTTCAAATAAGAGTAGAAGTACATGCAGTGGTGGAGTCAGTCAAAGTAAATCTCTGTAATAGTTTAAATTAACAATGATATTATATATATTTAATATTTACTGACCATCTTTCTACCTTTTCTAAAGTATCACTTTAGAAAAGGTAGATAGAAACGTCAACATTTAAAATAACATTCACATATTTGCAAAAGCAGTTTTTAAGCTATCCTGGGGTGGTTTTGGGCTTTTCTTAAAAAAAAATGTTGATGCAAAAAAGGGGAGATGGAAACACATTTGTAGAATGGGTTTTAATGTACATTATTCTACTAATCCCTGTTTAGTAACAGAAGTGTATGGACAGTACATGAACTAATTTGCCAAAATTGGCCCCAAATCAGTTTTTCAGACATTTCCACAGGGTGTGAAAAAAATTCCTGCTGTCTTCTTAAAGTTATTATTCAATTTTGTGCTCTTAAAAATTACATTGGGGTTTTTTGCCTTTGAAATTTTATCATTTTAGTGTTGTGAGTTTGCATTAGGTCTTTTATAGGCAGCTCTAGCTTATAATTTGTGTTAGTTCACTTTCTTACTGTTTTTTGTTGTTATTGTTGACTTGTTTCCTTACATTTGGGTTACTTTGTTCAAAGTTTATGTCAGATTCAGTTTTTATCCCCCCCGCTCTCCCCCCTGCTCTCATTTATTTCACCTTTCCCACCAGCCAGCCAGCTTGATTCACTTTTCAGCTCTTTCCTGTCCAATGATTCATCTTTCCTACTCCGTTCCTCAGTTGTGTCTGTCTACCTCTGTTTAGTCCTTCTGGTTTCCATGCCACTCTTTCATCTCCCCCAGGATACGTTTAGGTGGTCTGGCCTGCATCACTCTCCAGTGCTTCCTCCATCTATGTTCTGTTGATCTCTATTGTTCTTGCTTTGCTGTTTATTCCATTACTCTGCACGGCCTTATTTACATCCTCTGAGGACCCGTTTATTCCTGTATAATTATCCCTTTTAATTGATGTAACTGTTTATTTGATCTCTATTAAATGTGCTCACACTTATTATCGTGAGTCTTGTTTGTATACTAAACTGTATACAAACATTTTTTTTGTCAAACCACAACAACAAAAAACAAAAAAACACAAAACAGTTACAATAAATCAGTTGCTGCAATTGTTCTTTAGAAGCCTAACAACCTGACCAATTATTTAGACTACTTTAAATGTGTTTTCCTCAATAGGTTTTCCTCATGGCTTTTTTTGCAACATTTTCTTTCTCTTTAAAGTGTAAGATCTAGTAATAGTTGCAAAGCTCCACCACCATTTGTTATATGTTACCATGACTATCTATTGTCGCAACAGTTTTTTATTTCTATAGTTTCAGTCAACGTTGCTCCGTTCATGTAGTAAAGATACCCACGGAACATGAGGCCTCATCCACACAACGACTCACCACAATATTCACATTTAAATTTGAACAATGGTTTTGATTCCACACTAGCAGGTGGTGAAAATGTTGAAATACATAAAAACTAAATTCTATTTAATCATTAGATATGCAGTTCCAGTTTTTTCTTTTTTTCTTTTTTTTTGTGTGTTGTAGCATAATCAAAAGTTGGAAAAAGGAGAATTTTGTGTTACATCTATTCCCGTCATCTCTTTCAAGAACGTGTGGATGTTTCAATGAGTTATTTGTTTGTATGCAATGTGTAGACTAATTTCAGTAATCAAACACTCATGTTTCAAGTTAGTTCTTGTAAATCATTGTGTTTTTTCTCAGCATTTTAGCGTCAACTACTTGGAACGCATGAAATGTTTGCACCGGAGCTTCACTATAGACCTTCAACCTCCTGTTACGCTTCACATCTATACAACTTAGCATAACAATAGCAATTCTCACTGACTTCTCTCCATTATTCCCTTATTCATCCTTTATAAAGCTCAAAAGGATCAGAAATGTATTTAAATTAGTGACAGGATTACGTTGTTTTTTTTTCCGGCGTGAAAAGAACAGGCTCCTCCACATTGCTGTAATAAAAATGTGTGTGGAAAAATCCGGTCGGGGTCAAATTTGATTACTGTGGGAACACAGCCTTAGTGTCAGGGTTTAAGGCAAAAAAGAGAATCTTATTGGAGTATGTTTATGCATATGACAAATGTTTTAATCCAAGTAGATTTATAATGCATATACAACAGGTTAGCATCACCCTAAATTACTAAGAAGGAAAGCACTTGTCATACCCTGTGAAAGGCAACAGTGTACGGCCCAATCTGGTGTTGGAAATTTTAGTCCGGAAAGAAGGTTTTTGTTGGCTCTGTCTTTCTCAAATCTCATCCTACATGGTTAGGTCATCCAGAGAGTTTTATAAATTTAAGCTGCTTTAGGTTAAGGCTGCTGGAGGACGATCCATTGATGACCCGAGTTACTGAGTTGTTACATAAGCCTTTGCAAAAGTAGATGGGTCATTACTGTCCAAAAAATAAAACAAAACAAAAAAACTAAAAGGTGAATTTATTTCACTTAACATCATTTCTGACAAATCTGGGGAAGGATTGGCCAGAGGCTGCAAGGTTCCTCATTGTTTACCTCTGGACTGCTGGGGCCACTTCTGTACAGAGCTCCAAAATTAATTGCCCGGTGTGATCATGTGCTAGTAGTTCAGTACAATCTCACTGAGTTCACCCTGATTTCCCCCAGTAGGGCTAAAGCCGCCAGTATTTAATAAGTACATGCAACTTCAGGCAGTTATTTATGGACATGCTTGATTAAAATAATCTGCTTATCAATTTAATCATTTTGTTATCAGTTAGATCTGAAGTACAACTTTACAAAATTTACATACTCACATTTTACGCACAACAAGAAGCGCACATGAGTGAAGTCACATTTTTATTTTTTTAAAGATTGTGATTGAGTCAGTTTTTGAAGCGTTACATCATGATAAGTATAACACATCGTTTTTAGATGTTGCTTGACTTAAAACACCTATAAGGTAATCTATTCAGCATTTAGTAGTTTTAACTGCGGACAATAACGTTTGCTTGGCTGTTTGCACCTTCTCACGGGAACTCAAACGTATTCATTCATTTTGGGACACTTTTTCTCAATGATCATTTTAATATATACTGACATTTGTTGAGAGAATGGGATTTTACCATTTTACTCTGCATTGCTATTCCATCTCTCTCTCATTAGTTCATTGAAGTGACAAAGAAAGAACACAATTATGAGTCGCGGACCAGACATCTCAAAAGCAATCAACAATCACTTATTGAAACATTCAGCTGATTGAAGACACACTGATCAAAACATCTGTTTCCCAGTCTGCCAGAGTCATGTCTAACCGCCGATTGGACAGTGCATACACTCATGTTGTAGTTCATGCCCAGAGATGTAAAAGCTTTTAACACAACTCTTCTCTCTGTCCTTGAAGGAAGGAGTAAACTAATTGGGTTCTTTTTTTCCCATGGGAAAGGACACCTGAATTAATTCACCATTAACCTTAGCCGCTAAGCAAAACCTTCTATAGAAGCAAAAACAACAATTTCAATCAATTAGTAACTAGCTGCAAATAAAAACAGACTTAACTTAAAATGTGTTGTGTTTTGTACAAATGTATGACTTCTATTCCCCACACTTTCGAATGAAAGCAAAGTTAAAGCAGCAATAAGATCTAACAGAACTAGAATAGACACATGTCGATTGTCTGGGGCCACAAGAATATTATTAGTGACTTTAAAGAGAGTTGTCTCAGTGCTATGATGCAATCTGAAACCTGACTCTTCTAAGAGGTCACTATTCATCAGAGGCTCTGTCAGTTGATTGGCATAATTTTTTGAAGGATTTTCGATTAAAAAAATAAGATTAGATATGGTTTGGTAATTTATTAAGTCTTCTTGGTCAAGACAGCTTGGATTCCGGCGGCCAGAGATAGGACAATTTGCCATCTGGTGGTCTTTAGGATCAAATGTTCAACGATTTAAGGTGATGGGTGCCAGTGGTTCTTTGTTGCTTGTCTGTGGTGGAGCAACTTGGTGTCAGGTGGCCTGCGGTGGAGCAGATGCTGCAGCTTGGTGTCAGGCGGCCTGCTAAGATGTTGCTTAGTGTCAGGTGTGTTGCTGAAAGGCTGTAGATTAGCTTCAGGGACACTGCTGAGAAGTTGCACCCATTACGGAGGTCCAGCATTGTCCACGGGTCGTGGTTAGTTGGCGACAGACTGAGACAAAAGCATGGCTCAACTATAGCGGAGGTGAAGCAGCTAGCTTTTTGTGGGTTCTAGGTCAGACTTTGGGAGGACAGTATGCCAATCCGGAACCTATCTGATTGATTATATAACCCCAAAGCCAGAACCGGATTTTGCTTTCCTTGATCTTCTCGTGGAGCAGTGACAGACCATGGAGATGAAGCAGCGAACTAACTCTCCAGCTAGAGACTTGGCTTTATCGTCCTTCCTATTAATTTCTATAGAAGTCCGGGAGTTTGTCTTCTGTCAAATGAGAGGGAGGCACCACTTCCATATTTGAGTCCAGGTAGGGCATGGATGACTCCATTTGTTGAGCCACCCACCGTTCTTGCTCAGTGGGTGGAGTGTCAGCCTGGTAATGCAGCTTTGGTTTGTTGGCAATACAATTCTGCTAGGACGTCACGGCACAGCAGGAGAACAAAGAATTTCAGCTGACACAGCCCAGATAGTCAGTGATGATTTCTTAAATAAAACTTAAAGAAAATCTAAACCGAGAGGCTAGGCAGTACTCATTGTCAGTGATAAGAAACAAGGTTGTACCATGAAATCAGAAATTAGACAAAGACAGTAGTCCAAAAACAGAAACAAGGTCAATGTGGAGATAATCAGATGTCAAACAGTATCCCAAGGTAGGGATATCATAAAAAGAGGACTTGGTCATGATCAGCATAACAGGATAGGAAAACAAACATTAGATATCTACTCACAAATTAGTTTTCAATTATCTGGCAACTAGGATGAGGATTTAGGCTGGTAATATCGAACGAGGAACAAGTGGAAATACTTAGCGCTGATCAGTGGCCGTTGTCAGATCAGACTGGTTGCAGATCTGAGTGTTAACAAACCAGCCTAGTTGCCAGAATCATGACAGACAAAAATTAGATTTCAGCAATAAATTAGGGACTTGAGAGAAATGTTCTGAACAATGAGGACTTGGCATGTAAAGACACCTGAGACTAGCACTTGTAAATATCAATAAAAGATAGCTCTACCTAGAATTGAGTTTGTCTTCTTTACTTCATGTGGTGTTTCCTCATGGTTTTGCTACTTTGAATAAGTACTACCTACATAAGGTTTTTTTTTATCGGTCAATACATACCAAAAATCAACTTTAAGTAAAAAAATAAAACAACTATTTGAATAATAAAACAGCCCCTAGGAATACATGTAGAACCCGTGAAAGGAGGAACATGTGTTGTTTCCTCATGCAACTTCAGGGTGTCATAATGTTCAGCTCCCATTTAGATAAGAAAGTTCAGCAAACAGACAAAGAAATCATACTTTATAAACAGGTGAAGGTCTGAAGGTGAAAATGCTTTAATCCCTCTGCAGTTTGATATTCTGCTGAAACCTTAACCTGCTGCATGTTGAATGGTTCAAAACCAAAACAAATCTCCAGTAATCCTTCTTTTAAGTCAATTTTACAGGTTTGGATGAGGGATGTGCTTTAAGGAAATAAAGGCTGCAGTAAGTTCCTCTGTTGGAATCTTAAACACAGTGACCTATTTTTCATACAACAGGGGTCAAATTAAACACCTGGTGTGCTTTATTCTGTTCTACTAATGGCCTAATTTTTTTTTTGGGAGGACAAATATCAGCAAGGGATTGTTTATTGACTTCTATTCAATTAGTCTGCAGTATTCAAATTGGGCATCTGTGCTGCCGTCTGCAGCTGACATCAATGCGCTGCCAGAATTGCCAAAATGTAGTTGGGCTTGAATGTGTATGTACATGCGCATAGTTGCATAGAAGTGAGTGGACCGCCAGCTTTATCACACCGACAGCTTTTCATACCAGACTGGTTTTAATAATGCCACATTAGTCCCACCGGCAGTTCCCCTCCCTGCCGTTTCATTTCACCAGTACTGTTTTTGTTTCGGCTCCTCAGCATAGGGCAAAATCTATTAATAAAATTTTTCCAAGAGAAGATGTCCTACATAAAAAAATGAACAGAGCTTTTCTTGTCCAGAACTTCAGGCTATTCTGTAAAACAAACAGGCAGTTTTTTTTGCATGAAACCTAATAATTGTGTAGAATATAGAAGATGAAGACCATCTGGAACACACACTAAACAAAGTAGGTCTATTACAACGAGATTTCTCACTCCAGAATGCACCAATATGGACATTTGGGCCAGTATCAATACCCGATATTAATCCTGCTGTTATGATCAATAACTAATATATACCATTATATAAACTATATATATATATATATATATATATATATATATATATATATATATATATATATATATATATATATATATATATATATATATATATATATATTATATATATATATATATATATATATATATGTTTGAGAGGTGAGTCTCAACTAAATAGGATTGCTGGTTGAGGCGGCAGATTATGGACTATGATTCCGGTCAGAGAATCAAGGCACTTGGACAGAGAGATCTTTTTGGTCCTTTAATAAAGGTTGTCCAACTTTACATATTTCCTCAAGAACGCACACATTTGAGAGCATGCAGAAACTCTATGCAGCTTCTCACATTCTGTCTGCTCTTAGTCTGCAGCCTGTTAGTGTGGCAGGGCATGTCTTGGCATGTTCAGACACTAATTATAATTTGCCAGCAGATGGTGCTGTTTTGCCTTAACATGTACAACTTTCTCACACAGCCGCCCCCAAATTCCTATCCTGAAGAAATTTGAATCTCCAGAGAAAGTTTATTCGCTTGAATCATCCGCCGAGTCACTGATCTCTGGCAGCCGTATGAGCCTGGAGACAGGTCTGATGTAAATTTTGTCCTTAACCTTAACAGTGGCAATCCTGATATTTCTGTCTGCTCCAGGATGAATCTTGACCACCTTTCCTACTGGCCAGAGTGCTCGAGGGAGTTGTGGATCAACGATTAGAACCACCTGGTTCACTGCAAGCTGTTCCCTATCAGTCTTCCATTTGGATCTCCCCTGTATGCTTGGTAAGTAGCGTCGGATAAAGGTTGACCAAAAGTTGTCAACTAACACCTGACTATGTCTCCATCGTCGTGATCTCAGAATGCTGCTGGAGTCATTCAAGGCCTGTGGCAGTGAGGAGTCATGACGTCCTATAAGTAGAACATTTGGTGTAATGGGGTCAGGATCGGCAGCATCGGCTGAGACATAACCGAGGGGTTTAGCATTCAAAATTCCCTCAACCTCAATGAGAACAGTGTACAACACAGGTTCTGGTACTGACTGCTCTCTCAGGATTACTCTAAGTGCTGTCTTCACAGATCTAACCTCTCGCTCCCAGGCACCACCAAAGT
>JAVLVB010000542.1:287371-299984 GCA_032876305.1 Orestias chungarensis
TTCATACTGAAATATAGCTAAAGTAAAAGCAGTTAGAAGAGATTATTTTCACTTATGAAGGGAAAAAGTTATCCAACCTACCTGCCTTGTCAAATCAGTAACTAAGTAGAAAGCATGGACTATGTACCTAGTTTTAGTGACACCATGAGCTGCAATGTTCACACATTGATTTTTTCTATGCACCTGTGTACCTAATAAGATAGAGCTGTGTGTCATCTGCTTTCTGGTGACTGATCTTATGTGTTATAATGTTAGCTTGGGTGATAACTTTTCCCATATAAAACAGGTTAGTTTGAATAATATGTTTCCATCAATTAAAAACCTTTGTATTTGTCGACATTATCTTTGGCTGATGTTAACACTTTCTAAAATCTAACAGCACTTTACTTGGTGTCCCTTCAGTGTGGACAAGGGCTTTTCTTTCTTAATAATATTCACAAGCAATAATAAAAAATAAATAAATTAAAGGTAATCATGACTCTGCTATGTTCTTAACCCTTGAAGATAACACAATGACTGTCTGGAGCTCCTGGCATGTAAATCTAGACTATTTGCCTTGTTGTTGTCAGCCTTACTTCTATCTAAACTAATTAGCCAACCGGGACCCTGACATGGTTGCACCGTCACCATGGACCTAATAGGCAGGGAAGGCAAGGCAAGGCAAGTTTATTTGTATAGCACATTTTCGTGTACAAGACAATTCAAAGTGCTTAACATAGGAAAAAGAAAATGAAACAATAAAGTCAGCTTTGAATTTAAAAGACATAAAATTAAAATTAAATAATAATAGTACTCAGTTGCTAAATGCACAGTTAAATAAGGCTGTTTTCAGCCTTATTTTCAGGAAGACTGTTCCAGATTTTAGGAGCATAAAACTGGAATGAAGCCTCCCCTTGTTTGGTCCTGACTCTGGGCATCAGCAGGAGGCCACTACCTGAGGTTCTCAGAGTCCTGGCTGGTTCATATGGCTCTAACATGTCAGATATGTAATTTGGGGCTAAACCATGAAGAGACTTGTACAAAAGCAAGGCTGTTATAAAATTTATTCTTTGAGTGACAGGAAGCCAGTGCAGAGACTTGAGCACTGGACTAATGTGGTCATATTTCCTGGTTTTGGTCAGAACTCGAGCAGCAGCATTCTGGATGATTCTGGATACATTGCAATATCAATAACAAAATAGGTTCAGACTGTCAGCACAAATTCTTACAAACTTCCTTTGCCAACCGAGGCAGATTAGCAAAACTCTCATCATTGCTTGACCCTTAAAAAGACAAGGGGAATGTGGAAATATAATTAATTCATCTGTCAAATTACAATCTAGGGTGGAAACTCTAATATTCTTTTCACAAAACACTGAGTTGAAACTGTTGACAGAAAAGAACTAAACTGCAACACTTGTACCTATTTGCTTAGAAATTACCTATAAGTCAGTAAGTTTTGAAATATATCATTGTAGTTTAATTTTTTCTCACCCCACCAGGCATTTTAATGGAATATGTACATTAAAAAAATAAATAAAAAAGGACTTCTCACATACATTGTTTTATATTTAGATATCCAGTGTGAGTGAGACCAATTTAGACCACAGATAGACGCTATTTTCTTCAATGACTGTGTAATTCTGAACTGATCCGTTCCATATTTCCTGCAACATTTCCTGACAATATGTTGCACATGGACACTGTAAAATATTGTTTACATGTGGACCTTCATCCATGAGCTGTGTACATTAAAAGTGATTTGGTGAAAGGGTTTTTCATGGTGGCTAACCCTGGCTGGACTTCAGCCTACAACACTGGGGGCCTTTTACTTTTTTATCATGAGACTGAAAGCTTACAGCAAAAATGCAAAAAGCTTACTGTGGGTAGACTGGATGTTCTGACATGAAATGTCATTATAGAAAAACTATAAATTTGTGTATGACACTATCTTTACTCTCTCTTCTAAATAAATATGTTTAATCTCTGTATAAAGAGAATTATTAGTTCTTGTTATGCTTCATAGGTTAACTAATGCTAAAGCTTCAAATCGCTGCATCAAATCATCCCTTTCATTAATGGTTTCAGTTTTGAATAAAATTACCACAGTAGGGCTTTAGTCAAAAAAACTTCCAGGACATCAGTAGATTTTAAGCTTTGTATGTTAGAAATACAGACTGTAGTTCTACAATGATAAGAGTAATCTTCTTCCCTGCATCATGGGTGGAAGCATGATGAGAGGAAATGTAACTGCTACAAACAGCACACGGGAAGGGGGAGAAAGAAGAATAACTAAAAATCCAATCAGTCTAAAATGCTGAACAGCAGCAGACATGTCAGGTTTTGGGATATCCAAATGGCTGAACATTTGAGGTACAACCGAATCTGGATGTTTATATAGAAAAAATGCTCAAAAGTGATATGAATGTTATTAATTCTCAAATTTCAGCAAACAATACACAAACATATCAATTATACTAAATACAAATATACAAAAAAAAATGTATAACTTGGGTTTTATAAAACTACAAAAGACAGTGGAATACGTTTTAAATATTTAATCTTTATTTGTTTTTTACTTTTAAGAAAATAGCAAACAAATGTGCCAGTTGCACCGTGTGTTGTTGTGACATCAATCATCCTGGGCGGCACCAAGTGTTCCAATCAGATCTCAGGAGGGTCCGGTGCTACCCCAGTCCCCCTTTTTGCTCCGCCACTGCTAAGAGAGATGCAACACGCTAACGCAGAGTGCGCCTGCGTGCTTTAATGCGTATCAGTTAGCCTCCTGGTATGTGACTCAAAACTCAAACGGAAGGATGGATACGGCCATCTACTTCCTTAAATGCTGAGCGATCTTTAACAGATACCGCCTTCCTGTGGTATTTTGCTATTCTAACCTAAACTGCAAAGCTGTACCAGTTTCACGGAAACTGACTTACTTTTCTTCCCGTTTTTACTAAAGAAATTCTCATTTCCTTTAGCAAACGGCGACATGCTTAGAGAGGGATAAGGTTGAGGAGAGCGCCGGCGCTCTCGCAGATTCTCGAGGGAGGAGGTTAGGGACGCACACTTTGGAAGCGTGCAAGAGGAAAATTGATATTTAGATTTTTCTTTTTTAACATCTGTTTTGACTAATAAATTAGATTTCGCTTTCAAATCGATTAATCGCACAGGCTTCTTTATACCTAGTAAAATCTTTTTTTAGATGAGGCCTTAAGTATTCACGGAAAGGTTAGCTGTGGTGCTTAACTGAATACTGGGGGTCTACTACTGTATACAGAAAAAAATTACGGAATCATGGCGAATCTTCCTAGAATTGGCTCTGTCCTCTAAAATTGTAGAAAGATTTAGAAGTTCTTTGAGCCTGGCTGGTTTGGAATGTTTTTTTCCCCTTGATAGAAAAGAACAAAACAAAACTATTTCTAACTGTCTCTCATCAGGAACATGTAGGTGTATCAAAGAAACAGACCAATACAAACATGCAGATATGTGAAAAGAAAACAATGATAACAAAGTAAAAATGAAATTAAATCAGTCATTAAAAAATGGCTGGCATTTATTACAATTACCAATTTTTTTATATTAAAATGTGTTTCTCCCTCATTCAGAAAACTTAAACGTGAGAAAAAAGGTAAAAATAGAAGAAATATTTAGCCATGCCGCTATGAGCTGCATACAGCTACCTCAAAACCTGTCAGGGTAACAGACTTTTGCACTTTGATCAGTTTCAGTGTGAGAACTGGGTTCGGCTAGAGTGTCTTATGCTAATCGCCCAACATGGCTACATTTTGCATGTTGCTGCGCCAGCAGGCAAGGAGACGAGACGGAAATGGATACAGGCCCAGAAACAAACCGTTAACGTTGGCACAACTCAAAGGAGATTGCCTGATGTGGACTTAAATGTACATGGGTGTAAGTGTACATGCTCCGGAGAACATCCCTTCTTACATGAGGGCTGTGTGTATTCAATTAGCACCATAGTGTACCGCATCCCTTAAGCTCTGCCCCCATTCGCAGCTTTAAGCGCCTGTACGCTTTGCCCATTGTGCTGCCGCTCCTTTACGCTTGCTGCTGCGCAGGAGTCATATCTGACTCAGCCCAGTCACTGTGGGACTGCTATGAGGACTCTTGTGAAGAAAGAAGCAGCGGGGGCAGAATCGCAGAGGAAAGCAATAAAAGATGAAGGAGAGGGATGTGATGGTAAGGAGCTGCAGAAGAGAGCTAAGTTAATGGATGGAGGTTATTATATGGTGGGATAATGAGAGGGAGGGACAGTTCTATTAGGGTGGTGATAAAGACTGGGTAGCAAAGCTAAAGGGTTATATGGAGCACAGGCTCTATTACAGTAGGGAGCTGGGGACATCATAATCCCCGTGGCCTTATAAGTAATTACTATATGATAGGGAGACTGAATAGTAAAACCTATCTACTGTCAGCAGAATTGGAATTAACTCCCTAATGGTTTCCTCGGTGCACTATGCATTCATGTGTGTCACTGTGTGTGTTTACGGTGCCCCTACCCGTTAAAGATCTGAGCTGTTGGCTTTAGGAGTGTTTGTGTATATTGAGGGCATTTTTCATTCTTCCAAAGCTACACCTCTGCCAGTGCTGTGTGTTTATGTGAGTCTGTAGCGAACATGAACTGAGCGCCTGCTCCTTGGGCCGTGTGCGTGCGCGAGTGTGCGTGTGTTTGTGAATTCCAAAGCAGCAGTCGGTCTGGACAATGTATTCTGGTTCTTTTAGGGCAGAAACTCCTCCTGCAGATGTACAGTGGGCTGTCTTTTCACTACAAAACATTTATGTTGGGAAGAAGAAAATAACAAGCAATGTGTTGGTTTAGCATAGAGTTTGTTGTGCACAAGACGGCAGTTTTTTCTCTCCAGACTAAGGAAACTGACCCGACCCAATTAAAGTTTTTTTATATCTCCTTAATTTGTTATAGTGAAGCAAATCGGACCCGGTTTTACTTACTCTGCAATAATTCATAAACCAGGACGTGTTTAAGCAGCATATTGTTTCTCATGTTTTAGTTAGACTGTATATGAGGTAAAAATTGTTGCTGCATCAGCAGCACTGTATCACACCATGTACACAAAATGCACTTCTACAGTGCAACTTATCCTCACCTTAGACAGGTTATGATTTTAATGTACTTGATGTAATATATGTCCATGTTCTAAATGAGAGATTGCCTGTTTTAATGTGTTTAACTCATGCTCTAATTTTTACCATTTTCATTGATCATTGATTCGAGAGTAACACTAGTAATTATTTGCAAGAGAGTTTAAGCAATTAAATGGACTTGTTTGGAGCACCATCCTGTTGGAGGTTCAGTTTCCAGTCCACTTGAACTGACTTTGTTGTGTCATAAAGAAATAGATTTATCATCTAAATGTAGCAATAAGTCAAACAATCATGTACAAAGGGGTCAGAGTTAACATAGGTCAAGATGTGGAATTAAACACAGCTCAAATCAGGGGAAAACATTTCAGTACATATAAAACTAAACAAATATACTCAGGTAAAACTTAACCTACACCATATAGTTATTAAAACTCACCTCATGGCATTTACACACAACTATAAAAGTAAAAAAACAGGAAACATCATCTCTCAACTTCTGTACCAAGGAGAGAAACTAATCAGAACAAAGGTGTCTATACTCGGCACACTAGTGGCATATTCAAGGGGAATCAGTTAAACTACGATAAATTAAATATTGTAAACTATGAACTGAGCATAAACTGTGTTCAAACATTTAGAGCATACTTATGTTTAAATTTCAAATTAATGTGACTCATGTTCAATACTAAATGTATTGATTTTTCTCATGCCTGTCATCATATTTTCAAACTTTTATCTTGGGGTTGAGTTGTGGCTTGCCCATAGGCACGCACAATGATGTATTGTGGGACATACAGGAAATACATTCTTAACCTACTGATTGCTAGTCAGCTATCCTTTTGCTTCATAACCCATTACAGACTTTCTAAAACTACTGAGTGAAGAAATCTAATGAACTCAATTTTTTAGGGTTAAGATGTTAAAATAAAACAGGTGTCAAAAAAAAAATTTAAGTCAAAGGAAGTACTTTGTTCTTGATGTTTTTAATTGAAACAAAAATTAACAAAGCACATATAGCTTGCAGCCTAGGACAGAAACCAAAACAAAAAGTCCTTGTATCATTAGTGCCATTCTGTTGCTGAAATTCTATGCAAAAAAGGATGAAATAAACAGAAAAAGTTTAAAATAACCCTATTATAGCCTTTATATTTTGAAATTCCCCAGACTTTATATTTTTTGGCCAAATAATTAAGAGCCACTCTGTAGCAGCAGCGGCACCTAAAGTAGCAGGTTTCAGATCATTGGACCAACAAACAGGCCTAGTGTTAGACTAAGGAAGGAAGCGGCAATACCAGTAAAAAAACACAATGAATGCATGGGGAGAACACTGAAAATTCACCCAATGAGATTTTAGACCCGAATTTAAAAGCAGCATCAAACAAAAGTGCAAACATTGTGACCCCTATATTTATTTTAGTTTATCTCAGGTTCCCAAAAAAAATCTCATCTCAAGCTACTTTAACCTTCACTCATAGCTCTACAAAATCCAGAGATCAAAAATCAGCCACACAATTGTAATCAATGTATCTGCAACCGTTTAATTGTTTGAAAACAAACGCCCTTCTCTAGCATACAAATAGGTGGTGCATGAGTAACCAAACATGCTGTTTCTTGAATTATTCATAACTGATCATTTTACTGAAAGTGCCATAAGAAGCTTGTTGTGACAATGTATTTAAAACAGGCAGTTATCTTCAGGTTTGGTATTAATTAATTCAATGCTGTGTAACTAAACAACAAAAAACATAACCAGCCTGACATGTTGCCACCCTTAGTTCATAGATAAAAGAGAACACCGGTTTGTGTATTTTTTTGTTAATGCAAAGAAATTAAAGAAAAAAAAAGATCATATTTGAATAATTTGAAATAAAATAAACTTTCCAATCTAGCAAAACAAATGTCTGCTAGATTGGAAAATGAGGTTTCTGTTTGCTGACAGGATGAAATGCCTCCGCCAGCTGTCAAACAAACTGTTACTTTGGAACACTGCTGCCAATCTGAACATTTAAATGACACCAGCTTTGGAAAGCAGTGCTGGTCCATCATCTCAAGCGCGCACACAGACACAACGTTGCTTTTAAGCTTTGTTCAATGATTGACAGGAAGAAACATCCCATGAGCAAACGAGCGGGATAATGTTAGAATGGGGCTGTTATTGATTGATCACCCTAAACCACTGGACACTGTGCATAGTAATAGGTTCAAATGGTGTTCATGAGTGTGCCGACAAAGGTAATCAATAGAGGTTGAAAAGGGGAGAGGATGAGGAGAAGAAGGGCGAGCAGGCACTGTACCTTTAGGGTTCAACCCTGCACCGGTAAGCCTGGACCTTTTCTTTTTTCTTCTTCACCTATACAATCAGAAAATAGACATTAGAAAACAATTCACACAATGTCTAAACCTGTTTAGAACCTGGACCACGTTTTCAAATTTTTACCTGACCACGTGTCCTCATCAGTACCTAAACAAATACATATGTAAGGTAGCAGTCTTAACGTTACCCCTTACTGTATATTCATCACAACAGAAAATAGTAGACATTTAAATACAGCATAAAAAATTATAAATTAAATATTTCAAATTAATAAATAAATTATGAAAATAAATTGAATGGAAATAAACATTATTATTTATATTTAATCAAATTATAACAATAAATTGGAATAAAAATTTAAACTGCTAAAGAAAAAAAATAGCTATTAGAATTTAAAATCCGATGGGGTATAAAACATCTTTATTCTCAAGACAGAGAGGCCCTAAATGCATATTTTGGTTAGTACGTACCGTCATGTTAATATACATACAAATATATTACAATGACATGCTAACAGAAATATACTTATATGCAAAAAAACCTACAGTAATTTTCAACAGATGACTTCAAAAACACCATGATTGGTTGACAATCATGCACTGATCTTGGCTGTTGTTTTTTTATTTTTTTATAAAGATTTATAATAAAATCTTATTCGCTAACGATATAAGTTGCCCTATATGTCTGTTTTCTTACCCTCCTTTCTTGGGCTTGAAGTTTCAGAATGGTTTTGGGGCAAAGAAATGTGAGCTGGAGCTAAACCATACAGAAACATTTTCATTTGAATTCTGAAATGAATGTACAAAAGTTGGACAATATTAGCATTGTGTCTTCTCTTTTGTTTCCTTCTTTGTTTAAAACGCTTGCACCTGGGCTCTCAGCTGAAGTGAAACTATTGTTGTCTTAACTTCTTTGAAATGCACAAAATCTATGCATATTTAGTTGGAAATGAAACAACTCGTGTCTAATCCAAACGGAGCTCTGAAGTTCGTGGATAAAAATGAAGCTACTTGCCGTGAAGGTGGGGTTGAGACAGTCTTTCTAAGGGAGATGGGATACAACAGAAATGTCATTCTTCTTCTGTCACGTCGATGCTGGGGTAGAACCTCGGCCCGCCGGGGACAGGCATGTGTGCTGAATATTGACTAAATGACCTTTTCTGATAAGGCTTGAAAGGTCTTTATATTCCCAGTCATGACTGTCAGAAGGACTGCAACAAAAGCTCCATCATCATCAATCCTCATTTCATGATCTTGAGCAGGAGACTAAGAAGCTAGTGAATCATGACAGATGACTTAAACTTACTTAAACAGACTTAAACTTTAGAACTAATTTAACGTAGATCCAATATAAAAACAAATCTGCATGGTTTTAACCTCATAATGAGTTAAACTTAACCTGAACTCAAACAAACATAAAACTGATTCTAGTCAGTATTTATGGAATATCAAAATGAGCTGTGTGGAAAAAGTAAGTACATTGTGAGAAATAACAAAAGCCCCTTCACAACTGCAGATCATGTACTGCACGACTGAGTCTTTTGTCTGTCTAAGTTCAGAATGGACTAAAGAAATAATTAGGAATACAAAGATGTCATTGTTTGCTTAGTGATAGTAAAACAAGCCAGAATCAACCTCATTCTACCACTCTGCCCTGAGTCATTAGTGATAGAGTGCTTTGTGTTCTGCATACATTTTGAAAATAAATAACCAAATTAGACCTGTAAATCTGATAGTTTTCCTAGCGGTCTTTACCATGTTTCTTCTTTTACTACACTAAATTCTATAACAAGGTGTTTAGATGTGTTTGTTGTAAATTGTACATATTAGTTTATTTAATGACTTTAGACCTTTTTTTATCATCAAACAGTCTATCCTGATACTTAAATTTTGTTTCTCATATATTGATGCACTCATTACAACTTTACAGTAACTTTTGTCAGATTTCTGACAAGTAATAATTGTCCTTTATCCTATCTTGTTCCAATGTAGATATGTTTATCCCTTGTTATGCCTCCGTGTGTACTAAGTTTTCTAATTGTGGCCTTCCCCAGGTGATTGTGGGTGATAGTCTATTCAAATTATCTATATATCATACATGATGGGTTGGTCAAGTATTTCATAATGTGCTAGTGATCTGGTAGCCAAGCTCTGGAGTTCTGTTTGTGCCTCTCTCCTGACCCCTTGTTTGTTCTGCATTGATCCAAATCTCGCTCTGCAATATTCTTTGGGTAATTCCCATGCACAACTTTAAATGCTAACTTTGGTAATTGTTGATCTTTGTATTTGGCTTATATAGTTTTTGCCTCATTTGTTACTTCTGGCATGTCTTGCTCTTGCCTGAATTTCATGGTTTCCTTTCTGATCCAGTGTGTCTTCCTGTTGTTTGTCATGGTGCCTCACTGTTTGGAGAAATGGATCATTTCTAGTTTAAATATGTAGCCAATCTGATAGTGATGGTTTGGAAGTTTAGTTATAGTTGGTAAGCACAGTCTGTAAAAATTTACTTTTGCATGGTGCTATCAGGATGTGCGCAACAATGGAGGACAAGGAACAAGGAAGCATTAGGAAGAATCTGGCAAAGTGATCATGAAACAGTCAGGAGGGAAAGCTTAGTTAGAGAAGGATGAGGTAATTGGAAGTGGCTGGGCTGACAGGTACTGGGAAAGATATCGAAGTAAAAAGAACATAAATCTGACAGGGCAAAAATAACTGCACACAACAAATCAATATATATGATCAAACAAAAATAATAAACTAATATAAGGACTAGAAAAAACATTATGGCTGAGGATAATCCATAACAAAATCTAAACACCTAAACACTTCCAAAATCCTTAAAGGCCTTTTTTTTCCTGCCTCGTCTTCATGTTAGTATAATATAATATATAATATTACTTATCCAGTCCCATGCCTTTCAACTTCAGCTCTCCCATACTCTCCACAGTGACAGACAGCAGCACATGCAAAACCCTCAATTACAAAAGGCGGCCTGCAAGCATTTTAGATGACCCGTAACATGGCTACTTATTGCACACATACCTTTTTGGAAGGTAAACTATAAATATATAAACACCTTTCATAAGTTCGCCGCGTCCACTATGTTTATTATGACTGGCCCTCCATATAAAGGCATCATTTGCAGAATTTACCACTGACACTTGTCCGCTCAACAGATGTTCCCACCTGAACTGGGCCCTCTTCCAGACCTGCTATGGAAATCTTGGGTCCTTGAGGAGGACCCAAAGTGCAACAGGATGGAGACAGCCATAAATGAAAATGATTTTGTCCAGACAGTTCGACAATTCGAGGCCAGCAGCCAAGGAGACTTAGAGCACAAACAGGCTGAGCGTGATGTGAGAATCCAGCAGAAAACAATGATAGGTGAAACCAAAAAAAAGTAATCAAGAGGAAATGGGACAGCTAGATTTGATTACTGAGGAAGAACCATGCAGAGGACGCAGATAAGGGTTAATGTACATCAGGAAATGATTAAAAGGGTTTGTAGTTGTGCCGTTCATATTTACTAACATAACTCGGCTTCAGACTTTCCTTACACTTTGCATCGTGCCTGTCTGAAATAACCACTTCTACTGGGACTGAGTTACACAATCTCTGCAGCAGTGACGTGACTTCTGAAGCACAGTATTAGTCTGTCTGTGACGTTAACTCACAATGTCTGATGTTCTCACAGGGTTTTCAGTCAGTAAACACATTAGAGTACTTTATATACCAGTTAAGGTATATAATATTTATATTGGATATTGGTCCTATTTCAACTAATAAATTAATTTCTAATTTTATTAGCCTATATCTACAATCTCTGATATCAGCAGTCCGTTTCAGCATTTGATCTGGGCCACTGTCACAGTTTATTATGCATCACATTGATTATTAATTGCTAGATTAGTTTTTCTCATAACCATTCTTCTTAACAATTGTATTATCAATTCATCAAGGCTTTTCTGACATTCCATAATATGAAAATAATAAAAGTCTGTGTGATTGATACTGTTGTTGTATCGGGTCAATACCTGGTAATACTGAAGAATGAAATATGTGTATTGTATCGAACATGAACATGGAAAAAGTTGGATCACCAACCCCAAAGAAAATTGTTAAATTCCTCCCTGGTTTCCTGTATAACTTCACCAGAGTTATCGACGTAGTACCAATTGTCTGTACCATGTTTTTGCTCTCTTATGTTTTCATATTCGACTGTTTAAATAATCCAGAGGCGCTTTGTTTTCTGCTTTAAAGTTTTATCTTATTGCTGGCATTGTCATTTAGTGACTCCTTTTACTTTTTATTAATGCAGAAAATGACTTTAGAATTTGTTTACCAGTCAACCGGAGTGTACCAAAACTTTTAGTTAATAATGAATCAAATACTGTTTCCTAGTCTTTTTATTTGTTTGTTTGTTTGTTTGAATGAAGTCACCTAAAGTTTGAACACACAAGCAAACCGATATCTATACATGTGTGATCGTTTTTTAAATAGTTTTATCATTACCAGAGCACATATTCACATTATGTCAGTGTGAGCCACTAAGTTTACTGTAAAGCTTCCACTGACCTACACTGCTGGCTAAAGCAGCAATAATAACTGAGCCTTATCAGGGACAGCGATAACATTTCCATTTACTATCCCTTTGGAGCTACTTACTTTTCCGTTTCCGTCGCCCTTTTCCTCGGCAGAAGTCCCCTCCGTTCCTCCCTCCTCTCTGCCTTCGGAAAGCGAGATGGAGAGAGGAGAAGATAGGAGAGAGATGGAGAGTCGGATCCACGCGGAGGAAGATGGGAGACGAACCACGGAGAGCAGCCGCTTCACTCAGCCTCATATATCGCCATTATGTGGGTCAGGGATGAAGAATTCAGCTCCCATCGCACAACTTCTCGTTCATTTCCTGCCTGCGATGGTACAACCCAGGAGAGGGAGAGCGCTGGAGTGTTTGGATAACCTATATTTGGTAAAGAGAAGCCCACTGACACTATTTTTAGATCTCCAATTGTGAAAGGGATTATGCTTCTTGTTAAATGTTTACTGATCTGTTGAAGTCATAGAAACACACACACACACACACACACACACACACACACACACACACATATATATATATATATATATATATATATATATATATATATATATATATATATATATATATATATATATATATATATATATATATATATAT
>JAVLVB010000542.1:310481-343322 GCA_032876305.1 Orestias chungarensis
ATGACACAACAGTCATTGGTCTCATCAAGGACAGTGATGAGTCTGCTTACAGACGGGTGGTTGAACAGGTTGTCCTCTGGAGCAGTCAGAACAATCTGGAGCTGAACACAGCAAAAACAGTGGAGATGACCGTGGACTTCAGGAGGGGCCCCCCAACCCTGCCAGCACTCACCATCCTAGACAGGACTGTGATGGCTGTCGAGTCCTACAAGTTCCTGGGCACAACGATCTCGAAGGACCTGAAGTGGGACAGCAACATCAACTCCATCATCAAGAGGGCTCAACAGAGGATGTACTTTCTGTACCAGCTGAAGAAGTTCAACCGAGCCCAAGAGCTGATGGTGCAGTTCTACACAGCCATCATAGACTCCATCATCACCACATCCATCACAGTGTGGGGCAGTGCTATCACAAAACACGACACCAAGAGACTGCAGCGCATTATCAAGTCTGCAGAGAGGACCATCGGTGTAAAGCTGCCCGCACTGCTGGACCTGCATGCCTCCAGAACCAGGAAGCGTGCAGAGAAAAGCATCACCGACCCATTTCGCCCTGGCCGTCACCTGTTTCGGTGCCTTCCATCAGGCCGACGCTTCAGCCACATGAAGACCCGTAAGACCAGGCTGCAGAGAAGCTTTTTTCCAACTTCCATTATTCTCATGAACAATTGAACAATTCATTTATATATTTTTATTACTTCTATGGTTTTTATACTGCACAAAACTGCACTTTTAAAAAAATATATAAATTATCCATGCTAAATGTTACAAATGTTTCTTTACTGTATTTTTCGTGCCTTTACTGTATTTTTCATGCACTGCAAGCATCTATATAACCAAAAACAAATTCCTTGTATGTGTGAGCATACTTGGCCAATAAAGCCTGATTCTGATTCTGATTCTGATTCTGATATAATGTTTCCTGAAATCACATGAATATTTTACAAATCATTTTGCGTATGGAGGTTCAAAACTGGACCTTCAATCTTGTCTACTGCCATTTCCTAGATAGATAATAAACTCTAGAGACAACTTCACTAACTTACTGTGGCATAATCACGTGTTACTAGGCAGCGGCTTAGATGAGCAATTGTCTGCTGATTGTTGGGTCATGGTTCAAAGAATCATAAAGCTTTAGAATTTGCATCACCTGGCAAAGAAAATTGGAACAAAGTTTTATCCTAACAAGCCTATTAAAATTATACACCTTAAGAAAGAAAAGAAAGATAGTTTATCAAAGTTGAGACCACATATATACTACATATATTATTATAATATATTTACAATTATATAATAAAAATGGATTAGCCCCAAACTGATTAGTTTTTCTTGGAAAATACTTTTCGTTGTGACATAATAAGAGGTTCACCGTAGCAACAGAGCAGCTGTGTGGACAACTTTTCAAGGCTACGGGTCAGTAAGGTGCCGACATCTAACACATTCGCTGCTGTGATACCATAGATTATCTGCTGTGAAAATAAAAGTACTCTCTCGTTGCAGGCATACTTGTCTCTGTTTTTGGCTCTCCTCGTTTTATCCATATCTAACAGATTACTAAACCCTCTATATATATTTTGTGGAGGTCTGAAGGACCAACATTTTTTAGTTTATCATTTTTTTTAGGAAACCCACAATACATACACACAACAATGAACCCCATCAATGTCAAATTATTGTTGATTTAAACTATCTCAAGTAAAGCATATGATTAAACACCGACACCTGACTGGCTGCGTCAGAGTGAGATGGTTTTATAACCAGACCAGGGGCTTTGAAATAGACATGTTTTCCTAGCTGTATCGTTTCTACCCATAGAGGGCAGCAGTAAGACAGTTTTAAGCTATATATATTGGAATTAAACAAAATTAAACAACACTAAACTGTCATAATTTTCACTGTAAGATGAAAATAGCACCTTTAAGAACAATTTATATAGCTAATATGCAAAAAACTTGCATAGAAAGAGTCTTTAAACTTTTTTGCTTCTTCAGGAATGACTTTTGGTGGCTTACTGACCTTGTGAAGATGCCCTGGATCTTCTAGACATCTTTCCAGTCAGCAGTATTCTACTGTGTTTTACTGATCCAGACTAATAGAGCCAGAGTTGTTGATCCAAAGTTGGATCAAACCAGAAAACAGCACCACACCTACTCAACTCTTGACCAACTGGACATTCAATAGGTATAACATGGCCTGGCAGAAAAGGGGTGATACGGGGCTACTGATTTCATTAAACAAGTGGAAATATACCTAATTTAGCTCAGAAGCCTCTGTAGGGCCTGGGAGGCTGGAGATCCTCTCCAGCAACTAGCTCAGGAAGCTGGAGGTCCTCTCCACAAAACTCAAACTGGGGCTTACTCCAGGAAAAAAAATCCTCCCTGTCCTCATAAAAGAAGCCCCAGAGTTTGTCCTCTGTTACTTGTGGAGGATCGAGAGGCTCGGAAGCTGACAATGGGAAATGGTGGAGGGGGCATTCAAACCTTAACAGGGAACTTCTATGTATACCACTTCATCCTGACGACAGTGCCTGTTAAAATATCTGTGGTTGTTGTATACCGCCCTCCAGGTTAATTGGACGACTTTAGAAGTCGCCCAGTTGGCCTGAGATTTAGACATCCTACTTTCCTCCATCCCTGAGCATGACTGTCCTCTGCTTATCATTGGTAACATGAACATTCACTTCACTTCACAACTCAAGATGTTGCAGATTTCTTCTCTCTAACTTAGTTGTTTGAGCAGGAAAGCAGTCCTCAAACACAGGGCCGGTAAAGTACATGATCTCATTCTAAGCAGACAGTGCTTAACGAACTCATTAAAGGTTAATCTACACCTGTCAGACCACTACATTATTCAGCTTCTCTATCAGCAACTTACTGCATCCGGTAACACTGTCTTCTTTTAAAGCCATCCTTGAAATTAGAGAAAGCGGACAATCCTCAGTTGTGATACTGCCATCCTACTTAACAAGCTAGCAAATATGAGCATCTAGGGGAGTGCACACCTCTAATCTGAACCCTAAATCACTAGACACTCCTTACATTTGACATGGCAAGCCTTATGTCCCTGTCTGTCCGCTCCAGTCCTCCAAGGAGTTGTCCTGGTGTGTAATTGAGTGCCAGGGTTCTTCTTTTGTCCGCGATTCTTTTATTCAGGGTGGTTGAGGGCATCAATAGTTTTCATCCCCCACATCTGATAGAAAAAGGGAAGGCTGGTAACCCAGGGAGACTTTTACTACAGAGAGACCAGTTGCTGTAAAAACGTGCAAGTTGTGTGCGTACTATACCAATGGTAAAAGCTGGCTCCAGTTAGATGGATTGGACGATGTGACAAAGCGGAGCAAGGTTTCAACTTCTTGATTGAGATGCTCTGTCTGTCCGTTGGATTGAGAGTGATAACTTGAAGTTAAACTTACTTTAGCCCTCACAGCAGCACAAAAATGTTTCTAAAAGTCCAAGGCAATGTGGGACCAAGGTGTTTTGGGGATATCCAGTGGTTGAAGGAAGCCGGCTGGTGGTTTTTTGATGGGTTAATCTGTTGAGGATGAGTGCAGTTGTCCGACTGGAGCCAGGATGACATGAAAATATAGAGGTTGGCTTGATTGACAATTCCCTCGATCTCCCAGGTCTACGACACAACTGGATGGGAGGACAGTAGTGGGATCTGTGGAAGCGTCATCTGAGGAGAACTGTCTGGAGAGGGAGTCAGGCTTGACGTTTTTGGAACCATGTTTGTAAGTGATAGAAAGATTAAACGTGAAAAAAACAGGGACCAGCAAGACTGTCGTGAATTGAGTCTCTTGGCTGACTGCAAATAGGACAGATTTTTGAGATCTTTCCATACCATCATTGAATGTTGTGCAACCTCCAAGCAGTGGCACCACTCCTCCAGAGCGAGCTTAATTGCAAGCAGCTTACAGTCTCCCCCTTCGTAGTTTTGTTCAAGGGGCGTTAGGCAATCAGAAAAAAAGGCCCGGGGTGTATCTTGCCACTAGAACCCGAATGTTGAGAGAGAATGGCCATGATCCCAGAATCTGATGCGTCCACCTTCAGAACGAATTGTTTGTGGGCGTCGGGCTGATCCAGGATGGGAGCTTGAGAAAATATCTCTTTCAGGCGGTTGAAGGCAGCATCTGCAGAAGGAGTCCTGGTGTATGTGGTCTTCAGGGATGTGGGGGTCGTCAGAGGTGCAGCGATGTTGCTAGAGTTGTTGATAAATTTCGGTTAGTGGTTAGCAAAACCCATAAAACCTTTGGAGCTGGTTATGTGACTCCGAAATCTTCCATTTGGTCATGGATTGGAACATAGCAGGGGCCACTCGTACTTGTCCGCCCTCGAAGATATAACCCAGGAATGTTATGGAAAGTTGATGAAACTCTCATTTGTCGGCCTTTACATACCATCGGGCCTGCAGGAGACAGAGGAGCACTTGTCAGACATATCTTCTGTGGTCGTCTATGTTCTTTGAGTATATCAGGATGTCATCTAAGTATGGTTATTAAATAAATCGTTTGATCGGGGGCTTGAAAGACAGATGGGGCATTACACAAATCGAAAGGCCTAACCATGTCCTCGAAATGGCCCACAGAGGTCTTGAAAGCGGTCTTTCATTCATCCCCCTGACAGAACAGGAAGTAACCGTTTCCTAGGTCCAGCTTGGTGATGTAAGGTTTCAAATAGGTACCTAAAATTGGTACATTCGGGCAAGGAAAACCCAACAGTTCACTGTGTTTGTGTATTCTGAGTGGAATTTTTAACTATAAAGGAAGATGAACAGTGCCAAAAAGAACATCTTTTACAAAAATGAATAGACATCACAGCACATCAGTTCAAAACAGATATGGAGTTCCCTAACAGCATGTTCTCAATGTTGCGACACAAAAAACATCCAACTTGTCTGTAGTTGCCAGTAGATATACACTACTCACAAAACGTTAGGGATATTGGGCTGTCGGGTTGAATTTCAGGATGAGCCCAAAATGCATTCAAACCTTAACAGGTGAACATAATGTGACCTTGTCTAAGCTTTTGAATGCACCTGTCCAACTGTTAAATGTTTCAGTACTTTTTGCACATGTTGCTGTTCTCTAACGAGGAGCTTAACTGCAAAAGTCACAACAGGTGTTTGATCCTCTAATCGACCAATAAATGTCCTGGTTCAATTACAGCTGGTGTTTAAACTGTCATCCTCATCAGGCTGTTCACATTGAGACATCATGAGACCAAGACAACTCCTAACAATGGATCAACAGTACCTGGCCATGCAAAGCTTCAAACAGGACGTTCTCAGACGGTTGTGACACACTGAGCTCAGAGTGTCACAGAGTATCATGAGCAGGTTGCATTTACGCTGGAAAAGGGACCAGTAGGCCTCAGTGCTGTTCTCTGATGAAAGTCGATTCACGTTGAGCAGAAATGATGGCCGCCAACGATGTTGGAGAAGTCAAGGACAGCACTATGCATCAGCCACTGTTGTCACCAGACGAGCTTTTGGTGGTGGCGATATCACAGTGTGACCAGGTGTGTCCAGTCTGTATAGAACTGCCCTACACTTTGTGAATGGTACAGTGACAAGCTCATACTACCTGAATAAAAACATTAATCCAGTGATTGTGCCCCTACATGAACAACACATGCCTAATTTCATCTTCATGGACGACAATGCTCCAGCTCATCGGGGTCGCATCATCAGGGAACGGCAGTTGGTGACTGGTGTACCTCAAATGGAGTGGCCTGCACTTTCTACAGACCTGAATCCCATTGAAAACCTGTGGGATCAACTGAGTCGCCCTGTAGAGACTCAAAACTTTGTAACCCAAAACCTGAATGACCTGAGGGCTGCCCTTCCAGAAGATTGGGATGCCCTGCCTCAGCAGACAATAAGTCGACTTGTGAACAGCATGAGACGTCGTTGTCAAGCTGTAATTGATGCTCAAGGGCACATGACGAGTTATTGAGAAGTTGATATTTTTTGTTGTGGTGTACACACCATTGTTGTTAACTTTTCTTCCAACAAATTGTTTGAGATGAGGAAATCACCAGTGCATCCTTCTACTTAAATGTCCTACTTTTGTGATATATCAGTGTAGCGGGAACTTTTTACATTTTCCACAAATTTCACCCGAAAGCCAAATATCCCTAACTTTTTGTGAGTAGTGTAGCTGGCATTCCTTTTGCAAAATATGTTAAACCAAATAAGCAATGATCTGTCATATTACAGGTGTACGTGAAGTTCAGTTTTGGCTACCATTACATGTACCAGCTGATCACGAAGGCTACCTGAAAGGGTATTATGTAATAATTTGTAAGTTATGTATAAAAACAACCTCGCTGCTGTTACGGCAAGTGTGTTAAATGAAGACACAGCTGAAACACATTTATTTCTTAGCATGTTTCCATCTTGACGTGCATTACATACATATAGTGATATTTAAAGTGTTTAGTTTTGAAATCTGGTTCCCTTCCGTCGCCCCTTGCACACAAGCTGGTTCAAGATCCACAACCCCAACCCTTTCAATTAACCTTATTATGTTGTACTCCTGAAAGTCTTGTGTTTATGTGGTTCAGAATCCTTAATAACAGTATGACAGGTCCAGGAGTTACGGTTTTAAGGAGCACGCAGTTTGGTCATTGGATGGAATCTGCTACTGTAAGTTGGACATCTGTTTGTGTGATTGGGTTGGGTAAGCCAGAAGGGTTGTAATATCAGATGTATTCAATTACGCTAATCTTTGAATTTGTGTTCATGTGCCTGAGTCTAGCAGCATGCAGTAAGCAACATTTTTGATATGATCAAGCTATTTATGAGATATGTTAATTAGCTCTAAGCCTTCCTGAAACGTATTGACAGATGTTTGGTTTCCAGTACTACTTTAAAAGTCGTGGTGTACGATGACAGATGCATAGTAGGTGGAGACGATGTTATGACAGCTTTTACATCATATCCGGCCTTAATGTAATTGTAAAACGCAGACTTTGCTCTTCCTGTGCAAATGCGCCACAAGTAACACATAGCTGGGGGGTAACTGGTGGGAATAGGAACTACGGGATTAAGAAAAACATAATGTTTTGCTACATGCTTAATAACCAGTCAAACCAAAAAAGGAACCATTAAACTTAAAAGTAACAATTGAAACCGAGAAGAACTACTAGAAAACATTATGAACTTATATATGAGTTTCTTTAAAAAAATACGAGTCCCCCCCACCTTTGAAATCAAAATTTCATCCATGCCTGCACCATCAGAATACCTTTTTTTCCCCATTAGGAAACATTTAAAGTGTAGGGCAAGACTCGACTGCTAACGTGTTGACAAGCTCACTTTCCACCATTGTAACTATGGGCTCCTTTAAAGCCTGAAGCGGCCCTCAAACATGCGCACAAGCGTGGAAAGAAAAATTATAAGGTATACTGTTATTGTTTCCAAAACTGTTTGAAAAATAAAAACATATTTAGAAGACCTACATGTGAATTTTGTTTTACCCCAGAACTGAAAATTAAGTAAAAAATATAAAAGAAACTTTGTGCTTTAATGTTTTTTCTATTTACATTAGTATTTTTTTTTTTATTTATCTTATATATGTTGTTCTTAAAAAGAGTCTTGTCCGAATCAAAGTTCAAGAATGATATTAAGGTTTAGTTTAAAAAATAATAACATTTGCCAATATTTATGACAGAGTATTAGAAGCGGCAAAATCATGTTTTGCTTGCAACCGTACCAGGAACTTAAAAAGACAGATCTGGATTTGAAAGTATTTACTTGATGACATTTATCTGAGTACATTTTTGAAAAAAATCTTACTTTTAGTGGTAGTTTTACAGCATCACATTTACTTGAGTAATATTATTATTGTCGCTACTCTTGCTGGAGTAAAATTTCTCTTTGATGAACCTTATTAAAAGAAGAACAAACAGGTTCAAAGACACACATCAACAAACCTTGAGTTTATTTTAGAATCTAATCTATTCCAATATTTTCTACCTACTGAGCTTTTTGGGCCATTTGGAGGTCAAGAAAACATATGGTAAAACTCCTATACGGTTACTGGAATAACCTTAACCTTTTCTAATATACATGTGACGTACTGTAAATCATAGTACTATAAGCAATATATGAATATTTTTTATTTCTTTGCCTAAATTGTGTTACATTGTAACTGTAATTTTAAAAAATCTTATTTTCATAAAATACCAAAACTTGCACATTATATGTAAATGCTAGCTTAAAAAGGTCACTGTAAGTAAAAAAGCCAGCATTATGATCAGCTACTTCATTATCAAAGCTGTAAGTGTTAAAGAGAGATTGTTAAATCTTACAAAATACTTTGTGGAGAGAAATCTTGGGAGTTGAAAGGAAGCTGACTAACATGACGTTAAACAATTCCCATCTCTGTTGTGTACAACTTATTTTCTGTCATTGTTAATCTTTACTCCCGGTTTGAAGTGACTGCCTAATGCTCCTTTTAGCACATTGTAAGCAGACTCATGATGACATCACTTCTATCCTCTGGTGGCCATTCTAGACCTGCCAACATCTTGTAAATAGAATCATGTACAAAATCCTTGCTTCCCACTACCTGTACCAAGCGGCGTCTGAATTGGACCATTCCTAATGGGTGGCAGCAAGTGTTCATATCTTAGTATTTTATTGTGTGCTTACAAGGCTTTCACTATTTGCTGCATGCTGTCCATGTTTCTATTTTCTTTTAGTTACTGTGAAAAAATATAAACCACAGTACATAAATAAATAAATTGTACTTCCTTTTAGTCCCTCCCCAGTGCTGTTATTTTTCAGAAGCCAGACACAGCAATTTTGGCCCAGAAATCCAGCCGTATGGATGTGTACCAATTTGCTGTCAGCACTGCTGTCCAACCTCTGGGGACGTAGCCTGATTACAGCATCATCACTTTCTTTGTTGTGAGAGTTGTGCTTGACTCTCTTGGTGCAGATCTATTCTTTGCAGCTCATCAGATATGCCTTTTCAAATGCTTTCTTGTGTTTCAAGCCCCTTGCATTTGTGTGGCCCCCAGTCACTGTGCTTTCTGTCTCTCTTAACCCTCAGGATGTCAGAAAGAGATTACTGTGGAGACTGTGTTAACAATGACAGCTGGCCAGTCATATAATCGGGCTGTTGACATGTCACTCACCATCACACATGTTTCCATTGGAAAGAAAGTATCAGAAAGGAATCTGCTGGTATATGTATGATTCAACTCTGACTCAAACTGTCTTTAGGCAGCAGTTTCTGCTGGAAAAATCTACAACAAATAAGAACTGGCAAATGTTTGAGGGCCACCAACAATTGTATGTTGTGGGAGTTTACCACATTATACAAACAGGACCATTAATGTGGTGTAGTTATTTCTTTACTTTGTAGCAAATGCACAAATATCATTGTCTACAAGTCTACAAAAACTAACATAAATGAATTCACTTAAAAAACACAGATATATCAGCTTGATGATCTATACTCATTGAATCTGCACAAACAGGCACATCATCAATCACAATGCAGCCCTCTCCACCCTCTTGTGGTAAGTTATAGACGCCGTGCTTTGAGCAAGTATGCCTTTGTATTCATTCGCTTTATGTCAACGTTCTGTAAATTCTCAGTTCGCTGAAATTATGTGTCCACTAACTTATGTTGGACTAAATTTTGTGCATTCTTCTTACATCTTTCCTCTCTATCAGACTGGAGGACATTTTCAAGTATTGACACAAATTGCCAGTTGGATTAAGGCTTCTAAGAGATTAATTGCTCCATTTCTCTTTGGATAATGACAATGTCTTGCTAGCTTTGGACAGAATTTAGAAAAGCTCTTTGGCTTTTGTTATAGGATTTATTTGCACATTTTAAACCATTAAAAATTCATTTCTGGGACATAAACCCAGTATTCTTCCAAACTGGTATGATGGTTGAACTTTCCCATCTTGTCTATCCTTTGTATTTTTGTTGTTTAAGCATATGAACCCTGAAGTATCTGGAAATAATTTCCAAGGAAGAACCAGACTCGTACAGTTCCACATTTCTCTTCTTGTTATTTCATCACATTTGTTTGACTTTTCAAGTATTATTTATTTTTTATTAAACAGGTATAAATAATTTTGGTAATCCTACCTAAACTAAAACAAGATACCTTTAGGGAGAAGTAGAAGTGTCAAAATCAGTATCTGAATCAGAAGAGTTAATCATAGGAAAATAGTGACAACTGCGGAAGATAACAGACAGATCAAACAATGGTGATGAGAAATAACAGAGGGAAAGATGAATAATAAGGAAAAGAGAGAGAATTAGAGGGGAATTCAAACCTGAAACTAATAAAATCAATAGACTGAAATAAACACAAATCAAAACATGCAAGTTCAAGAAAAAAGTCAAGATCCAAACAAATAAGTAAAAAGAAATGATCGAAACCGAAACATAAATGAAAACAGCAGTTAAAACACAGAAAGCTCTTAAGAAGGAAAATATATTTTATATTTTCAGCAGCGCATTTGAAATATTTAGTAAATGAAAATCTATAAATTTACAATAATTATTATAATTTTAATAAAAAATATTATATATAATAATATATTTTTATCCCATCAGAAAGAAACATAGTTGAATGAAATCAGTCAGCCAGTAACATACAGAAGTATGTTGTGTTCAATGCACATTTTCCTCCCAACAATACGGACAATTTTCAGTCAACCTTTAGATAACCATTGAAAAAATAATGTTCATCTAACTATTACTTTATCTTAGATAACAAACTTTGCTGTATTTCTTTTAATATTTTTATACCGAGGTGAACAACTGGATCCTTATTACTGTTAAAATAGAATATAATATGTACATTTTAAATATTGAATTGCTTCTGTACCTGCTGCTAGATCTAAATATTTTTCCTAGTGTTTGACATTACTATATTATATCCATAGAGAACTTTCTGCTATACATTTCAAACGATATTAATATATATTTTTTAGGGGTTGACAGGGTATGCATCCGTTCTAAATGCAAAGGCTTATGAGCCTCAGCCACTTCTGATTCCTTCTCTCTAACTGACTGACTTCCCCCACTTTGATCACAGAAGCGAGCTAAAGAAATTTAGGGGGACTCGAGTTTAATCATGCAGCAGAGCTCTGTTTGTGAAGCCACTCAGTGGTAGTGTAGCTTCATATGCTTGGAGACTTTTGTATGGTAATTTGCAGTGGGAGAGGGGGTTGGTTCAAAGAAACCCTCACAAATTCGTTAAAAATTTTCCTTTAGAAGTTTTCATGAAGGCAAAGCAAGATCAAAATATTACAACAGTTGTTATTCTAGCTAAGGCATTAGATGAAACAATGAATAAATTGTTAGTTATGACCTTTAATGAGGGTCAAAGCGCTTTTGTATAGAGTACTCTGCCTCTCTGTCTAATTAATGTGGCGGGCTCATCTGAAGCTGATGTTAAATACAAATAACGACAATTTTAACTATTTTTTTTTGACAGACTTGGGCTCCTGTAAATAATAAAAGTAGGTTAAGTTTTAGGATAACTGGACCCAGAAGCAAACAAACAAGACAAAATAGAAAATAAATTAGGTCAGTTTGTCAATTCTCTAACAGAGTTGTGTAAAGTGTTTAACAAACTACAGAATACTGTAAGCCTCCTCCATGTCCCAGTTAACAAGGTTAAACACACTGTGTTCAGTAAGATCCCAGTTATCATGAATGTATGAAAAATAAATATAAAAAACAGCCTCCTGGCCAGACTGGAGGCCAGATTATTGGAAACAGGAAGTACCCTACCGTAGCTGAGATGTAAGTTACAGATGTGTTGTCACTTTCGCTCCTAACTTTTCCCCTTTTGGTCTCTTAAATGCACTTGACAAAATGAAGCTACAAAGGATTTCGAGTTTTTGTCATGGAGCCCATAGAGCACCATGCTGAGGACATCTCTTTCTTCACAGAGAAGAGCAATGCAGCTAAATACTGAAGAATAACTACAGGAGACTTGAGGGCTTGAGAGAAATTCATGAAGGATTATCAGTTGCTGCATTTCAATGTTTAACAATGAAATATTATTTTAATTCTCATGAGATATGAGAAGGTTTGATGATTTCCATATTCTTTGGTCGTTTTGGGATTATTCCTCATAGGAATGTTATATTTTGCTTTATGGATATTTTATTCCTTACAGAAAGAGAACATGGCTTTCCGCTGCACCTTTGGAAGCAGATGCTGCTGTAATCTTTTGGAGGCTGAGCCGAAACTATCATGGGATTTCACGCGTCCTTCTCTCTGCCCTCCGCTTCTCTCTCTCTGACCTTCTCTTTTTTTCCATGTTCCCTCTCTTTTTATCACGTTACCTGACCTTCATTCAAAAAGGGCTTCCTAGCGAATTTCCATTTTCAAGTGGGCCCGATGAGCTTCTGCTCTCCCACTGTTAAAGTAATCATTAAAGCGAGTAAACAAGAGGAAAGGTGAGCAAAGTGCAGCACATTCAATAAAGCTACTGTGCTAGATTGTAGCAGGTGCACACACACACACACACACACACTCACACACATACATACACACACTAATGCACACACACAAGGTCAACCTGAACAAGATAAAGAGGAGCAGGGATCAGCGTTAAGTGGATGTTTCTTGACATTAACAAACCAACGGGCATTTCTCCAAGTGGGTCTGCAAATCCTGTGACATCAATTCCCCTGCCAGCCTGCACATGCGTTATCACCTGAACACTCACCCACACAGGCATGTTTGTCACTATGCACTGCTTCACCATGACATGAGCATGCTCACACCAGATGCACAAAGGCTACACCACTGCACAGGCACACAAATATAAGTAGTTTCTCTCCATTAAGCAGTACAGCTGCTGCTGTCACACATTTCTGACACTTTACGTGATCGGTTAATGGCACTAATTTCCCGGAGAGACAGCCTCCACCTGGCTTTGCTGCTACTCCATCAGCCTCTGATTAAGCGGGGAGGGTGAAAACCGCCACTCCGCAGAGCTCCTGGGTGGAAAACTGTTTTTCGGTCCGGGCAGCAGGAGGATTTTAAACGTTTGATGAAAGCATCTGCTGTTGATGGCTGAGTGGTAGGAGTTGTTTGGGGAGTGTTTTAAGGGGGTTCAAGGATAAAAACCGTGTGTACTGATAAGACTGACAGATTAGCCATTTTTGAAATATTTGGTGCAATCAGCAGTGTTGCGCCTCACCTGCTGTTCAGGCTTCTCACAAGGTGACCTTGCAATAATTTGTAGCATCTTTAGTACTTAAGCGGGCCCATTGTTGTTCCCATAGCAACCCTTCTGAGCTGACAGTGTGTTAAAAAAAGTATTTGGCCCCTTACAGAGTTCTTCTCTTTTTATCCTTTGTTTGAAATGAAATGTTTCAGATTAAACTGATTTTAATCTCAGTCACAGATAACCTATACATACAAAATAGGTACCAAAGATAAGTCCATCCATCTAGCCATTACCAGCGGCTTATTCAGGATCTGGTTGGAGGTACAGAAGCCTCCTTCTCAGCCATTTAGACCAACTCCTTTGGGGAAATTTAAAGATATTACCAGGCAAGCCAAGAGACTTATTCCCTCCAGTGTGTCCTGGATCTTCACTTGAGTCTCCACCTTACCAGGGAGGCATTCAACAGGCATCCTAACCAAAAGGCTGAGTCACTTAAATTGGTTTCTATCTATGTGAAATAGTAGCGACTCTAATCTGAGGCCCTCCTTGATGACCGCGCATCACCTATCTCTAGTCACAGTGCAGACACAATTTTGACTACTTATATGCAAGGTCTCATTTTTTCTTTTTTGGTCACTACCAAAGGTTTTGGTAGATGGACTGTAATAGATTGATCAGTAAATCAAGAGCTTTTGACATTCCATATCTCTCTTCACAAGACACACTGGTACATTGATCACATCACTGCTGTAACCTCAAAAACACATGTGTGCTAATGGTGGGCAAACAACTTACTGAAAAACTGTGTATCAGTCAAAATTGGTGACCACGCCGGTGCTTTCACGCTGTGGCTAAGAGGCTGAGGCAGAGCAGAGAGCGAGGGTATGATTACCACATAAGACAGGCTGATTGATAGAGCTAAGACTTTCCTTCTGGCTTGTTGTTTCTAACCAGGAGCCATGTAGATTTGCAAACTGCAGTACAACGATAAAGAGAAACCAGTACGCTTAATTTTCTACCCAGAATATCTGTAGCATAATTCAATTGCAGTTTCATCAACTATGTAAATAAATATATAGATTTTTAAATTACCTTATACAGCTTCAACAAAGTTTGCCAAAAATTTGAAATTTGCTCTCAAATGTATTTATTTTTTTGCTACTGAATTATATTTGCATAATAGGCGTAAGAAAACAAGAAGCCCCATGAATGTACGAATGCAAACACATGACTGCGTTATTCTACATTGTTGAAAATAAGTCAGGCATCACAGGCAGACTGTTTTGGCGTGATCGTCACACTCAAGTAGGCCATTACAGCCAAAGTGGAACACCAGGGTTCTCCTATCTGTGAAAACAGCGTGCGCCCTCTGCTCTCTCCTCTTTTTCTTTGCCGCGCTCTCAATGGGAAGGCCACATGCTCCTCTACGCTTGTTATCAGTACAAACAGAAATGCGGGTGGAAGTGAAGGCTGCACGCCCTGTACGACGCAGGGAGGATGAAAGAGCGGGAAAAAACAACAACAGGCAGGCACCAGAGGAACTCCGGGGACGAGTTTCTTTCAGAACGCACCTGCATCCGCGGGGAGCGTTCCCATTTTAACGCATTAAAAGACGCATGAAACCACATCCAATCATCATCTGAAGAAAAAAGAAAAAATCCAAAACCAGTCTATATCAGATGCACATTTCCCTGAGGGGATTAGGAAACAAAAAGAAACCAGAGACAATTCAAAGGCTTGCAATAGGCTTGTAATGAATAAGACATTGCATCAGAATTAGAACGAAAGTGAAATCTCCTTCTTCTCTGTTTGCTGTGGAACAAAGGACAGAGACAATCATTTGCTAGGCTGTCTTTTTTTGATGTCCTTGGAATCCAGTGCACGATGACAAGTAGTGATACACCCTAATAAATGTAACACACACAGCGCTGAGAGAATAAACATGTTAAGATCCAAATATAAGCCATGTCATCAGGCTGGCAGATCTAGTTGTCAGAAGTCTGCACAAACATCATGCATCCCTGTCCCTCAGTAAGTAACAAGAAAATTACTGAAATATTGCACAAACTTTGGCAACAATTTTAAGATTTGTAACTTTTGGGACAGAATGAACATTTAATTGCACATTGAAAACAAAAATAATCTGTTTTACATAAAATGGTGTGTTCTTGATGGGAAATCCTTAGCACATAGTTAGCTCAATTTTAATTAAATGATCCTCTTCAGTCCCTGATCCACATACATAGAACGACCAAAACTGGTGGAGAGCTTCTGGATCAAGATGACATCTGGAGGAAGAGTGTGAGATTTTAATGAAATCTCTGATGAGGAATGAAGGAGGAAAAGTTTGTTTTCCTATCGTCATGGTTTTGTGAGGTTTATTAGTTCAGAGACGAGATCAGTGGAGAGAGAGCAGGCACAGGAAATTACTTTGGGCAACCACTAAGTGAAAAATTCCCATAGTAACCTCTCATTATAGGACATCTAACATATAGGAATTATAATGTTTGCATAAATTCTCATCTTTCAGGATCTGATGGGCAGGATTGGTTTCAGGTGCAAGTCATCAGGTACAATCAGCAGCAATTTTTAGAGAAGTCGGTTTCCTGAGGCAAACGCCAGATGATTCCATCATATTCAGTGGTAATTAATCCAAACTTAGTTTATTTATGTTCCAGTTGATAATTTAGGGTTACCCTTCCACAAAAACCCTTTTCTTGCAGAGTACACCTCGGTCGACTCTTCCACATTTAGCAAGAGCTAATTGTGGGTTCCTAGATAACATTTTGGCGGTTTAGAAGCTTCTTTTAACTTTGTTCTGCTTTTAGTGTTGGTCTTTTTGGAAAACCAAATCAGAGCATATTGGCAGTTTCCAGGTCCATAGTTTCATTTAACAGTGGACTAAAGTAACTTTGTTACCTTTGATAGTTACGAAAATGCTGTATACATGAAAAACAACCAAAAAGAAAAAGGGTGACTTTGGGTTATAGCCAAATCTAATGCCCTGAAATTGGCTTCTATCCAGAACCACATCATCTCCAAAAAACCGAATGGAGACCACAATGGAGCACACCAGTATAGACTGAATAATAGCAAAAATTTATATTTTCAATCTCTGTCTGTCATGGAACTTGATAAATTAGGACAAGTTAGAAAACAAATTTTTTAGGGTTAAGATAGGGGTCTGTAAAGGAATTACACATGGAACAATTTACAATTGGCAATATAAAATCACAACATACATGCTATTAGTAGTATAATGTCCTAGTAATTTGAACTTTACTATTACTTCAAGAAAGTTTCACATAACAATTTACAGTTACTATTCTGTCTCCAACACATTTTACTACATCCTCTTATGAGTAAATATGTTTTACAGCGACAAGGCTAGAAAAAACTAAATGTTCATCCTGGTAATTAAAGTTCTTTAACAGATACCGGAACAAGCTAAAGTTGGATAATGACGGCTGATTAATTACTCTGGCTTCCTGTAGGACCTGGATGTGTGACATAAAACATTTAATTGTTGAATTTAAATCAAATGATCGGAGTGACAGTTAAAGAATATTAAGGGAATTATAAAAACAACAAATTACAAATTTAATACCAAATATTTTCAGTTTGAAATCATGAGCATTTAATTTCTGTTTTTTCATGTGCATTTTGAAAATGATTCCTTTGCACTTTGGTTTTACATGAATACAGATTCATTTTAAGGCATACATATTCAAATTTGGATAGAACACGTTTTCAGCCATACTCAGAGGTTTCAAAACTAGATTTAAAATTGCCCACAGAACTCTGATCAATACAATAATTACATACAAAATCCTTTCAAATTAGATTCCAGGGACAACAGGACTTATATAAACAGCATGCTGTACATCCATCTACTCACACTTTACATGTTATATTAGAAAACAACTCTGCATGCATGATATAATTCAGGTAGCTACTCACTTTCCATAATCAAATTGCGTTCTCTTCAACAAAGAGAATATGAGTTTTTCATGCTTTCTCTGCATTACAATACCATACATTGTGAAGAAAAATACCCTTTTTTGCTTGTTTTGCTGTGTTAACTTTGCAAATTTTGCACATTAAATAAATCCAAGCAGTTTTGTTGTGAGCAGATTATTATTTCCCAGGTCACAGTCAAGATTAGTTTTTGTTGTTGTACATAATGTAAATTGAGTTTCATTAACAAAGAAATACAGGAACAGATTAGTTATTGACTTTGCAAGTGGTGTGCCTTTCTATATTTAGATCCCTATAATCTGCTTCCCTTTGGGGCCAATGGTTTATAATTTAAGCTCTTTCCATATCCAGCTGTTCTGCGGACACCTTTGAGATCAGATGGAGAACATAATTGAACAAATGGCATCATGAAAACTAACCAACACAACAAACCATGTCAAGGAGCAAGTCGGGGAGAACTTTAGGTCAGCTTTGAAGGATTTCACAAAGCACTGTTGATCCAAAATAAGGCAAAGAGACCATGCAAACTTACTACAAACCTACCATACAAGGTGGAAGAATCCTTTGACTGTGAGAGCTGTGCACTCCCCAAAATCTGAACTTCAGAGAAGAGTAGCAGAACAAAACCTTTGTTGAAAGAAAACCATCAGACTTTCAGTTTGCTAGAAATCATACATGGAACGCAACATATCTGTGCCCAAGTTAAATGACAAAAATCATACATACATTTGGCCAACATTATAAATGCAACATCTGCGCAACATTCAGAACACAATTCGTAACACAGTTACAATTGTGGTGGCAGTATCATGATCAGATAGTGTTTAAACCAACTACTGGGCTACATACTGGTCGAATACATATCTCTGTCACACTGCTCTGGTGGTTTTATAGATTTTCCGGTTTGGAATCTAGTCTTCATTTTAAAACCATGAGTTGTCATTTGCAAAAATATAATAAAAACATATTTGCTCTTTTTTGTGGAGAAATATCATTTTGTTGTATTAAAGGACCATTTCACTGAATCACAATAAAATAATAAAATGGGGTAAAAAAACAGATTTGTATGTGTTACGGACTAAATAGCTGTAACACTGATGATAAAAGATGTTTGACTGTAAAAAATCAGAAAAATTGGATCAGCATGTTCTCCAAGGGTTCTAGAAAAGCAGCAGATCATATGTCTATGTTTTATATTTTATACATACTGTATATTGTGTGTGTGTGTGTGTGTGTGTGTGTGTGTGTGTGTGTGTGTGTGTGTGTGTGTTTTTTTGAGGTGGGGGTGGGGGTGGGGGGTTAGGTTTTAAGAAAAAGGTCAAAAAAGACTTTAGTTTGTGTTTTTAAAAGATAGATTATCTCAAACAGCACAAACGCTTTTTTTGTAGCTGTCTAACAGAGAAAACTGGGATGGTTTCTCTGTGGTGAATGCAAGTCACGTTTTGATTTAATCTCCCTTCAGACAACTTTAGTTTTCGACCTTCAGCTTTACTGATGAGGAACGATTTGAAGCCTGGCATCTTATCCTGGGCTGAAAACCGGCCCCTGCCATGCTGTGGTCAATTCAGCCATCGAGCAGCCTTATCTCCCAAGGGAACTCTCCTCTGGCCTGATGTCTAGATTTCCGCGCAATAGTTCTGTCTGCTTTAGGTCCCAAGTGGCTGACACAGCATGCAGAGAACAGAGACAGCCTTGGCTGAAATCTGACTTCGATAACATTCAGACTGAGTGTGACAGGTATTGAAACACACATTCACTCACAGACACACACGCTGCTGATTGCTGGTTTGATGTAAAAAAAGAAAAAGATGTAAGGAAAGTTGTTAATACTGATAACACTTTTTGTTGAATCGTTAACAATAGATCAATTAATCTGCATCAATGTCAAAGTAAAAACCTAAGATCTGATAAAGTTACAGTACTGCAAGCTGCCACACAGTGTCTCTGACGCACCAATAACGTCAAAAAGACGAGCTGGACTCTAGTAATGAGGTTTTGTCCTCCCAGCTCCCACAGCGCCGGGGGAACAGTTGAATGGACTGAGGTCTAAATGAGATCCAGCTGTTCTTCCTTTTGATTTATTCTCCTTTCTTGTGTGCAATATGGTGCAAAAGCATTTGGCACTATCAGTTTAGCTTCTCTTGGACACAAAAAAAAAAAAAAAAGGAACTGGTCACTTTAACATATTCGCTTCAGTTTATGTTTTGTAACTGGGAACTTTGTGTAGTTCTGAGAACTTGGGTTCATGATGATAGATGACTTACAGGCATAACCAGTTTATACCCTCTAATAGCCTATGCGTATTCGACAAGTTGGTTAAAAGAAAAAGAAAAATTGCTGATATGTTTCGAATGAATTACTTACATCAGATTTACTTTCATAAACATTTACAATGCTAGACAAACGGATTGAGGTCAGTTCTCTCGCTGTAATTTCAATTAGGGCAATTCTAAACCATACTTCTGTTCTTTAATGGTTCGGTTCAGAGGCAAACTGGCTGGTCTTCTTTTGATCATTGTTCTGATGAGTCAAGAACTGAATCTTCCAGGATTTCTCCTAGAGAGAAACAATGGTTGAATTAATTATAACAACGCCACCATCTCTTACTGTTAGTATGAAAATGTAATGTTTGGAAATGCTTTAGTTTTACCCAGGACACAAAAGGTAAAATGTCTTGTTTGTCTTATCTGCTTACAAAAAAGTCTTGTGTTAACCAGGCTCACTGTTGGCAACAGTGAGCCCCAGTGTTAATTTTGCGCAGCAGAGGTTTTTGCCTTCTAAATATCCAGATATATGCATATAAGATTGACGTTAAACAGAACTGCAACTAAGGTCTGCGTTGCTCTATATGTTGTTCCAAGCTTTCTGCTTCCTAAACCACTTTTATAATTGCTCTTTTAGACATGCTCTGCAGAAATATCTGTAAACTGACGAGTTTTCCATTAAGTAAGTTGTTGATATTTATTTAAAAAATCACCTGTGCTTAAAGAATGTCATTTAAAAAAAGCTTCTAATCTTCCTTATTTGGATAGAATGATTTTAAACAAATGCAGGTTTTTTATCTGGTAGGATTGTTATTGTAAAAGTAGCATAAAAAGTATTTAGATCATGTTACAATGTTTTTTTTTTAAACTGTCTGAACCATTATTCACTTTAAATTACATTAAGATAAAAGTACTGTAGCGAATAAAACACTCTGAACATCTCCATGTTTAACTACTGCATTGTGAGCTCATGAAGCCAGAACGTGCACTGTTGCTCTCTAGTTTTCTTCCGTACTTATAACCCTTATTTTACGCCAGGGTGATTTAATGATAGAAGTGTATTGTTTAATTTTGCCCCTGGTAAACTGCATCATCCCTTAAGAGTAAAAGATGATTTTTTTTCTTATTTCATGCTGGAATACTTATTTAATAGTGTTTAAATATATAGTTTCACCACAAGCAGCTTTAGCTTTCAGTGTTTCTATAAATTGAATAGTGCTGACGTCATTTGGCTGGCTACTATTCTGATAGCTTCATTCTAAACAGCGTCATTATAGACTTGCTGTGGACAAGGTTGTTTCTTTAAGTTCCCACCAAAAACTCAGAAAATTGAATTTACCTTTAAAAAATCCTCGCCCCCATTATGCTCTAATGGTAGAAAAGCTAAATGGCATAAAACGGATGCATAGATGTAAATATCTGAGCGTTGTTCTTGATAATGCTTTGTACTTTGACTCACGTTTAGCTACAACAGTAAAACATGTGAAACAATGTTTGTAGGTTTTTTTAGAACATTTCAAGACTTGTTATTGTTTCATGTGAAATATTGACCCTTTTGAAGTAAACTTGTCAGTAAATGTGTTTAAATGTTTTGTCTCATTGCTTGATACTGTAATCTGTTTCTGGTGAATAAAACTAGAATTACTAACTTGGTTAAAGCGGTTGGGAAGTTTTCAGCGAGGATCCAAGAACTTTTTTCATTTTATGTTCACTGTAGTCTGGAATAATCTTATGATAAATTGTAGGGCTTATCTGCTGCTTTTCTCAATTCACCAGTACTGATTGGGTTCCCATGTAAATTCCCTCTATAGTTTTCGAAGTTGTTTAAGGATTTTTTCTTTAATCAAATCTTTACCTTATAATTTACTCATCTTGCATTTTGGACCTACTTTCTCTCATGTAGTGAGCAGGAACTGGACCAAAATGCATAGCAGACAACGACAGTTTCAAAGTTGAGGATTTATTCAACATAATGATGACTTACAAAGCGTATGGCAGCGAGGACAACTAGTAACACAGGGAACCATGAGGGAGAATCGGGCAGGGAGGAAAAGGAGGAGAGAAGCTTCAATGCTACCGGTGTGCGCTGGAACCAAATCAATAACAGTAAATGCAGCTGATACTAAATGTAAAGAGGCAGGCTGAGAGACAGAAAGAGAGAGAGAGAGAGATAAAGCAGGTGAAAGAATATAGAAAAAAAAGAAAAAATATTAACACTAATCATAAATAAACATACGGAGGTACAAGATGAAACTAATAAAACTAAAAACAATAACTAGAACAACTAATAGTACAGAACAACGCAAAAACAACAAAATAGCACGGATCATGACAAGTTCATCCTCACATCATGACAAATTGCTTTTATTTGTTAAAAATAGCCGCTGTTTATGCAGTTTTTAAGAAAACTTGACACACTGTACCTTTCCTCATACACTACCTACACAAACAGAAATAATACCCTCTACAGTAGTGTTAGTAGTGTAAAGCAGCGGACGAACGTCACCTAGAAGAGCCATTCCTTCTTTTGGTAGAAACCTTATGTTTGTGTCAAGTGTTTTACAACTAAATGTGGAATAGTAGTAAAGAGTAGAAGAAAAAAAACACGGGTAAAATGCTGCCCTTTATTTTGATTATTTTAAAGAAGACTCATTTTTCTGGCCTGGTATTGTAGATTTGATCAAATCCAGTATGGTCAGAGTACTGAACAGTGTGGAAGTGTTTGCTCTTGATCATCTCTAAAAATCGGTAATTCAGCTATCTTGTGAATAGTGGGAAAGGAAGTGTCTGAAACCCAGCGTTCCTGAGAAAGGGGGATCTTTTGACCTAGGGGTATCAGACTTTGTGGTTCAGGACACAAATCACCTTGGGCTGGATAGGAGAGAGTTACTGATTATAAATACTTGTGGGAGGCTCTAATAAGTTCAAATCTCATACTGACACTCAGCTGTAGCTGTGAAATAAATCCTTATCGATTGATTTCTAATTGGTTGTCTAAACTATTTATTTAAAGTTAGAATTACAAAAGCACAGCAACCTATAGGAATAATGCAATACAATAAAAGAGCTTAAATATATTGAGTTGGAGAGACACAGTAACCAGAGGCACTAGTCAGAGGCAAAAGAAAGAATAGAAAATGGAAAACAGCTGAGGAAGGGAATAAGCAGCAAGGCTGACAGAAGGGGCAAGATAAACAGAGCAGAAAAGAAGAGGGAAAAAAAATAATGTAATCACTAAAAAGAAACAAACAATAAAGGAACAACTCCAAACATAAGTACTGGGAATAAATAAACTATCACAATCGCTAAAACTAAAAAGCAATAAATAGAAGCAAATATGAAACCCAACGTCCAAACCACAGATGGATTGTAACATGAATATGTCCCCTATGTAAAAACAGATTTTATACAATTCTTTTTCTGAAGAATACAGTACATCTTTTAAAAAGCTGATCGCAGACAGCAAAAAAGTGGATACATTTAATTGAGTTTAAAAGCGCCTCAAATTCTTTCAAATGCAGGTCACGCTTAGACAAACATGGAAGAATACAGGAAACCCCATTCCACTGGATCATAGCTGTATTCCAGATCCAAATTAACAAAGGTCTACAATTAATTGGGATTATCATAACAATTACAGTGTTAAGCCAAGCTATACGTGGGAACCATACAAAGACCTATGCTATATTAAAAATTAATTCTGAAAAGGTTACGCTAAAACCGTTTGTGTTGTTTCTGTTGTTTGTGCTGTTTAAGCATTAATGCCTATACCACTGCTTATCCAAAAAGGTGAAGGCAACATTTTCAATTTATTTACACATACCCTCTTTCTTGACTAATAAAACATATAGGAAACCATACAATTTTATTTGCACTTAACATTAACAACTCAAGTTCAAAACCAAAGAGTAAAGTAGACCCAAACACAAATAAAGTTACCTCCCCTCACTCCAATCAAGGCATTTTTTCCAAGTATAGCTGCTTGACCACACTTGGGTGTGCTTCCATGGCAACAGATGATCAAATGACCTCAAATAAAATTCAAGACTGTTGAGAAAAACAATGTATTACAGTTCAATTAAACTAGCCAAACAGGTTTGAATGAAAATAGACACCATCAGACATCAAAAAGATAAGCGGGATGGAAAATGTTTGGATGGAATTAATTTGGTGCATTGAGAGTAAAAAAGACAGCAGTTGTTTGTGATGGCATGGATCCTTTATTTTCACCGCTTTTGGTAAACTTTGATATAATGGGTTGTACCGTAGGCCGGTGAACTGCATACTGAAGCATAAGAACAACAAAATATGGTTTGTTTGACAGACCTTCTCTGCTTGATTTGAGAATGATGCTTTTGATCCATGAGGAATATGTGCCTATTGAACATCTGTTAGAAGCAATCTGCAGATATTTTACTCCAAAACTCTGATTAGTGGCTGTGAACCGACTAATAACAGAAGGGTATAAGTCAAATTGATCAGAGCAAACAAAAAGTGAGAAATCAATGCCATTTCAGGACTGGGGAAAGGTAACAAAACTAAAACTGATTCTCTCTCATTCGGCATGAAAATTAAGTGAAATGTATGGTTTTTATTTCTTTAGTTGTCTAAATGGAACAAAGAATGATTTGAGGAGTGCCAGTCAAAAACAATGGGAACCAAAAGGAAAGTGTGAACAGAAAGATGTCTCCAACTATGAGGCACACCTGTTACCAGATAACCTCTAGCAACTTTAGACTTCTCATGAGTGTCAATATCAGCATCCAATCTGAAAATTATGACACCTGTGCCAAAAATATGTTCCAAGAATTTTTTGTTTTATCTAGTTGAAACTGTCATGTTGCTCTCTCCTGATATGTCAGCGCTGAGAAGAAAGCTCAAGGAGGCTAACAAAAATGTTCATTTACTTTTATTAGATAAACGTATTAAGTCTGACTTCTTTATTGAATGTTTAATGTTTAAACCTTATCTAAGAAATGTATTGACATGTCTGAAATTAGACGTACATAAATTATGTATTAACGATATAAGTTTTTTGCACTAAGTACATTTTACTGTTCTGAAAATTCCCCTTACCTTTTCAACATACAAAAATGGCCCTATTTAACAGCGTCTAATCCTCAATAATGTTTAGGATTGAGAGATTATAAATGAGGTCAGAAAGTGATGTTTGATGAGAAGGCCTGTCTCACAGTTTCCCCTCTATTTTATTATAAAATATGCTCTGATTTGAAGATATAAGAGGTATCTGTGGTTCTTTCAGGTTCTCAGCAAGCACGGCTTTAAAAGCTTGATTTCTGCTCTAGTGGGCAGTCATGTTGAGAGATGAAGGCCCCCCTAAACTTTTTCTATGTAATTGCCAGCATTTCACTGGAATCAGGAGCCCAATTCAACCACTAAGAATATCCCAATGCCATCCACCCCTCCTAAAAACTTTACACATGACATATTGCAGTAAGATAACGATCATTCTCCTACTGTAAAACCTTTTAAATTCAAACTTTTCTTTAAACTGTCAAAATATAGAGTTATGATTCCTCACTTCAGAGAACACATGCAGATCCTCCAATGTCCAGTTGTAGTGTGCTTTACAATGCTTCATGCAAAGAAGTGACCGGAGTGAGAAATGTTCTCTATGATCCTTCACGCTTCTTCACTATGTAGGTCTACCAGTAGAAGGTAGAGGGCAGTCAATGAGTTTTTGTTCTGTGCGGTTTCTGTTTGATGTTGTTTTTTGGGAGTACACTTAGAAATCGTTGATGGCTCTTTTCAAAAAAGTAACTCCCTGCTCAATGTAGATGTCAGGTCTCCAAATAGTCTCCCTCGATGTATAATAGATCAACATCTGTTCCTTTCCTATTCTTTTATGAGCTTCTATCTTTATAGTGTTAAGGAGCAGTTTGTTATCCCTGCACCAAGCTGATTGCTGGTCCACCTTACCTAATGGCACCTCTAGGCAGACTCATTGCACCTTGAGATGAGCCCCACCACTGCGGTGTTGTCAGCAAATTTGACAAAGGTCTCTGTGCAAAATTGCAGTCATTAGAGCAGGGGGCAACAGAGCAGAGGTTGACAGATGGTTGGATGCCTACCAGAACTGACTGTTGTTGATTAGTCAAAAAGCTTATAATTCACATACGGATGGAGTAAGGAAATCCTACATCCCTCAGTTTTTTAGCCAGTGTGTAAGGGGGAATGGTGATAAAAGCATTCCATCAAAACACTATTACTACTGGAGTGCCTGCAACTGGCCAGTGGTTGTTGATTGCAAAGATGTGGGGTTGGACAGTTTTTTTCAGGTGCTGCATTGACCTCCCCGTACACGCCCCTCAGTAAATAAGCAAATTAGTATAAATGCAATAGAGGCTTTGACTCTTTGTCCATATAAATAGGACCTGGGCCTTTAGCAAAACAGAGAAAAAATACTTGAATGAATGCGAAATAGTGCTGTTGGTGTGCGAGGTTTAGGCAGAAAAAATACATTTGGAAGTCACTCCTCTGGTGTTACTAACGCGATGATAAAAAAAATTGTGGCAGGAGTTGGCAAATGCTATTAATCCGTCTTGAATTGATATCTATGGTCATATCATGTTGCATATAATGATGTATTTGACATTGTTTCAGATGTCATGGACATTTGCATATCAAAAACCTGTCACATATTAATTAAATGAACGATCTTGCGACCAAATTTCTTTTCAGTAAGCGCCTGAAAAAGGCTGGGAAGTGAGGAGACAGAACAGAGCAAAGAAGACAAGGACTGCACACTTTCTTCCACACTTCAATAACTGAACATAATGCTATCAAAAATGATCAGAGACCTCTAACAAACAGTCATAAAACCCCAGGTTGATGGCTAGCCAAAGGCTATCGGGCCCAGCTTAGCTATCAGGCTAGACAACAGTCGTAGGCTGTGACCCTCGTAGCTGTTCCAGGGAAAGACGAGGATGGAAGGAGGTAGCTGTTATTTATGTGCCCTATTAGGGCTCTGGCACAAATTTTTGCTTTAGATTTGAACACTGCCTCTACAGTTGACTTTTCAAAATCCCCAAATTGAAAAAGAGACCATCCCTTGTTCTCTGTAGTTTTTTGTTTTGCTGAACCTGAAAATTAGTGACGAGTTCAGGCTCAACAATGTAAACTGAAAAAAAAGCAAAATCTTTTTACCGTCAACATACAGCAAAGGTCTTTCAATGAGGAAGATAGTTTCTAGTAAAACTACTTGATTAATTAGCTTCAACGACCCTGCGGTTTTTATATCTGAGTAAGAAAATATGAATATGTATTTTCAGAATTATGTACGATTTGCAGATATTTGTGCAGGATTATGACAGATATCTTTGATTTTAATTGATTTTCTGTGAAGTGCCTTGAGACGAAGCCTGTTGTAAATTGGCGCTATATAAATAAACTTATTCTTGATTCTTGATATCTTCCATCAATAAATAACAGTTGATGCTTCTGTATGTCTCTGCATTTGTATTGTACCACATTTGAAAGTAGAATATTTAGAGTAATTTTTTTAAGAGAAAAGATTGAAATTGGGCCAAGAAAATGTCAAACATGGGTCGCATATGAGCAAACAACAGATTTATGTTGAGCGTTGAGAACGTTGAGAGTACTGGGTCCCAGAAGGACAGGTGTATTGCAAAACATGCTTTCAGTTTAAGGGTTTTGGTAGAGCCAACTTGGTGTTGGCTGGCAGGTGATGGCAGAGCGGAGGAAGGCAGAACAAGATGACACCTGAAGAAGCAGCAGCTAGACACTACCAAGACTGTCAGACCAGCAGATGGAGCATAGTTGTCCTGCGGCTCCTTTTGTTCCGCATGATAAAAAGTCCAACTGCCGACATGCACGGTGATGAGCAGGGCTCCGGAAAGCACAGTGGCAGAGATCCTCTAGCAGGATCGAATGGATATGACAAAAGAACTGGGGACATAGATACTTTATTGCGATTACATAGAGTCCTTAATAGTTGGGGTTGGCATTTTATAAACACCTGCCATCAAAACATTTGGGGGTGTTTTTCTATTACCACAAACAGTTCTTTAAGTGAAATTGTATGAATTTCTTTATTATATAAAGTTTCAGCAGTAGTGATCTGGGCACTTTTTCTTTTTAGAACAATTATTTACTACAGCAGGCCTGCGATGTATAATCTCTATTTGATGAGTTTTAGTCTGGCTGTGGAGGAGGCGCTGTTGTGTCCATAGATCTTTAAATAGTTTGTTCAAATCTGTGGGATATTGTTTAAACTGTTGACATATTTTATCCAGCAGTATCTTCTGCTTTCATGTTTTGATATTTACATGTTCGCGTGTAAATAGTAAATAGTTAATTTCTTAAGTGAAAACCTTGTTCCTCAAAAACATTGCCTTATGAGAATAGTTTTCTTAATACATTTGGCAATAGTGTGAAACAGTAGGCGCTGCAGATTTAAACCAAAAAGCATAAATAGTTTTGGAAACAAAGATGGGAAGATGGTTGCTGCCAAAAACAGACAAGATAGATTTCCAGCTGCTTTTAAAATTCCTTTTAAATGTTGGTGTTTGCTCTGCCAACTTTTTTCTCTAGATTTTTGGGATTTGAAAAACATTTGAAGGCAGTTCAGCAGCTGTTTGGTTAGTTTTTGTTTTTTTTACCACAGACAGGAATGACAGTATTGGAGCAGCATGAGATCCATTTTGTTTTTATACGACCAAGGAGAATTTGACATACCATAGGGAGATTTTTTCTTTAACTATAATTAAGAAGGGTACAATATAGCAGGTGCACACAGGAAGCAGCTAACATTAACACGCTACCACAGACAAGTTTCAGCTAAACAAACTCGACATAGTAATCACAGTCAAATGTAAGCAACTTCTTTGTCTCTCTATCAAATGTCAAATGTTCCTCCCCTCCCACCCAACACACCATATATCTTTCCTTCTCCTGTGTCTTTTTATCCTACGATCTTTTTTTGGTTACATTTGCACATTTTACTTAGAGTCAGCTCCCTTATTTTTTCTTTTGATCAAATTTGGCTAAAATTAAACAATTAATATTCCAGCTTTCTCTACATTTACTGTCTCAGATTTAGATTTTTTTTTTTACACTGAAATCTAACCACATTTATTTGACTTGAGATGACAAAGTTGCACAGTTATATCATATTTTCATAGTAACACATTGGTATTATTAGAAAGATTATGTATTTGTAAATTTGCTGTTCTGCTTTTAATCTTTTCCCCTTTGACCAGCCTGGTGTAATCATGTGTGACCACTTGTTCAACACTTTGATGCCAGACAATTCTGTCACGTTGTGATCAATGACTCGAGCAGAGGTTGAATTGAGAGAATAAATATTTATTTTTGGGGAAGAGTAATGAACATAAACATGAAACGGAACATACACAGGAACTAGAGCAAAGCGGAAACGGAACAATGCGGAACATAAACAAACAGAGAGGGGAGGCGGGACTACTAAATGTAAACAAAGCGGAGAACTCAAATGAGACGCGGGAACTACAAACGTAAATAAACACTACAATCAAATAAACAAACCAACTAAAGAACACGGGAAGGGGGAAATAAACTAACAGATAAAAATAACAACAATAATAATCACCAGGGGAAGAAGTACGGGAAACCGGAGACTACAGGAACTGAGACGCGGAAAGTAACAAACAGTGTACAGGACGGGACCAGGGGAGATAACAAAAATAAGAAGAACCAGGACAGAGAACTTAGCGAGCAGGAGAGGAGGCTTACAGGGAATGTGCAGGAACCAACAGGAGATGACGCAGAGAGACGAGAAGGCAAATCAACAGACGATCCAGCGGTGAGTGAATGAATGAATGTGGCTTATGTATGGAGGAACCGGGGTTGGATTGGTGGAGAAGATGATTAGATAATTTAGCATAGGTGGAAAAGATAATGATGGAACTCAAGCTGCAGGAAACACACGGAGAGAAAGAGAGAGAACACAGAAAAGAACAACAAAACAATAACTAATGATAACAAAGTAAAAGAAAGCAACTACAACAAATTAAACAGCAGACTAACCAAAGAACCAATACACAGATCATGAAACAGGGAGAAAGAGAGAGCCGACAGCGAGGGAGAAAACAAATACTCAACCCAACTAGAAAATCACCTAAACAAAACAATAACTAAATATAATTAATGATAACAACGACTAAATAATAATGAACTGAATCAAATGAAAACATTGATCATGACAAAATTAACCATTGTTATGACAGGAAAGTTTATCATAACCCCTCTACTAATATGTTTGACATAAGATATTCATGCTTTAAAATCCCAAATATGGATATTTGTTTTACAGGTAAATTATATATTATGTTTTGTTCTATGCTCCACCTCCTCCTTTATGATTTGGTGCTGGGTTTTAAGGAAATGAACAAAATGTATTTATGTTTGTGATTAAAGTTTCACAAAATATGGAAAAGTTCAAGGGGTATAAATACTTTTGGAAGTCCATGTAAATGCTATTATGTACTAAAAACGCTCTCTTGTATAGTTTTTCAATATCTTGATTCATGTTAGTCACTTCTAGTCACCACTAGACCAGGAAAGCATGTAAGAATGATATATCTATAGTATACAATGATGTTCAGAATGATTATCATTGGTATTGAGTAAATTATTAAAAGTTCTAATTTAATATTTTCAATGGATGTCATGGAACAAATCAAAAGACAACATAAAATACAAATTCTAATATGTTAAAGAATAATAATAAATATTATAGATGGAAACTATCAAATTGAGGCAGACAATACTCTTAAACAAATGTATTTATTTCTATATAGAACTTGTGAAATTAATACCTACAGAAGGTAATTTACATACAGTATATTTTAGAACAATACTGGGAGTTAAACACTATGAATCTATCACTATCAGAACAACATGTCAGGAAAAGGTGCTAATGACTCGAGCAGAGGTGGAGTTGAAGGATAAATGATTTATTGTAAAGATGGTGAATGAACAGAACATGAAACGGAACCATACAGGGAACTACAGACAACGGAACACGCGAGACGTAAACAAAAAGAGCGCGGAGGCGGGACTACAAAAATGTCAACAAACATGAAATTACAAGAGACGTAGGAACTAACATAAACAAAAACAATGACACTAATAAAATAAACAAACACTAACACGGAACACAGGAAGGGAAGAACTAGACTAACAGAATACAAATAATAACAATAACGATCACGGGGGGGGTACACAGGAACCGGGGACTAAGGAAACTAAGACACACAAGGAACACGGGAGGAGACAAGGGGACCGAGGTGAAGAGCCAGGACTAAGAGCTAGCGCAAGAGACTTACCAGAGACATAGGGACTGAGAAACTAAGAGAGAGAGGCGAGGACATCAGAAGAGGAACTCAGGAAGGACAACAGGGAAATGGCCAGAGGGAGATGATGCAGGAGGCAAGGCTAGAGGTAATGAGGGATAATGGGGAGAGACGAGGAGGCAAGGCTAGAGGCAACGAGGAACAGCGAGGAGAGACGAGCAGGCAAGGCTAGGAGCAACGGGGAACAAAACAGACGATCCAGCGGTGAGTGCATGATTGCATATGGCTTAAATATTGAGAACCGGGGTGTGATTGGTGGAGAAGATGAGTGAATTATTGCTGACAGCTGTGAATGAAGGCGGAGTGACGAGACACAGGAAGAAAACAGAACTAAACCAAACACACATTATGACAGTACCCCCCCCTTAAGGCGGATACCAGACGCCAACAACCGACACGAATGAAAAACCAAAACAAAACACTGGGTGGGAGGAGGGGGATGGCCTCAAAAGGAGGGCTAAAACAGAAAAAAAAAAAAAACCTCGAAACCTAAAACAACTCTGCACGAGTGAAAAAGAAAACAAAAAACAAAAACAAGAACGTTAAACAAAAACCAACTCCTAAGAGCGAAAAAACACCAACCAGAAGATAACGTAACAAAGAAAAACAACAAGAAACAACTGAAAATAGTCCGGAAAACTGTGCCAGACGTCCGCGACAGTCCGGCAGGAGGCCGCCTTGGAAGGCCAGCGAGAGTCCGGCAGAAGGCCGCCTTGGAAGGCCGGCTAGAGTCCGGCAGGAGGCCGCCTAAGCGGCGGCGAGAGTCCGGCAGGAGGCCGCCTTGGAATGTCGGCGAGAGTCCGGCAGAAGGCCGCCTAAGCGCCGGCGAGAGTATGGCAGGAGGCCCGAAGACTCGGAGGACGTCCCGGAGGACGCCGACAGGAAGCCCGAAGACTCGGAGGACGTCCCGGAGGACGCCGACAGGAAGCTCGAAGACTTGGAGGACGTCCCGGAGGACGCCGACAGGAAGCTCGAAGACTCGGAGGACGTCCCGGAGGACGCCGACAGGAAGCTCGAAGACTCGGAGGACGTCCCGGAGGACGCCGACAGGAAGCCTGAAGACTCGGAGGACGTCCCGGAGGACGCCGACAGGAAGCCTGCAGACTCGGAGGACGTCCCGGAGGACGCCGACAGGAAGCCCGCAGACTCGAAGGACGTCCCGGAGGACGTCCCGGAGGACGCCGACAGGAAGCCTGAAGACTCGGAGGACGTCCCGGAGGACGCCGACAGAAATCCTGAAGACTCGGAGGACGTCCCGGAGGACGCCGACAGGACGCCTGCAGACTCGGAGGACGTCCCGGAGGACGCCGACAGGAATTCCGCAGACTCGGAGGACGTCCCGGAGGACGCCGACAGGAAGCCCGCAGACTCGGAGGACGTCCCGGAGGACGCCGACAGGAAGCCTGAAGACTCGGAGGACGTCCCGGAGGACGCCGACAGGAAGCTCGAAGACTCGGAGGACGGCGACTTAACCCCAGAAGATCTGGAGGTCGCCAGCCAGGACAATGTCTTGAGGACCGCAGACGGCGGCGACAGAGCGCTCTCGATGGCGGACGCAGACCCTCCGGGATAGCATCAGCCCAAGGTAGGCCACACTGGACCTCCTTGTAGTTCACCCGAGACAGCAGCTCCTCCTGGGGAAATGCAGGAGAGAGATACGGGTCCCACTGGACCCCCTCGAGGGATGCTGGAGAGAGAGGCGAGTCCTGGGACGAGGACTCAGCCTCTGGATCCTCCGGGGACGAGAGCTCTGGTTCTTGCCCCTCCTGGGGCGAAGGCTCCCCCTGGAGCACCGACTCTCCGGCAGGATTCCCCTGTAAAGACACAGGAGAAAGAAGCGGGTCCCCCTGGACCCCCTCAAGAGACGCTGGAGAGAGAGGCGGGTCCCACTGGACCCCCTCGAGAGACGCTGGAGAGAGAGGCGAGTCCTGGGACGAGGACTCAGCCTCTGGATCCTCCAGGGACGAGAGCTCTGCTTCTTGCCCCTCCTGGGGCGAAGGCTCTCTGGCAGGCTCTCCCTGGAGCATAGACTCTCCGGCAGGATTCCCCTGTAAAGACA
>JAVLVB010000542.1:343422-373933 GCA_032876305.1 Orestias chungarensis
CTCCACCCGGAGCTCAGCCTCTCTGGCAGGCTCCACCCGGAGCTCAGCCTCTCTGGCAGGCTCCACCCGGAGCACAGCCTCTCTGGCAGGCTCCACCCGGAGCATAGCCTCCGGGGGCTGGAATTTCTCTCCAAACCCCCGTTCGGACTGGGATTCCTTCCAGGGGAAAATATCCTCCCTGTCCCCATAGAAGAAACCCCAGAGATCCTCCTCGGCTAACCGTGGAGGCTGAATAGCTGGCGACGGAGAAACAGAAAGGGGAGACAGAGTAGGAAGGGGGGAAGAAGAGGCTGCTCCTGCTGCTAAGCCCTTCTTCCTGGCTCTAAGGGCACGTTCAAAATATAACAAGGAGTCAGAAATTATGTCAGTCATGTCCGGGTCGTCTCGGAAATCAGAAAAAACATAGGGGAAATCAAAGTCCTCAGTGAGGGGTCCTAAATATGGGCAGTCGTAAATTATATCCTGGGATGGGTTTCTGGCTTTAAGGGCATGGTTAAAGAAGTAGCGGGTGTCATTGATAATGTCAGTCATGTCAGGGTCGTCTTGGAAATCATAAAAAACCGAGGTGAAATTAAAATCCTCTGTGAGGGGACCTAAATAGGGGCAGTCATAAATTATATCGGCAGGGGGCGGTGAAGTGACGGGAGACGAAGAGGAACAAGGAACTGGAGGCGAAGAAAACAACACGGAAGACAAAATGAGCTCGGGACTCACCGGTGTTGAGTCTCCGCCCCCGGCTGGGAACTCTAGGAAAGCCGGGGCGTCGGAGAGCGCAACCACCGGTGAGCGGGGTTGCTTACGGCGGGAGGAGCGCGAAGGCATGACGGAAGGCGGAAGGCGGAAGTGAACCGGATGGGGATGTGAATCTCTGCTCGAGTCGATCTTGGCTGGATCGTACTGTCAGGAAAAGGTGCTAATGACTCGAGCAGAGGTGGAGTTGAAGGATAAATGATTTATTGTAAAGATGGTGAATGAACAGAACATGAAACGGAACCATATAGGGAACTACAGACAACGGAACACGCGAGACGTAAACAAAAAGAGCGCGGAGGCGGGACTACAAAAATGTCAACAAACATGAAATTACAAGAGACGTAGGAACTAACATAAACAAACACAATGACACTAATAAAATAAACAAACACTAACACGGAACACAGGAAGGGAAGAACTAGACTAACAGAATACAAATAATAACAATAACGATCACGGGGGGGGTACACAGGAACCGGGGACTAAGGAAACTAAGACACACAAGGAACACGGGAGGAGACAAGGGGACCGAGGTGAAGAGCCAGGAGTAAGAGCTAGCGCAAGAGACTTACCAGAGACATAGGGACTGAGAAACTAAGAGAGAGAGGCGAGGACATCAGAAGAGGAACTCAGTAAGGACAACAGGGAAATGGCCAGAGGGAGATGATGCAGGAGGCAAGGCTAGAGGTAATGAGGGATAATGGGGAGAGACGAGGAGGCAAGGCTAGAGGCAACGAGGAACAGCGAGGAGAGACGAGCAGGCAAGGCTAGGAGCAACGGGGAACAAAACAGACGATCCAGCGGTGAGTGCATGATTGCATATGGCTTAAATATTGAGAACCGGGGTGTGATTGGTGGAGAAGATGAGTGAATTATTGCTGACAGCTGTGAATGAAGGCGGAGTGACAAGACACAGGAAGAAAACAGAACTAAACCAAACACACATTATGACACAACAAGGCTTGTCTAAAAACAAGATGCCTCACTTTAAAATAAACTGTTGGTTAGTTTTAGTATCATCCACTTTTTGCTAAAATGTTTGTTTCCCTATTTAGTAAGGTTACTAAGGTCACTCAGGTAATGGTAATGTGGTGCACCCAAATGTGCCACCACGTTTTGGTAATTTTAATATTAAAAAATATATATACAACAGTAATTTAGAGAATTATTATTTTATATTTATTACATGTAGTCTGTGAACATTTAGGAGAGTAAAAGCCAGAAAATGAATAGTGGCACCTTTGTTACTTCGGTTCTCCCCCCCCTCCCCACTGTAGTCTTGAGCGGACCGACTTCCTGTTCCTTAAGACACAATTTGGGGAATGACTCGAGTGCTCCTGTGATTCTTTCTCTGAGACTCTACCTTTAATTTATAGGTCAGTATGTGGTTAAAAACGCATTGAATGAGAGCCTTATAATCTGTGTTACTTTTGGATGGTGTAGAAGTAATGTTGCGGGGTTTCATAATACATTGATTTTAATGTAACCTCCATTTTAGGATGGAATATGTGTGTGAGATGCTCCAGTTTAATAGTAAAACACCCTGACATGAGAGAATCTGTTTAAAGCATCTCAGTAATAGTTGTGTGTTCAAGTAATGTGAATATTAACAATGAGTTATTTGAAAAGTACATTTATTTTGTTATATTGTAAAGTAAGCTAAAAGGTAATTATTTAATTGTGCTTTGTCAAACTTAAGTAATATGTATGTACTTATTTTGCTTAGAGAGAGTTAACATATTTAATGTGAGAAAACATTAAAGGCACTGTATGTTATCTGCGCTCCTGAGTAAAAAGAGAGAAGAAACAGTGTAATTAGCAGTATATAAGAGAGAAAGAAGTAATAACAGATACATACAGTTGTGAAAAGCCTTTTATTTGACTTTTGTAGTCATTTTGTATATTTGATAAGTAAATGCACTTAATGTAAAATGTGAATTTGTTGAATTTAAATAAGAGACACAATTTGGGAAATGCTCCTCTGATTCTTTCTCTGACACTTTACCTTTTTTAACAGATATTCTTTTTGTTATTGTGGTCACCGCGCCTTGGGCCGATAACAAACTGTGGGGGCTCGTCCGGGATCTCTCCTCTTGAGTCGTCGAGGGCAGATCCAGTGATACTAGAACCCCAAATGACAGTGACAAGACCACTACTTCAGCCAAGCCAGCGAGTATGTGTCCAGGAGGGAGATCAAGGTGAAAAGGATCTTCTTCTCAACATGGAACCGTACTGCAGCAACGGAAGTGTAGTGTATTCTAGTCACAACAGAGCTAAAGAAGTTTCAGAAACACATACAATATGTTGACACAGAGAAAAGAGCTAGTCTGGAGTATTAGGAGAAGCTTGTTTTCACTCCATCAACAAGATCTCTTTAAACTAGCTAAGAGCCTTGCATTAGAAAACAAAGACACTTTACACCTCAGTCAGGATGATAAAGAAGGATGCATGGACTATATCATTTCGTACATGCAGTCAAATGCACTACTACCCCTCGAAGATGATGGCATGAGTCAATTGTTAACCCTGAAAGTTCTGATCAACCTAGTTATCCAGGGAAGTAATTCTGTTGTGCAAACAGCTGGTGTGGGTGAAGCGCACACCATGCCTAGCCCACAATCATCCAACACACTGCTAGATCCACCATCTACTCATGAGCAACCAGATTTACCGCCAGACCCTGATGCAAACATTGAAACATAGCAAATAGATGAGTTGAGGAAAGCTTATTAGACATTGGGTGAGAGACTAAGACTATGTGAGGCTGCAAAGGTCCAACCACCTGCTGTAGTCAAGCAGAGTTACTCACAACACACTAGCTGAGGGCACAAGCTAGTCAAGAGAGGCCAGTCACCCTAAGAGACCATTCCTATTTTCCTCAAAGATAACTTAAAGTGTTTGGAGGACAGATTGGAGACAACAATTCTGAAATCAGTTACATCAGTCTCACAAAGCAGATAAATGAAGGAGTCAAAGAAGGATTTGCTGAAGCCGAAATTTTTAGAGGTGTGCTGAGAATTGTCAAGCCTGGCACTTTCCGGGACACAGTGATGCTCAAAGATGACCTGTCTCTCAATGAACTTCAGGGCTTCCTCAGGTCTCATCTTGGAGAGAAGGCAACTGAGATGTTCCAGGAGCTAATGTGTGCTAGACAAACGGAACAAGAGTCACCTCAGCAGTTTTTGTATCGCATGATTGGGCTGAAGCAGAAGCTTATCTTTCAGTCAAACCAGGCCAACACCGAAATCTCCTATGATCCAAAGACAGTCCAGGAAGTTTTCCTTCACACAATTTATCAAGGCCTCAGTCTTAAGTATGCAGACCTACGCCAAAGACAAAGACCCCTCACCTCAAACAGTAATGTTACAGACAAAGAGATTCTTAGTGAGGTCACAAAATTTATTAGCGATGGAAATCTACACCAGCGAAGACTAGGCCATGTCACCCATCAAAAGACTGCACAAGCTCAAAGTGCTGTGATTGAGACAAACGACAATAAATCGAAAGAAAAGTCGGCGAAAACCATCTAAGTGCTTGCTCCTCAAGTAGAGACTCTAACTAAAATGGTTGCAAGCTTAATGAAACATAAAGAAGCAAAGCCTTACCAATTGACCCCACAACCACCATCCAACTTGCCTTTTCAAACCTCAGCTAATCATTCCAGACCCCCTCAAAAGAAAACATTCCTTTGTCCAAAGTGCTCTGAAAAGAACTTACAGGACTGCAGTCATTGCTTTGTGTCTAGTGAACCAGGGCACAGAGCAGTGGGATGTTTAAAGGGGACAAAGAACCAGGGAAACTGGAATCGTTCTCTGTCAAGGGACAGCCAGAGGCCAGTCCAGAGCTATAGTCCCAGCCAGTAAAGTTGTCCTCGGAGCAACTCACATCACAGTGCACAAGACATCATAGTAAGCAGACAAAAAAGCAGTTTAAGCGACACAAGAGAAAGCAACACATCAGTTCTACATCAAGCGACAAAGTTCCCCTAGTTGGAAAGAAGAGTCTTCTCAAATGTTTGATTGGTGGTTATCCAGTGACTGTATTATTTGATTCCGGATCAGAAGTGATTTTAGTGGAGAGACAATGGGTGAAGAAGTTTATCCCTACCAACCAAGTGAGACCACTCCAAGAGCTTCTAAATGATGGACTTGAAATGTATGCAGTTAACGGCCAAGAAGTTCATTATGATGGATGGGTTGAGCTTACAGTCACCCTAGCTGGCCACGAGGTTCCCAAACTTACTGTACAAGCACCATTCCTAGTCAGTAGTTTGGTAGTTCGTCACTCCCTCAGCCACTTGTCGGAGCCAATGTACGTGGTGCTATCATTCAAAGACAAAAATCAGACAAAGAGGCCAATGCGTTATTGTACACCCTCCTACGCAGAGCTTTTGAAATGGATGAGGAACAAGTTGTGGCTATGGTGAACTTCATACAAGTGCCACAAAAAGAGGTTTGTGACCCAGCCACAGTGAGGATAGGAAAAGACAATGTTACTATTCCAGCCGGCAAAGCAGTTGAAGTATGGTGCAGAGTGCCACAAAACTTTGACATCTCTGACCCCCTTGTGCTGTATGAACCAGAAGACAACATTGCTTTGAGACACCTGAGTGTTGGAGGACGGCCTCTTAAGATCAACAACTCACAAAGACCATTTGTCAAGATTCCCATCTCTAACCACTCCAAACATGAAATATTCCTGCCAAAGTGAACAGCTTTAGGCACCATCCAAAATGTTATCGAGACAGACACACCATCAGACACGTGCGGGACAACCCAGTCCATACAGAGTTCAGTCACAGCGGTTGAAGTGAATGAAATAACCTCTCCTGGTGAAACATCCACTGAGCCATGGTTGCCTCCAGTCGACCTTAGCCAGCTGAGTCCAGACCAACAAAATTCAGGTGAAAAGGTGCTAATTGAAGAGTTTTCTGCATTTCCACGTGACAGCACATACATAGGCTGTATCCCTTCGTTACAGATGGAAGACTCAAAGATGACACACCAGTTCTGAGGGCCTATGCTTCCATCCCAAAGCCTCTTTACAAGGAAATTAAAGAGTATATCCAAGAGCTGATTGTGAAAGAATGGATTGTGAAGTCCAAGTTGCCTTACGCAGCTCCCGTCATCTGCGTGAGAAAGAAGGATGGATCGTTACATCTGTGTATTAATTATCGCCTTTTAAACAACAAAACCGTGCCAGATAGACACCCCCTACCCCGGATCCAGGACCTCACAGACTCTCTTGGTGGTTACAGCTGTTTCTTGATCCTGGATCAGAGTAAAGCCTATTACCAAGGTTTCATCGCTGAAGGCTCAAGGTATCTGACGGGATTCACCACCCCGTGGGGCCTCAACAAATGGGTGAGGATACCCTTCGGGGTGTCGAATGCTCCAGCAGCTTTTCAACGGAGCATGGAGGAGATGCTTGACACTCTCCGTGGAGGAGATGCTCAGAACTCTCCGTGACGAGTGCTGTATCCCCTACCTTGATGATGCACTTTGCTTTTCCCGAACATTTGATGAACATGTCTAGGTGCTAAGCAAGGTTCTCCAAGCCCTACAACATCATGGAGTTTAGCTGAAGCCTGAGAAGTGTGAGCTGTTTCGCAAAGAGGTTCAGTATGTCGGCCGATTAGTGTCTGCACATGGAGTGAAGGTGGACCCTAAAGACATCGAAGCGGTCCAAGGGCTCATGCACAAAAGACCACAGATTCTAGGAGAAGTCAGGCAGCTTTTTGGCTTCCTGAACTACTATCGGACATACGTGCTGGACTTCTCACGTATAGCCAAAACGTTGTATGATTTGCTCCAGGTCCTGTCCAACGCACTGCCACCAGAGCCAACCAGGGGCAGAGCTAAATATGCCCAGCTGCCATTTCTAGCTCCAGTTCAGTGCAACAGAGAGCATCAAGAAATCCTTGAGCGCTTCATTGACAAGCTCACCCAGCCACCGGTACTAGCATACCCCGACTTCACCCACCCTTTTGTACTCCACACGGACGCATCCCAGAACGGCCTTGGTGCCGTCCAATATCAGAACCAAGACAACAAGATGAGAGTGATTGGGTATGGGTCTCGTACGCTCACACCTGCCGAACAGAACTACCTATTGCACAGCGAAAACTAAGAGTGAGGTGGAAAAACTACAGGGAAAGCTTGCAGATGCTGAAGGATAGGAAAGATGGAAGTGCCAGAAAAAGAAACAAGACAGTGAGGGTGAGATACATAAACTGGTAGTTATTTAGCAGTTGTATTTTTCTTTTTCTTTGGCCTGTTTCAAGATTTTTGTTTTCTGCCTCAGGAGTCAGTAAAACACCACACACACATAAATTTAGCTTCCTTGATCCGTCTCACCGGTCTCAATAAGAATGTTAGGGATTCGTGGGTGAATTCATCAGTTTAAAAATCGGTCAGAGAAGGAGGAAACAGCAAAAGGCCAGGAAACTGAGTAAAAAAATAAATAAATAAATGCCCGGTAACATGGGGCCACACAATGAGTATAGTATAGTGGAATTTATCCTGCTCTGCCTGTAGAACGGCATTAATCTGGTCCTGGTATAGAATAAAATAGGATAGAATAGAATAGAATAGAATAGGAAGTCTTTTATAGTCATTCTAAACATTCTGCAATGAGATTGGGACTTTTAAACATTTTTTGCTCTTATTTTGTGAAAATTTCAGGAAGAGATATGTGGATAACCGGTAACTTAGGAAAGCAGTCCGAAATCATTATCCCACCACATCAGCTGCGATCCCCCGCTTTGACTTGAAACCTGAGCAGCACCCTAAAGAATTTATTTCTGAGGCAGTGGAGAACTGGGTGAGATACATGGAGCTGAACCTAAAATCTTGCATGACAAATACAGGGAACTTGTTTAAAGAAGCTGTCCTAAATGGGGTCCCAGAGGTGGTGGTCTCAAACATGAAATCAAATCCTGATCTGCCAGGAGCTGATTTTGCTAAATAGGAAAAATATTTAATACATCACTTGTTAACAGCACAGGATGCGGAGCGACAGAAAAAGCATTAAAATGAAGCAAAATCAATTGTTTAAGCTGCAGCTGCAGGAAGTTACATTTAGAATAAGCAAAAATAAGCCTGAAAAAAAAAACTGAACATGTAATAATAGCTAAAGCGCAAGCTGCTCCTCCCTCCGTTCCACAGTCTACACCTCACAATCTGCTCCTTATGAATATGCTAATGACTCATGGCAAGGAGGAGGCTTCCCTCCTCTGCCTATGTGTCCTTTTAATTACAGGAACTATGGTTTGGGGTGTGAACGAGGTGGAAATGGAAGGGGTCAATGCGAACAGAGACCATGGAGGCCGGGACTGAGAGGAAGGGGTGGAGGTTACCAGGGGGATGATTGCTACAACTGTGGACAACCAGGCCATTGGGTGAGAGGCTGCCCCAATCCTCCAATGGGGGTTGCACCGTGGATGGTTCCACCGAATCCACAGCTGGCTCCACCTCCAGGTCCTCCAGTGCAGTAGCCAAAGATGGAGAGATACCCGCCCTCTCAATATTGACACACCTCTGATGAGAACGTCAGAAGCAGGGGATCCCATGCTGCCTATGAAGGTGGGAAATTACTGTCTACATTTCTTGGTTGATACTGGAGCCACATATTTCACTATTACTACAACACCACAACAGATACGGGTGTCAGAAAGAACTGTGTCAGTAATGAGCTTCTCAGGGGTTCCACAGAGTCTTCCTGTGACGGTTCCCCTGTCGGTGGAAGTGGGGAAACAGACGCTGAAACATCAATTTGTATGCTCACCTAACACTCCAGTCAACTTACTTGGAAGAGACTTATTAATTAAACTGGGAGCATCTGTATTGTGCGGCCCAGATGTGTGGGCCGCACAATACTAATTGGGATTTTTCCAGATGGCTCCTCTCTTCGCTGTGGTCAACAGCTCTCGCATGGACAATACCTTCTTCAACCTGTGGGTGAGCAATATGCTGACATTTACTGGGGCCTGCTGACAGATTTTCCAAAGCAGTATGGCATCTACTCTGTTTACTTGCTGTGGAAGCCCTGGATTCAAAGTTTCCGCCCCTACTCCTCTCTGTCTGACCCGCCCCATGTCAACATGTTCTACAACTGGAACGACACTGAATAGTATCAAGATTAATTTAACCATCATCTTGAAGGTAATGCATGTCAAACAAAATCACATGTTGCGTCTGTTAGCGTCTGCTAGCTCCGCGCGCTCTTATTACTCGGAATTGTCTGTACTGAGACGTTTCTAAACACACCTTCACGTTAATCACACATTTCTGTTGCTTCACTGAAGTTTTTAGAAACTAATTGTTCTAAACTGACCTTTTTTTGTGCCGTGAGCAGTCACTTGCTTTGTTAGCTAAGCTTCTAGCGGTACTATGGCTTCTCCCTATAGCAATTTTTTAGCTTTGGAGGCAAGGGTGTGTGAATTGGAAGCTCGGCTCCGTGCTATTGAAACACCCGCAGATAGCCGAGGCCCATTAGCTAGCTTGGAGCAAACAAGAACAGGCTGCCCTAGTGATCCTCCAGCCTGGCTGGGTGACTGTACGCAGAAAGCATAGTCCCAGAACCCAGCCTTTGGCTCACCACCAACCTGTTAACGTTTCAAACCGATTTTCCCCACTCAGAGATACAGCCGCTGAGAAAAAAAATTCTGGTAATTGGCAGCTTCATAGTCAGAAACATTGCTTTAGAGAAACCAGCAACCACAGTCAAATGTTTGCCAGGGGCCAGAACAGGCGACATAAAATCATACCTCAAACTGCTGGCTAAGGATAATCGTAAATACAGTAAGATTGTTATTCACGCTGGCGGTAATGACACCCGGTTACACCAATTGGAAGTCACTAAACTTAGTGTTGCTTCGGTGTGTGAGTTTGCAAAAACAATGTCGGACTCTGTAGTTTTCTCTGGTCCCCTGCCTGATCGGACCAGTGACGACATGTTTAGTCGCATGTTGTCATTCAACCGTTGGTTATCTAGATGGTGTCCAGAAAACGGTGTGGGTTTCATTGATAATTGGAAAACCATTTGGGTAAAACCTGGTCTGATCCGGAGAGACTGCATCCACATCACTTTGGATGGAGCCGCTCTTCTTTCTAGAAATATGAACGAATATATTAACTCCCCAAATTACTGAAAAACCAGGGTCCAGACCAGGAAGCAAAGTCGTAGTTTAGAACTCCTCTCTGCGGCTTCTCTACAATTACCTTACCAACATACAATTGAGACGGTGTCTTGCCCACGACCAAAACTAAATAGATTAAAGATCAATCTAAAAAGAGCTAATCCTGAAAATCTCATGAAGATAAAAACAACTCAGATAAAACAAAAATCTACAACTATTAAGTGCGGCCTATTGAACATCAGATCTCTATCCTCAAAGTCCTTATTAGTTAATGATTTTATTGTTGATTATCAAATTGATTTGCTTTGTCTCACTGAAACCTGGTTGAAGCATGAGGATTATGTTAGTATCAACGAATCAACTCCCTCTAATTATTCAGACTTTCACATTCCTCGAAGTACTGGGAAGTACTCTATAGGGTTAAGTTATTTAAGTTTTTCTATAGTTATGCTGCTAAAGGCTTAGACTGCTGGAGGACAATCTGACCACTTCTCTCTCTGCTACTTTCTTCCTTTGTCCAATCTACTTAGTTACCGTTATTTCAACCTTGTTAACCTTTTGTTTTCTCTTAGTGTTCTTCTCTCCATAGTTACCACACCTGGGCTGGCGTTCTGTTAGCTGAGACAGTTCTTGAATGAGAACATGGGCTGAGATGCTTCCAGTGACGTTCTACAACTGCTGCTATAAACTCTTTTATTTCAGTATCCTGTGCTTCTAATTTAGCTTTCTGTCTTTTCAAACCCTCAGTCGGTCGTGGCAGATGGCTGCTTGTACTGAGCCTGGTTCTGCTGGAGGTTTCTTCCTGTTAAAGGGCAGTTTTTCCTCTCCACTGTCGCTACATTCATAGTCAGTATGAGGGATTGCTGTAAACGACTACACAAGCCATTGTTTCTGCCTGCTGATTCCAGAGGAGTGAATGCTGCAAGTCAATGACTCGATGCAATCTGCTGGGGCTCCTTAGATTGGAAACTTTTTCAAATTGATTTGTTAGAATGTATCTTTGATTTTAATTGATTTTTTGTGAAGTGCCTTGAGACGACACCTGTTGTAAATTGGCGCTATATAAATAAACTGATTCTTGATTCTTGATTCCCTATTGGTAAAATCATCAGAAAGCATGGTGTTAATTTCCACTGTTATGCTGATGATAGACAACTGTACTTATCTATAAATCCTGATGAATCCAGTCAGTTTGGTAGATTACAGGCATATCTAGAAGACATAAAAATGTGGATGACTTTAAACTTTCTGCTCTTGAACTCTGAAAAGACAGAAGTTATCTTTGGACCAGAACCTCTAGAAAATAAATTGCTTAGTCAGCCACTTGACCTGGATAGAATCAGGTTGGTATCTGGTTATAATGTAAAGAACCTTGGTGTCATTTTTGATCAGGAAATGTCTTTCAAGTCTCATATATAACAGGTCTGTAAGATTTCCTTCTTTCATTTTAGGAATATAGCAAAAATTAGAAATATTCTCTCTAGGACAGATGCTGAAAAGCAAGTCCATGCACTTGTTACTTCAAGGCTGGACTATTGTAACTCTTTATTAGCAGGAAGTCCACAAAATGCAATTAAAAGTCTACAGTTGGTCCAAAATGCTGGCGAAAGAGTTCTGAGGAAACTTAAAAAGAGAGATCATATCTCCCCAATTTTATCTTCCCTTCATTGGCTCCCTGTCAAACTTAGAATAGATTTTAATATTTTTCTTGTGACATATAAAGCCCTCACTAATAAAGCTCCATCGTAATACAGAGATCTGATTACTCCTTATGTCCCTAACAGAGCACTTTGCTCTCAGACTGCAGGTTTACTGGTGGTTACAACTGATGAAGGACCTAAGCTTCCCTAAGAAGTATAGTCTGCTCAGTCCCGTTTTAAAGATGACTTTGATGGAGTATATCCAGTTCAGTCTGATGTCCATGACAAAAACCAAGGTTTTGTGTTACAATGCCTCCAGGTTACTAAGCACTGAGTAGATGCTTGTAAAAAAAACAATGCATGTTTGTGCCCTAACCTTTTTCAGCTGAGAAGAAACACAAGTGAGATTATTTGGACCAATAAAGGATGCCTCAAGAGTGAACAAAAAGCGTAAAATAGAAACAATAATTAGCGACAAAATCTGAATGTGATGAAGCACCCACGATCTGAAGCTTTAGGGACACGTAAAAACATTTACAAAGTCAGCCTTGTATCACCTAAAAAACATTTTGAGAATTAGAGGACAATTGTCCCAGCAAGATCTAGATGCATTTACCTTTAAATTAATTGATTACTACAATGTCATCCCGCTTGCCAAAACAGTCAACCATAAAACCGGCAGTTGCTTGTGTTCTTACTAAAACCAGGAACAAACAGCCTCCTGCTCTGTTGTCCTTAAAATGACTTCCTTCAGGTCAGAGAACATACTTTCAGATATTTGTTAGTTTATAAAAACTGAAGTAGCACCAAAATATATGACATGCTCTGTAAAATCCTTAGTTACTCTAAATCAAGACCATATGTAAACCATATGTTCATTATATTTTTATTTTGCCTTGGACCTGAATTGTTCCTCTGTTAAATGCAGGCCTATATCCCAAATACCAAGAGTTTAGCATGATCATAACATCTACTTTGTTTTCCATTTTATGCTAATGTTGACTTAGATCTTGATCATTTGCATAAATTTCCTACAAGTCAGCAAGCAATGGATCCTAAGGCTGCGGCTGTTCACATCAATGAAGATGAATTCAGGAATACATTTGTGCTGATTTAAACACAGCACACTTAAAATCTTAATAGCATACTGTAGGATGTTGTTATGAAAGCTAATAAACAAAAGGCACAAACCAACCCCATACCTGGTATAATATAAACTCAATTTTCAACTTAGAATTGCTGTATGTAGCCCTCTTTGGAAAGTGAATATACCAATTCTAAGATTGTATAAAAAATTGTCCTGAAGCACTCCAGAAGGGCCTAAGTCGAATAAAATGAGACCAGTACATGGTTAAAGCTTACACTGCAACTGTTGTGTACTTTACTCTAGGCCTTAACCAGTTTTGCTGGGTGAAGGAAATAGAAAAAAAAGGGAAAAAAAATCCAAACTAGTTGGAGCTGGAGCTTACATGAAGAGCCATGAAGACTACAGTACATTTACAGAAAGAGCAGAGAGGATTGACTATTCAGCAGGAATGCAACATGGGTGTCCAGGGGGTTTAAGTATCACTAAGATCTGAAACATAGCTGCTGACAGCAACGCCTCCCTAGCAGAGTCAAACTCTGTCCCTTTTGAGTTCGAATCCCCTGGACTCTCTAACAAAGTTCACAAACAATAGACTAGTGGGAGACATGAACAAGGAAACCTTATGCTATATTAAGAGCTGGATCCGTACAGTCTAAAAATTCTTCAGTGATTTCGGTTTCCATGAGGCTCTTTGCTGAACTATCGTTGTACCCTCAACATATTCATGGCCCGTACCACAACAAGAAAATGACATGTTCAGATTGTAGAGGGCTTAACTTTTTCCAGGACAGTACTCCTAGAGATATCAGGTCAGTGAATAGACTTTTCTTGACAGAATGATGAGCTATGTCTAGGAAAGGCATAATGCTACAGCTACTTTCAGAAAGCGCCTTCGGCCTCAGCTCTGTTATTTATACATGAATCTAGTTTCTATCCTTATGCGTCCTATTAAGGGTTTCGAGGATGATTCTGGAGATGTATCCATCTCCAGAGGTCAATAGGCAGGAAACATTTATTTGCTCAGCAAGAACTGTGGCTGCAATCATACATGCTCAGTATGAGGGACAACTATAAAGTCAAGACAAAATGCAAGCAATTGTCTACTGTTACTGCATGCTGGTGCCGAAGGAATGAATACTGCAAATAAATAACTTTATGATTTGAAAAATAATGTATTCTTGATCCACTGCTTGATAACTAGGAGAAACTGGAATGCATGATGTGCGGATTGAATTTACTTTTCTTGTAGTTAGTAGCCCTGTTGCCTTGGAGCAAGATGGCTCTGGGTTCAATTCCAGCCTGGGTCTTTCTGCAACAAGTTTGCATATTTACCCTGTGCATGCGTGGTTTCTCTCCGCGTACTCCGGCTTCCTGCCACAGTCCAAAAACATGGCTGTTATACTGAGCGAGTAGTCTAAATAGTTCTTACTTTCGCATGTGAGTGGTTGTTTTTCCTGTCTTCCTCTGTGTTGCCCTGGTGACCTGTCCAGGATGTATCCCTGCTTCTCAGCCTATGTGCGGTTGAAATAGGCACCAGCAAACCCCCGTGACCCCACAAGGTTAAGCAGGTTTGAAAATCGATGGATGGGTTTAAATTTAGAATGAGAACTTCCGGTGATGAAGCAAATGTTGCTATTAAATCTCATTGGAACTGTTGTACAACTCTGTGGCCTAATCCCACAGTGCAAAAACTACATTAGGGCAGTGTGTGTACAATGTTGTTTGTTTGTGTTTCCTTGTGATGGACTAATAAACCCAGGTTGTACCCCCACCCCCTCACCTCTCACTCAATGATTTCCAGTGATACCCAGCTCCCCTCATGACCCAGAAAGGATAAACAGGCATATCTAGTGGATTGATAAATATAGACTTGCATCAAATTAGATAAACCAACCATCCTCTTGAACTTAATTGTTATTTCAGGGTGTACAACTATATTGCCTTGGAAAAAGTATTAATACTCTTGAATTAATTGTTAAACCTGATGTATCCTTGTATTTCCTTGAGAAACACCTTGCTCCGTACCTAGCTTTCACTGAATAACCTACTTCCATGGAGATACATTGGCTTCTTCCGATGAAACTCTTAATACTTATTTTAACCTTTCCACGGCTCTCTCTGCTGATCAGCTTGTATTTTTCCTCCAAGGAAAACCTCTCCACCAGCGTCCTGTCTCTATTTGCCTGTTAGAAGCAATACCAGAACCCCTATTCCCCAATGCAACTAAAAACACATCACAATCAGCTTCACCTTTAAGATTATGAAATCAATCTTTGTCTCCTGAGAGTTGTTTGCATGTGGTTCAAAAATGGCCCCAAACCAAATTTAGATGTAGACTTTTAAAGGACCATTTAAAAACGTAAATATACTTTGATCTAAACCAGGGGCTATCCAAACTGCAGCCTTGGGGCCACTTTTGGACCTTGGACTGATTTTGTGTGGCCCCTGATTGCAATCCAAGACAAGTGCATATAATCAAACACCTTTGCCTTTTCAGCGCAGTTGTTTGATTTATATTGGGATTTCTTATTTTTTATTAAATTAAAATCTTGAATTAAAAAATAACTAAATGCACAGTGTATATAGCTTCATAAACACACTTATTGTAATCCTTTCATAATCAACGGGAGTTTTCTGATGTACATACTGAATCAAAACAGACACAATGATTATAAAAACATAGGAATGTGCATAGGAGTAGATCTTTGGGACAGAAGCGCCAGAAACTGGCAAGAGCTAAATTTTGGTACACTTTATCAATCTAAAGTGTACCAAGCTTCTAATTTAGCTTTCTGTCTCTTCAAACCCCCAGTCGGTCGTGGCAGATGGCTGCTTGTACTGAGCCTGGTTCTGCTGGATGTTTGTTCCTGTTAAAGTGGAGTTTTTCTCTCCACTGTTGCTACATGCATGCTCAGTATGAGGGATTGCTGTAAAGTCAACAACAACACAAGCCATTGTTTCTGTCTGCTGATTCCAGAGGAGTGAATGCTGCAAGTCAATGACTCCATGTAATCTGCTGGGGTTCCTTAGATTGGAAACTTTTTCAAATTTATTTGTTAGAATGTATCTTTGATTTTAATTGATTTTCTGTGAAGTGCCTTTAGACGACACCTGTTGTAAATTGGCGCTATATAAATAAACTGATTCTTGATTCTTAATGTGACCATACATTCATGTTCTTCTGTTTCACAATTATAAAAATCTTTGTGTTGGTCTCCGAGACTCCATACAGCATGATATGGTGTTTGTTAAAGTTTATTGCCTAACTCAATGGATATCATCAGAAAATCTGGACATTATCAACTGCTTCCCTTTCAAGTCAACAAAAGAAAACACATGCATGTGATTTAACCTGCTCTGAAAACCTTCCTGAATGTCTCTCTCTCTGTCTGCGGTTCTGGCAGGTGGAGGTGGAGGTGCAGCGGTAATGTGATGCAGGGAAGGGATCGGAGCGAGACGGAGCTCTGACAGAGGACCCAGGTTCACACCAGAGTGGGTTACGCTGCGGCATTCCTATGTTCACTCACATGCACCGACATGGGCACGTAAACCCCTGCACATGCACACATATTTCTTAGGTGAAAACGCACACAAACGCACATTCAGGGCGGCTTATAAGATGCGCACCTCAATACCAGCCGCTCAGCATTGCCCATCTGTGAAAGGTAAATTGAATTTACAGACACAAAGCCGACTCCCATGCGGTCCTTAGAAAAAAAAGGGCTCCACTTTGTGAGTCTAAAGGTTTTTCCAAGGCTTTCGTCTCTTCATCGCCTACTTTTCTTCTGCCCTCCCCTTGTCTCTGTCTAACGCATTCTCTCTCTGTGGGGGGACAGATGGTGTGAGAAACACTGATCGATATGCTCATTAAAGAGCTGTGTCTTTGGGAGGCCTGTAGAAGGTCTGCACTATGCTGCACACAAATACCACAGAGTAAAATTCTGCCTTGATAAAGCCTTGTAGTATACAGTATACCAGAACACAGTACAAACAACACACTGTAATAAGAATGATAATAAAAAAGAAACCCTCGTTACTTCTCTTGCTCCGTTTTTTTCTCAACTTTTCCTCCTCCTCTCCTGCTGCCTTGTTTGCTTACGCAGAGATGTGGTTAGAGCACTTTCATTGGGCCTGACCAGAGGATTTTCAAATCTGTCCATTTCTCTATTATTAGACATTCCCAAACATAGCCTGTGTTTCTGTGTCGAGTTAACACAAACAACCATGAAGCTAGTCATTCTGCCCACTCAATTAACCCATCCAACCCCCATTCGAGGCACCGAGGTGCAACAAAACACACAATTTGATATGTTAACTTCTATTTAACTACAGGAGCACCACCTACCACATGTGCCGAGGCATAAACACTGACAGTTGGAACGCGATACCCATTTGTGCAGGATGTACCATATGCATTTTAAAAAACAGCACTAGGTTGTCGTGCCAGGTTATACAGAGAGAGATGGATACCATTCCATTTGGCAGCTTGTGGTTTTTTTGGGTTGTTAGGGTATGAATAGAGGTGGAACACAACATCCCACTCAATATGAAAGGCTGTACAAGTGTAATTTTTGTTCTGAGAACTTACAGGGCTTTGGAAACCATTCCCCCCTTTAGACTTTTGTTGTGTTGTTGCTTTTTTATCACTTACAGACTGATTTATTACTAAAGAAACTAAAACCAAAATGCAGTTTTCAAGTGATAGGTTTTATGCTTAAAAATCTTAAGAGATTATATATAATCTCTTAACCTTTGTTCAATTCAGCTGCGGTGTCTGGAATCTCTAAGCCTTGCTTGTCTTCAGGACACACAAAATACTAACCATGATAAAAGGAAATCCATTTTTCCACTCACCTGTTCTATACATGTGTTTAACCCACATTTTTGTGGCCAAAGTAACTTAATTTCCACAGTTCTTTTTTGAAGGCAAGGAACAAGATAGAGGTAAGCCAGGGTCTAGTTTCCGTCTATATTATTAAATTTATCAAAAAAGTTGAGGCAACGGTGTTTGTTTATCAGGCAGAGACAGGAGGACCCAAAACTTTAGACGACAGAAACCGCCATGAAAATAGAAATAGTTTATAATAAGGTATATAAAACTAACCAGGATCTCGTGGTCAGTAGACAAAAGCAGGGTTGCAACCAGGACGACAGAAACAGGCGGAATCCGTAAAAAAAGCCTGGAATCAGTGACAGGGCTCAGAAACAAGGTCAGGCAATACAGAGTAGAGAACAGGCGTAAGGATCTAGTGGGCCAGAGGCAGAAATCTGGCAAAGATAATTGTTAAGAGAGCTTGGTATATAGGCATTATCGCAGGTGGGACACATACACACTGATAATCACAGGGCAGAACTGCACAGGTAGAATCACTGAGTGATCAGTGTAAAACAGGTATGTAAGATTTCCTTCTTTCATCTTAGGAATATAGCAAAAATTAGAAAAAATATTCTATCTAGGATAGATGCTGAAAAGCTAGTCCATGCATTTGTTACTTCAAGGCTGGACTATTGTAACTCTTTATTAGCAGGAAGTTCACAAAATGCAATTAAAAGTCTACAGTTGGTCCAAAATGCTGCAGCAAGAGTTCTGATGAAGCTTAAAAAGAGAGATCATATCTCCCCAATTTTAGCTTCCCTTCATTGGCTCCCTCTCAAACTTAGAATAGATTTTAAGATTCTTCTTTTGACATATAAAAATCCGTCATTAATAAAGCTCCATCGTATATCAGAGATCTGATTACTCCTTATGTCCCTAACAGAGCACTTCGCTCTCAGACTGCAGGTGTACTGGTGGTTCCTAGAATCTCTAAAATAACAATGGGAGGCAGATCTTTCAGTTATCAAGCTCCTCTCCTGTGGAACCAGCTTCCAGCTTTAGTCCGTGAGGCAGACACCCTGTCTAGTTTCAAATCTAGGCTTAAAACCTTCCTGTTTGATAAAGTTTATAGTTAGGAAGAAGTAGAGAAGATAGCCTAATCCGGTTGGGGCAGGAACTCAGTCTTCTCCTTTGCTCTACCTTCTTCATGTCTCACTCTATAGGGTTAAGTAATTTAAGTTTTTCTATAGTTATGCTGCTATAGGCTTAGACTGCTGGAGGACAATCTGACCCCTTCTCTCTCTGCTACTTTCTTCCTTTGTCCGATCTACTTAGTTACCGTTATTTCGACCTTGTTAACCTTTTGTTTTCTCTTAGTGTTCTTCTCTCCATAGTAACCACACCTGGGCTGGCGTTCTGTTAGCTTAGACAACTTCTTGGGTGAGAACATGGGAAGAGATGCTTCCAGTGACGTTCTACAACTGCTGCTACAAACTCTTTTATTTCAGTATCCTGTGCTTCTAATTTAGCTTTCTGTCTTTTCAAACCCCCAGTCGGTCGTGGCAGATGGCTGCTTGTACTGAGCCTGGTTCTGCTGGAGGTTTCTTACTGTTAAAGGGGAGTTTTTCCTCTCCACTGTCACTACATGCATGCTCAGTATGAGGGATTGCTGTAAAGTCAACGACAACACAAGCCATTGTTTCTGCCTGCTGATTCCTGCTGAGGAGTGAATGCTGCAAGTCAATGACTCGATGCAATCTGCTGGGGTTCCTTAGATTGGAAACTTTTTCAAATTGATTTGTTAGAATGTATCTTTGATTTTAGTTGATTTTTTGTGAAGTGCCTTGAGATGACACCTGTTGTAAATTGGCGCTATATAAATAAACTGATTCTTGATTCTTGATTCTTGATCAGGGTGACAGGAACAGAGCTGAATGAAAACAAACTATTTACCTTGCTTAAATCATATGACAAATGAGGAAGATAGCACTTATTGGGGCTAGTTGAATCGCTCCAAATGGATATATAGAAACATGTCTACTTAACATTTCCTTTTATTTCTTTTTTATGTTACTCAGACATTTTAAAAGTTTGTTGAAAAAATTGCTTGATAGTAGATAAAATATGAGCTTTGCCTCACACACACTGATTATTCCAGGCAGTTTGCGGTTGCCCATTGCAATCTATTTTTGCATTGCCAAGACACCCTTGATTGCACAGATTCATGCAGACTAATTTTAAACTCATTTTCAAACATAAAATGAATGTGGGACATTGTTCCCATTGTTTTTCTGAAGTGTTAATCAACATATGTACAATAGGAAACAGGCTTATATGCATTGAAAAGACATCTCTTTCCCTAACAATCACCTCCATTGATGCAATTAGAGGGAAAACATAGAGTACTTTTTTTTTACTACAGAGTGATAAAATTAGAAAAAGAAAGATGCTGCACTGGGCACCACTAGCTTAGATAATCTTTGTTGTGCTAACCCTAGAGCACTAATCCTGAATATTAGTTCCAAAAACACTTAACTAGCATCACAGCAAAAGAAGATAAATATAAAAGTGTTACTCTGGTGTTTTCTAACAACTGTTAACCAAAACATTAACATAGATGTGGAAATGCAAGTTTATAAACCATCAAGGTAAATTAGTATATTCATATTTTTCAATTTAGTGAATATGAAGGAAAATATTTAAACATTTTCAGAACTAGCAAAAATGCTAAATAAAAAGTTAACTGGGTTATAGGCACATTTGTGGTTTAGCAGTCTGCTCAGCACCGGACAGGTACATGGATTTAAAAAACAATTAAAATCAAATTTTCTTGCTTTTGTATTACTGAACATTATGCGATTGATTAAAAAACAGTTACACCATTTTAAAATAACTAAATGTGTGAATTAAGGTCAACTTTGAAATGCAATTTTCTGTTTTAGTCTTGAAATGTTAGTACATTATTGTGCAAATAAAATATTGTGTGATGCTAGTCTACGGTGGAGCTTAAGAGAAGTATACTTGAGTTTTAGGTTTACACAGTAAGAAACTTACTTTTTCTTAGCTAAGAAAACAACTTTAAGCAGTTCACTGATCAATGTTTATTTGTATGGTACTTGCACTGTTGCTTCCAAAGCAGTGTAACAGCTTTTCTACTGCCAATTAAATTCATCCTCTCTGCTGACACTTTTAATACTCTGCAGTATCCCTCTTTTAACTCTCTGGGTATATTACCATTTTAGTTTTTATGTCTTTTAGAGACTCATTATATAAATAAACTTTATTTCGGTTCTTGGCTGTTTTTTTTATTTTTATAAAATGTAATGTCTCTGCTTTTTTTTCTTCCTTTTGGGTAAATCGGTTTTTACCGTTTTTGTGTAGCTTCTGTCACTGTGGATTAATGTTGTTTACACCGTTTTGGTCATCTCTGCTTATTATACTTGTGCTTCATAATGAAGCTAATTTGATTTAAATCTGATTTGACCACAGACTGAACTAATTTTTATACACCGTAGTCACACGTAAGATGAAAACTAGTTTAGGAATGACAGTATCTTGTTTGAAATTGAGAGGAACTGAGGGTTCCTAAAAACAACTATTCACACAGACTGAACTGTTTTATTTTTTTTTGTCACATGACAAACACAATATTTTATATAATTTACTACAAGACAGAAGTTATCTTTGGAACATAGTTTCAGGCATCTGGCTGGCATTAAAATGGCCTGCGGTATTAAAGAAAATAACCTCAGTGTTATTTCTGACCTGCAGAAATTCATATTTTTTTAATATATATAGTGATAGGACATGTGGCCCCATGATTATCTGTAAAAAAATGTTCCTACTAGAAAAACCCCAGTCCTCAGTGAAAGATTGTTGCTTACACAATCTTCTGCCACAGTTTTATTTGTATTAACAGATTTTTGTATTCAACTTCAGTTACAAACCAGGCCTGCAAAAGATCTTCTGGAAACTCAGTAATGTTAATGTAATCTGCTGGGTTTTCTGATATAGAATATAATTTTAACAATTTTAGCAATAAACTGAACATATAATAACTTGTTGATTTTGTTTTGTTTTTCTAAGATACATTTGTACAGTTTTTTTAACTGCAGTTAAAAAAAATACACATACACTTCTAAAACAAACTTTTATGAAATAAAAAAGGTATTCAAGTTTGGCATTTTAAAAACATCTATTTTCAAACGTGTGCCACAAATATTAAAACATACCACAATTAGGCACAATGTATGTCTATTAATTTCATTAGAGTGTTGCCGGTCTAAAATATGTCAGCTGGTAAAGCCAAATCAGACTATGTTCATTATTTTGCTGTTCAACACAATATGCACGAAAATGTTCATTGCACGTTGTCAGACAGATTTGCCCGTTGAGGGTCTCATTATGGAGAGAGCAGCCTTGCACTCCTCACCATGGAGCCTATCACCAGTAAAAAAAGACTCTCGATGCGTTGTCAGACTGTCAAGCTTGGAGCTCTCACAGAAGCCATTGTGGATGTTGCGTTGTTCTGTCTTGAGTCTCCATGCAAGATATCCAGTATTGATCTGGGGATCATGCACACACCTGCATAAACACACATCAAATTTAATGTATTAGTGATTGCGCATACTGATTCTGACAATGTGGGAATTTTGTGACCTAATTTTAGATAATACTAAGTCTTTCCTGTATCATGATGACCCAATGATACAACACATTAGGCACAGGAGAAAATATTAGTTATTTTCATTATGGGAACCAACATGTTTCTCCCAAGATAAACCATATGTCAAGGAACTGGTTTAGGACCCAAGTGCAGTACAACGTCAGGTTAGAGTTTTAAGTACTTTATTTCTTTAGGCATAGCAACAAGCAGTTAGTTTAACTGGCAGCAGGAAACAGTCTTCGGTTAACTCCAGGCATCAACAGGGAACGAGGAGACTGGCGAGTCCTCACAGCGTTGGCAACAAGCTGGTGATTCACCTGACAGCAGATGACAGGCCTTGGAAGCTCCAAACACCAACAGGAAGCGGGCAGGCTTGAGAGTGCTTCAGCCAAAAAAACTAAATCCGAAGGGGACAGACAAAAGGCTTGTCGTGGACTGACAGAAGGTCGGGGCAGAGACGTGAAGACGTGGTCAGAGGCAAGCTGGAGTCGAAACCGAGAATTTAAACCAATAAGCAATGCTGGAATGAAGTGCATGCTGCAACCACAATCTGGCACTGAATGAGGGAAACACTGCTGCTTAAATGCTGCCTGGCTGACGTGCAGTGATGAGCTGCAGCTGAGGGTGAGCAGGTGTGGAAGGTTGGAGCTGATAGGAGGTGCTGCAGAGAAGTAGCACATCTCACAGCCCACAGCCAACAGGGCAGAATGTGACACCATATGACACTTAGACATGTAACTCCCTTTCAAAATGACAAATTTCAGTGTGAAGCAGTAAGACATCATGTTGTTTGGCCATTGTCTATTAAAGTGGTCTATTGAAAGCTGCAATTTAATGTTCAATAACTTTTACTGAAAAAATGTTATATTATACTTTAACAAAAAAATTTCCAGACAAAAGGCTTGCTAGCGTTAGCATCACTTTAGCAACACTCGCTAAGAACACCAATCGATTTGCATAATTGTCCTAGGTTTAATATGGTTACAAAGTACATGACTCGTTTTAGTCAGATGAAATGTCAAGCTAGGATCCTGTATTTCACACTTCAGGAGTGAAATACAGGATCCGAGTTCAGAGTAAGAAGTTCAGAGTTAATATTTAAACATTTACACTCAGAGGTTTGATTTAGTGACACTTCATTTTTACACTGGGTTTTGACAAAAACTATTTTTCAACTGAGAGTTATTATAAAGAATTAACTCTATCCAGAGTATAATTAACTCTACTAGTGTACTGCAATTCTAGTCTTAAACTAAGAATTCAACTCTTGTCAATTTACTGTGTGGACTTCCACAATATGTAAATTATTTTTGTTTGTGGGACTCAAAGTTTCATGCAGAAATGGATAGATTTTATGAAAACAATTAGCAACAGAAACAATATTCTTATTGGTGAAAGTAGCAAAAAATCCAAAGATCCACACCTTGTGGGGATGATAAAAAGGACCAGAGACGAATGTGCACATTCATTTGTACATATTCATTAGACTGCCGTAAAATTAATTACCAGAGAAGAATCGAATAAGAGTGTTGAAAACTGATAAAAAATCATCTTAAACTATTTTTAAAAGTAATGACCCCAAAAACCTCAGAGTCCTAAACATCATCGTCACAAAGCGGTGTAATGTTGTGGACCCTAATGCAGAATATGTAAAGAACAGCAAAAGAACACAGAAAGCGAATACTGGAGTGGTATGTAGAGGTGCAGCAGGACAGAGACCGGCAGACTGGAGACAACTAAGAACTAAGGGAACTCGAAGGGAACTCAGAAGGAACACTGGAGATTAACGAGGAGGAGGACGATGACAACAAGGACACGGAGCAGGGAGTAACACAATGTTGAGGATCGAGTGGAGTGGAGAACCAAGTATATAAGCTAGGAAGCTAGGAACAAAGGAAGTAATTAGACAGCAGAGATATTACAGGTATGCGTAGTTAAGAAAGAAGCAGACTGAGGCAGAGAGAGAGAGTGTCAACAGGAAACAAGAGGGAAATGTAAACAACTGGAGAAGGAAAACACAGAAAAAAATAGTCATTAAACAGAACTACTAGACATAGAAAGCAAGGTACTTAAAACTAAATAGTAGGAAGTAACTAGGAAGCAAAGGCAGAAAGCAAAGTAAGTAGGAAGCAAAGGCAGAAAACAGGCAAAAGGCAGAAAAACAGTCATGATGAGAAAATGAGAAAAGGTCATTGTATGTTATAGTGGGACCAGCAGAACACAAGATGTTTTTTTAAACAATTTTTTATTTTCAACATTTGATGTTGTACTGATGATGTTACATTGATGATGTTGTTTTCTCAGTGGTGTTGTTGATATATTTTGTGATAATTCAGACCCTTCTCACAATTTTCTGTCAAAAAAATGACTAGCACCTTTTTTTATATGGTATTGGAGACTTTGGCGAAAACCTCAGAATTACCAGTTATACTGTTTTTACAGTGAGTGCCATCATTAGCCCAACATTAAAAGTAAATTCTTGCATTTGATTTAAGTAGTTAAATTATATGTTACACCAACCCGATATATGGTAGCTCATATTTTTAGCCAAAGTAGATCAGTTTCAGTTTCAGTTTATTTTTTATAGCACCAATTTACAACAGGTGTCGGGTCAAGGCACTTCACAGAAAATCAATTAAAATCAAATATACATCATAACAAATCAATTTGAAAAAGTTTCCAATCTAAGGAACCCCAGCAGATTGCATCGAGTCATTGACTTGCAGCATTCACTCCTCTGGAATCAGCAGACAGAAACAATGGCTTGTGTTGTCGTTGACTTTACAGCATCCCTCATACTGAGCATGGATGTAGCGGCAGTGGAGAGGAAAAACTCCCCTTTAACAGGAGGAAACCTCCAGCAAAACCAGGCTCAGTACAAGGAGCCATCTGCCACGACCGACTGGGGGTTTGAAAAGACAGAAAGCTGAATTAGAAGCTTGGTATAATATAGATTGATAAAGTACCAAAATTTAGCTCTTGCCAGTTTCTGGCACTTTTGTCCCAAAGATCTTCTCCTTTGCACATTCCTATGTTTTTATAATCATTGTGTCTGTTTTGATTCAGTATGTAAATCAGAAAACTCCCTTTGATTATGAAAGGATTACAATAAGTGTGTTTATGAAGCTATATACACTGTGCATTTAGTTATTTTTTAATTCAAGATTTTAATTTAATAAAAAATAAGAAATCCCAATATAAATCAAACAACTGCGCTGAAAAGGCAAAGGTGTTTGATTATATGCACTTGTCTTGGATTGCAATCAGGGGCCACACAAAATCAGTCCAAGGTCCAAAAGTGGCCCCAAGGCTGCAGTTTGGATAGCCCCTGGTTTAGATCAAAGTATATTTATGTTTTTAAATGGTCCTTTAAAAGTCTTCATCTAAATTTGGTTTGGGGCCATTTTTGAACCACATGCAAACAACTCTCAGGAGACAAAGATTTATTTCATAATCTTAAAGGTGAAGCTGATTGTGATGTGTTTTTAGTTGCATTGGGGAATAGGGGTTCTGGTATTGCTTCTAATAGGCAAAGAGAGACAGAGGAACGCTGGTGGAGAGGTTTTCCTTGGAGGAAAAATACAAGCTGATCACCACAGAGAGCCGTGGAAAGGTTAAAATAATTATTAAGAGTTTCCTTAGAAGAAGCCAATGTATGTCCATGGAAGTAGGTTATTCAGTGAAAGCTAGCAAGGTGTTTCTCAAGGAAATACAAGGATACATCAGGTTTAACTATTAATTATTTTTCCAAGGCAATATAGTTGTACATGCTGAAATAATAATTAAGTTCAAGAGGAAAGGTTGGTTTATCTAATTTGATGTAAGTCTATATTTATCAATCCACTAGATATGCCTGTTTATCCTTGCTGGGTCATGGCATCAGCAGACCAAAACAATGGCTTGTGTTGTCGTTGACTTTACAGCAATCCCTCATACAGAGCATGCATGTAGCGACAGTGGAGAGGAAAAACACCCCTTTAACAGGAAGAAACATCCAGCAAAACCAGGCTCAGTACAAGCAGCCATCTGCCACGACCGACTAGGGGTTTGAAAAGACAGAAAGCTAAATTAGAAGCACAGGATACTGAAATAATAGAGTTTATAGCAGTTGTAGAGTGTCTCTACAAGCATCTCACCCCATGTTCTCATCCAAGAAGATATTTTTCATAAAGTTTCTCTGTGCTTCTTAATGTTAAGCATCAATACCTGCTGTGTTAACTTAGGCCTTGTGAAGGTCCAAACCTGTGGCTCTGGAGCTGCACATTGCAAACCCTACCATGAAAGGTGGCGGATGCAAAAAAGAGAAAACTTGACCAAAATCCAGAGTTAATGTGCAGCCTCAAATGTTCCTTTGGATTTAAAGTTCTACATGGAAGCCGATGTATTTAATGTCCTTTTCAAGAGGCTATTGCTTCACACACAGAAAGGTTATACACAAGATGATAGTATTAATAAGGGTTGCCGGTCTTCACAGGTTATGTGAGTGCAAAACTTACATAACTGTCAAGCATGGCCGATGAGTCATGCCACTAAACAACAATTGAAAACAGAAAGACAAATCTGCAACAGAATTACCAAGAAAGAGAATTAATACATTGACCTTACAAGACATCTTAATGATTTCAGAAGGTGAGATTATGTACTCATTGATTTTTTAAACTATATTTTGACTGATGAACTCCAGGTAAAATATTGTTTGTGCATTGATCATAAAATTATTGACACAGATTGGTTATAGCAAACATTCCTTAACGTCAAAGGAATAAGATATATTTTTAACACTGTTCTGCAGTACTCTGATGCTGTGGAGGTCTGGTTCTCTATAAAAGGCTCTGTGAACCTTGTTAAACTGGACATCAGCTGGAACACCAGATAATAGCACATGTGAGAGGATAATAAAGTGCACCCTGCAAGTTAATTAAAGTTAGGTCACCAGGAGTATAATCATCCAAAACATATGGCCAAATAAAGACAGATGGCTTGCCAATACAAATCGACCTCCTTTCATGGCCATCAGAATCCCCACATCCTAAAGAAAACATGTGGGCTGAGTTTGAGAGAAGAGAGCTTCAGAGAATATGAATCTCTCTAGATTATCTTGCGAGATTAGGGGGACTGTGGAAGATTCTTCTGTCTCTATGCTTTAACCTGTTGAATGGGTTGCTGGTGGGACTAAGATGTGTTTATTGGGCAAAACTTGTGCATACTAAATTTTCCTTTATGTGAAAAGTATAAACAGATACAGAGAAAGGGAAGAAAGATGGGGTAAAAAATATATTAAAAGGAAGCAAGAGAAATAATAATAAAAAGAAGAAATAAGGGGAGAGAGAAAGCACACAAGGAATCTGCTTCAACATCTGTGGAAAGAGGGAAAAGAACACGAGAATCGAATCCAAATGAACAAACAGCATATTCATATATAACAAAACCATCAATAAAATTTACTGTTTTTTTAGCATATCTTAACTTGTTCGGCTCACGTTAATATGGATGTGTGTACTTGTATAAATGGCATTTAGAGGACCAACTTCACAACTTTTACTAAAGAAGGAAGGTCATTTGGTAAAGGTGAGGACATTTTCCTGGTCCTCTAATTTTTGGCGCAGTACTGCACTGTACTATGTAGGTTTAGTGGTATTAGAATGGATCACGAATGAACAGACAATAAATAAATAAACAAAAACAAAAATTAACCAAACTTAAACACGGCACAAAACAGCAAAGGTACCAAAAGGTTCTTTGCAAAAGTAAAGATAACAACACCTAATTCTCATTGAGATAATTTTTTCCCTTCACTCAAATCAAGAGTCTGTTTAAACAAACTGCTGCACCAAAAGATAGTTTGGTTGTTAGGTAACACTAACATCTAACATCATTGTAAAGACAGTGATTTTGGGGGAAAATTTACTGTAATATTTTTTTAAACAATTTTTGTCAGATATGACATCGTATACATACTATTTGGTAATTACAGTTACCATGGTAAAAGCAACTGATTCTTGCACATATGACAAAAACTGCATTCTGGTAAATTAAACAAAATTAACATAAGTAAAACTGAACATAAAAACCAATGAAAGAAAAAGAATAAATAAATACTGAAGCGGAACAATCCATGTTGTTTCACTGAATTGAATTAAGTTAAACTAAATTGTAAAATATAAGAGTCACTTTATTATAAAGTATAAGGAATGTTTTAATACTGTAACTACTCAATAAGCACATTCTACAAAGTAGCTTAACATTATTTAGCTTTTGATTCTGCTTCAATATTACAATGATAAGAAATTCTGTTGTTCCCATTTATTCGACTGAGTAACGCTAAAAAAAAAAACAATACAGTACAAACAGTACAACAATACAGTAAAAAATTACTAATTTTGCCGCATCTGTCAGACTCTCCCTGGAGTTTTTGTCAAGTATTAGTAACATCCTTTTGGGGTTCCCTCATTTTGGAAATATCTTGATACACATGATTGATGTCCCCAATTAACTTTTAGTGACAATAAAGAGCATCACATGGATGATTTATGTTGGAAATCGTAGCCCTTTTGCTTGTGATGGCAGGTTGGAATTGTTTCCACTGTTTCTTATTTTCTGACACATGAGCAACCATACATTTTACGGAGAGGTTGAACTTCAAAGATATTGACACTAGTCATCAAAAGCTGAATAAAACAATTCCTGTTTTTTGCAGAAGCTTAACAGTTTCCTCGTGTGTCTATGCTGATAAGGTTGCATTACCATAGGTCATTCGGGGCAGCTGAGAACAAAGCTTCAGTCAAAACCTCTGATGCCCGACAGGGAATTTTTTTCACATGCTTTATCCTTCCAGCACTGTGGTTCAATAAATCTAAAGGACAGCGAAAGGGATGTAACCTTAGCAGAGAATTTCACTTTCAATCACATCCAAAGTACAAGCTCTTTCTCTTCTTTTGAGGATTATAGGCATAATTTTAAATTTAATTTTATTTGTAAATCCACTCATACATGTTGCATAGTAGTAAAATGTGCTAATTGCTTGGAACTTACAACCTTTTTTTTTAAGTTTGCTGGTGTCCACTAGCTCCTTTCAAGTTTTTATTAATGCATTTTGGCTAATACAAAGCCCAGGCAGTTTCAGATTTTTTTTTTATGTTATTGTTTTTGTATATTTGGATGATATTCAGATTTTTTAAGATCAATGTCAGAACACCAGCTTCATGTTCGCCTCGTCCTACAACAATTTTTGGAGAACCATCTCTATGTGATTGCAGAGAAGTGCTAGTTCCACAAAACCTCCATACCTTTCATCGGATACATCTTTGAGATACAGAAATAGTGTGTTCATAAGGTTTATATGTCTGAGACGGGGGTTGGAATTGTACTGTCTCCACGCAAGGGACACGATGATAAGCTCCATCCATGCACCATGCCAGAAATAGTTCTGGCATTTAACGTCAACAGAACAGAATTATGATGTTGGGGTACGGGAGGTCCTAGCTATAAAGTTAGCCGTAGAGGTGTGGAGGAATTGGTTGGAGGGAGGTTTCGAGAATCAAGAATCAAGAATCAGTTTATTTATATAGCGCAAATTTACAACAGGTGTCACCTCAAGGCACTTCACAGAAAATCAATTAAAATCAAAGATACATCAACACAAATTAATTTGAAAAAGTTTCCAATCTAAGGAACCCCAGCAGATTGCATCGAGTCATTGAATGTAGCGACAGTGGAGAGGAAAAACTCCCCTTTAACAGGAAGAAACCTCCAGCAGAACCAGGCTCAGTACAAGCAGACATCTGCCACAACCAACTGGGGGTTTGAAAAGACAGAAAGCTAAATTAGAAGCACAGGATACTGAAATAATAGAGATTATAGCAGCAGTTGTAGAACGTCACTGGAAGCATCTCTTCCCATGTTCTCACCCAAGAAGTTGTCTAAGCTAACAGAACGCCAGCCCAGGTGTGGTTACTATGGAGAGAAGAACACTAAGAGAAAACAAAAGGTTAACAAGGTCGAAATAACGGTAACTAAGTAGATCGGACAAAGGAAGAAAGTAGCAGAGAGAGAAGTGGTCAGATTGTCCTCCAGCAGTCTAAGCCTATAGCAGCATAACTATAGAAAAACTTAAATTACTTAACCCTATAGAGTGAGACATCAAGAAGGTAGAGCAAAGGAGAAGACTGAGTTCCTGCCCCCACCGGATTAGGCTGTCTTCTCTACCTCTTACTAACTATAAACTTTATCAAACAGGAAGGTTTTAAGCCTAGATTTGAAACTAGACAAGGTGTCTGCCTCACGGACTAAAGCTGGAAGCTGGTTCCACAGGAGAGGAGCCTGATAACTGAAAGATCTGCCTCCCATTGTGCTTTTAGAGATTCTAGGAACCACCAGTAAACCTGCAGTCTGAGAGCGAAGTGCTCTGTTA
>JAVLVB010000542.1:377180-395824 GCA_032876305.1 Orestias chungarensis
CCCCAAAAGGTTTTCCAATTATCAATGTAACCCACACCGTTTTCTGGACACCACCTAGATAACCAGCGGTTGAATGACAACATGCGACTAAACATGTCGTCACCGGTCCGATCAGGCAGGGGACCAGAGAAAACTACACAGTCCGACATTGTTTTTGCAAACTCACACACCGAAGCAACACTAATTTTAGTGACCTCCGGGTGTCATTACCGCCAGCGTGAATAACAATCTTATTGTATTTACGATTATCCTTAGCCAGCAGTTTGAGGTATGATTTTATGTCGCCTGTACTGGCCCCTGGCAAACATTTGACTATGGTTGCTGCTTTCTCTAAAGCAAAGTTTCTGACTATGGAGCTGCCAATTACCAGAATCTGTTTCTGTTTCTCAGCGGGTGTATCGCTGAGTGGGGAAAATCGGTTTGAAACGTTAACAGGTTGGTGGTGAGCCAAAGGCTTGATTCTGGGACTATGCTTTCTGCGTACAGTCACCCAGCCAGGCTGATTTCCCAGCTGCGTGGGAACTGCTGGAGGATCACTAGGGCAACCTGTTCTTGTTGGCTCCATGCTAGCTAATGGGCCTCGGCTATCTGCGGGTGTTTCAATAGCATGGAGCCGAGCTTCCAATTCACACACCCTCGCCTCCAAAGCTAAAAAAATGCTACATTTAATGCACGTACCATTATATCTAAAGGAGGCAGAGGAATAACTAAACATCTGACACACAGAGCAGGAAAGGAGAGAAGCAGAGGGAGAGGCTATACTACAGCTAGAATCTAAGCTAACTAAGCTAACGAGTGCTCAGGACACAAAAAAAGGTCAGTTTAGAACAATTACGGTTTCTAAAAACTTCAGTGAAGCAACAGAAATGTGTTATTAACGAGAAGGTGAGTTTAGAAACGTCTCAGTACAGAGAATTCGGAGTAATAACAGAGGTAGCAGACGCTAACAGACGCTAACAGACACATGGAGCAATAACAGGAAGTGACGTCGATACGTACCACCGAGGGAGAGGAACAGCATCCTGATCCTGATCCTTAGGTTTACACCCTGTGCAGGTGTGGAAAATTAAAAAAAGAAAGATTCACTGTCACAACACTTCTCTTCAGAAAATGAAGCCCTCGAGGAACTGTCAGCCATTCTGCCCCCAAGTTGCACAATTGGCTCATTAACCTAGGAGATTGAACTGTCATCACCCAGGCTCAATCCTCAGAACCTGACCCTTAACCCGGACCTTAAAGACCTATCTACGTCCCGTCCAGCGCCTGCCCTAAGTTAAGACATTGTCTTCACACATCACGTTTCTCCTGTCATTCTGAATCTGATTGGCCCATTGCCCTCATCCCCCGATGTTTTTGGTGGTCCCCTTTCCACAAGGATGTTACTGAATGCACACAACCCTGTCGTATCTATGCAAGAAATAAGACTTCTAACTGAACACCTTAAGGACTTCTTCAACCACATCCCAAAATATCCCTGGTCACACATCGCTTAAAATTTTGTTAGTGGACTTCCAATCCCTCAAAGTATGACCAGCACCATAACAGGATACTTCAGTGACTAAATTTAAACCTAACTGTGGTCAAGCCATCCTGTGATGTGTTTTTTTAAGTTTTTTACTTGCGCTCCAAGTAATCCTGTGTATAGCATCTTCCAGTGTTTTTTAGAAGAATATTTAACACCATAACTTTCAGACAAGGACCTATACCTATACTTCAACCTCTTTACACCTGTTCCGCCCTCAGCCACCCAGTCAAGGTGACAGCTTTCTTAGTTCGCCTTCAAAGATCAACTATCACAGCACCTTTGCTTTCACAACCCCAGATTCCATTCATCTTCCCCTGGCCGTTCCACTAACCATATACAGAAAGCCTTTCCACAACAAACAATCTTACAGCAATTTCTTTTTATATTTATTCTGTGCTTTTTAATCCAGCTCCCGGTTTCCTGTATTTAGTTACTTGATTGGTGTCCCTGGAACCTGCCATCTACACATTTTTTATTGTAAATAAACAACCTCAAGCTGTCCTATGTGTGTTTTCTGTATGTAGGCCCATAGTTTAAAACTAAACATGACAATGCATCTTTTTGGTTTGGTCGTGTACTTTTGGTTATAAGAAAGTGTTACAGTATCAGGAAAGAAAAACAGTATTAGAAAGCACTTTTCGAAAACAGCAGCTGACCTTAACTTTACCTGTATATGTTTCTGAAGTGGGCTTCATAACTTCCTGAAGGTGCTACACTAACTGGGAATGGAACAGTTTTGCAATGAGAAAAGGTTCTAAATTCCAAGTGTAAATATTGGATTGATTGATCATTGATTAAGCCTGTACAATGTGTTTTTAGAATTATGATTACCTTTAAAATACATTGTAACAAGTGTAGAATACACTTTTAAGTTTCAGCATTGTAAAATTGGATTTTGAATGTACTCCAATAATTTTGAGCTTTTGAATGCTTCTAATAGACTTGTTACATTGGCATGGAAGGTGGACGTACCACATGTTCACATAGATCATACTTACTCAGTCATGTCAGCTTGCTACAGTTATGAAGACATGATCCCAACAAATGTTTACATGCACGCTGTTCGGATTATTGGTCGGCCTATCTATGTACATGTCATCATTGTCCTGGATCAATAATAGTGGTGTCATGTTGAAACTTTGGGAGTTTTGGGGACCTTAATATCATGTATTTATCAGTCCACCCCTACTGGTAAAGTATTGATTTCGATGTCTTCATTTTAGTTTGTGTAGACATTATGCTACTTGAAATTAAAGGGCCAATTTAACACAGCAATGATTCAAACATTAAAAACGTGGCTGGGAGTGGGGTTTAATTTTGTGCCTCTGGTTCCAGTGGTTGGATCCGCCAGCTTCAGTTGCCTGGGTTACTGTCTCCCCTGTGGATGGTCATCTTGCTGTTACTATGCTAATGAGAGTATATCAAAGTCACGAGCAGCAGTAACTGCCTGTCAATGTATGCATCAGTGTTTCTGTGTGTTTAAACAGCCTGACACTGGGAGGTCATCCAGAGGCCAGAGCTTTTAACTTGAAATGTCACACCAATTAAAAACCTGTGAAATTAGGCGAGCAATATAAGAAACTTTGAATTTTATTCATTAGGTATGGAGCTACTCCTTAATGAGACATCTCTTTTAGCACTGTGACTCTTCCTCCACCTCTGCTGACTCTTCCTTTTACTCAATACTGTTTTATTATTTACATCCCCATCTCTGGCTATTTTTTCGGTGCACTTTAGCGGTTTAATCAGGCAACTTGGGGAGGGGGAGGAGAGGAAAGACAGGAGGAGATAGGGGGGAGTGATGCGATGTGCATCATTTGCCCAACCTCAGAGTAATGCATCTTTATTAGGCAACCAACATTAGCCCAGGAGACGAGTCTCTGCTATCACTGTCAATTAGCAAGCTGCGGGTGTGGAGGGAAGCGACTCGCTGATCTTTATTAATATCTCCAAACAACCACACAACACTCAGATGTGTAGAAAGAGGCTTTCTCTTTATTAAAACCCACAGAGAGCCGCAGTGCATACCACACAAGACGATGTCAGCAGGCAGTGTAAGGTGCATCTGCTGAGCTTCAGCTTTCATTAAGTGAGAGAATTGAAAGAAGTGAGTTAAAAAAAAGGAATGCTTGGCTTTAATCAGGAGGGGGACAGATATTACATTTTCGTTTCATCATGGCTTTCTGGCTATATGGCTTTTTCAATCAGCGAAGAGAGACATTATTTATTCATAGATGCATTTTTAAAAGGCACACAAGATACAGCACAGCCCATCTCCACAGAGTTTACACAATCAAATATACATGAATATAATATATGTGGTGAGGTGGAGAGAAAGGGGTGTGGGTGGGTAAATGAAACTTTATTCAGATGTAAAAGAAAAAAAAAAGAGAAAATGGAAGAAAGGATTAGAGAGAACTTTTACTGCACCGTGTTTATGCTTTGCTGAGGATTGAATTTGACTTGCAAAATGCGAACGACTGCATTAGCATTACCATGCATATGTTTGTAAGTGTGTGTGGTCCAGCGGTAGCTGTTCTTTAAGGCTAGAGTCTCTTTAATTGAGGCACTGCTGCAAAACGGAGCTCTCTAGGACTCTCGATGTGTTCTGCATTTCAAAGACACTCTGCTGCGCTGAGCACGGTTTTCGATTATGCGTGTGTTCCGTCAAAAACACGCACATACGATACCACACAGGTCGATCTGTGCGTGCTTTCCCAAAGGATTGATTTGTGGGTTTCCTGAATAAAGCTCGCCATTGACAGACAGCCTTTCTAAAGCACTATGTCTGCCTCTCTGCTGTTCTCTCACTCTCACACGTTTTCTCCCCTTGCTTGCTCTTTTCTCCTCCTCCTCCATCTCCCGTTGCGATCTTCCCTGACCTCATGTTTATGTATCTCAGTGTTGAGGCTGTGCGTCAATGTTGCTCTGTCAAAGATCCCTTCTTGGTCTTTTTTTGTGGGTGCTTGTTCCATTTCAGCCTTGCTCGTTTCCCGCAGCAAGAGGCTTCGGTATATGAATAAAATAACAACTTCACAAACAGAAAAGAGTAAAATTGTATTACTCTTCTAAAAAAGTACTTGTGTTCTTTTGGATTGGTATTATTTGGCGAAGGGGAAGACCGGGGAAAGAACCACAACATTGTTGAAAATGAAATCAAGTTCAACTTACATTTCAAGGCTCACAGGGAGTCTGTTTTTAAGGCAAGGCTTTGGAAAACAAACATTTAGAGTACTCAAGGGCTTTGTGAGCACATTTTAAACAAGGCAAGAACTCTATGTTTGTTCAAACAATTTCTTCAGTTTGGATGTAAAGGACGGGCTAAAATGAGTGCAAATTATGCCACATTTGTTAAAAACTGTATTATATTTCACTGGGAGCTTTTAAAAATAGACCAGCCAACATCTGTGCATACTTGTAAAAGCTAAATAATGTTTTAGCCAATATCAACATCCCCAAATTCCCTACATATTAAGTGCGGAATAATTTCTCAGCATAATGCAACCCCTATATTTTCTTAATTGGTGGGGTTGGTGTGTTTATCCTGCCAAAAACCATGAAGATCTTATCAATGAATCATGACCGTGCATGTAATAATTCAGAAAGTGCATGACTGATGGCAGGGATTTTCATTCATTCAGGCCCACAGCACATGGGAGTGGTAAAACACCCCGCCTCCACTTATGTTGGCAAAACATTGTACTTATGTTAAGCGGACATATTAGTCAGCTGGAGATGGTAACTCTTCTTATTGATCTGATTAGCCAAGGTTTCAGCTCAAACCTATGATGAAGATAAGTAAAAAGAAATTTACTTGATTATTCTTTTCCTTTTTTACTTACCTTCATATTTTCATTTCTTGTTGGCCTCCATTTCTTAATTTTCACAGATTACGCAAAGCCCTGTTCTGGGCCAATCAGGTGAGAAACATGCCCAATACACTTGAGGAATATTTTAGTGACAGTGGCAAAAGGAGGAAGAGCTTGGATTTCCAAAGACAAAAATCTATGGAAATGACAGCTGTTCAGAGCTTTATTCTCTCAGTTAAGAAATGTGCTTCTGACACTGTACTAAAAAATAAAAATTCTTTCCATTTAATAGTTTTTTTCTAAATTCTAAATCAAATATCTTAGTATAATTGAAATAAGACTAACTTAGAAGTGTTCAGCAAGCCAGATGAGATTATTTTATGTCAATAGTTCTTATATGTTGATAAAAACTACTAGTTCCTTTTCCTGATTTTTATACTTATCTACATTTTATATCTTGTTTTAAGTGGAAAAGGTCTTCCGGGTCTTTGTCATGAATGTGATGGCTTAGTTTTTCTGCACACATTTTTAAAAGCTCAATTGTTGGATTTTATTTCGGGGGGCAGATTAAAGGGCAACTTTTCTTCCACCTACGTTAATGCCCTACGTCTTGTTAGTCTATCACAGGGGTCTGCTACCTGCAGCTCAACAAGCTGCTCTTTGGTCTTCTACAATGGCTCTTAACAACTTTAGCTAAAAATTGTAAAGAACCAACTAAAGTTTTAAATAAACATAAAAAGGCAGGTTATAGTTGTTTACAGTTATTTCATAGAATAGTTTCGCTGACTTTCCAAAACAAAATAACTTTTAAAAGTACAAATAATGAAATAATATTGTTTAGACCATTTTTTGCTGTTATCAGGTTGGGCAGGAAGTGATATGTTACATTATTTATTAAATGTTTTCTCATCGCAGAAAACATACCTATTCCTTTTTTTGCAAAAATGTTGTTCTATCTTCATTCACAGCCTAAAATAGAAATTCTTTAAAAAATATCTGTACATTTACTGTAGTACATTTTTTCATTACAAAAGACTAGTTATTTTTATAAAACATACTGTATTATTTGCTTCTTTGAATGGATTTTATTAACGTCACTCAAAAATGTCTCTTTGGATTGCCAAGGTCGCAGACCCCTGGTCTATCACGTTAAATCTTGATAAAACCCATTGCCGTTTGTAAGTAATGTGACCAAATATGAAAAGGAAGAAGTTATTTTTGAAAGATAAAGCATTAGGCGTTTTGAGTCATAAAGGACCGGTGATCAGCGTTGTCTGTGTGTCCTGATGGCGTCATTGTTTCCCCTGACCAAACAAAGTGTTCAAGAACAGATCAGCTCATTAGCGGCCACGCTGAATTGCTCTTGATGAATGCTATCAGCCGCTAATGAAAAGTATTGTTCTTCAGCAACTAAATGAAATGGTGTTTAAATGTTTCGCTCGTACACGGTTCATCAAAGAGTGAAGAGGTCCCTGATGAAGGACCAGACACGCTGGTTCCAGGGGATAACCCCCCCACCACCTCAGGAGAAATCAAAGTCTCATTTAGCTACTGCTCAATAGCCGCTCCAGTATTGACCAGTTCTTGTAGAAGTGTGAGGATGGCAAAAAGAGTGCAAGAGAAATTGTGAGGTGAAGCACTGTGCAGGAAAAAAAAAAGCAATCAATTTATCGCTCTTAGCTGATCGCTGTTTGGAACCAGCTGCGTGGGACATATAACCTTTTTTCCCAGCCTCTGGCCTATGTGTAAATGTTTTTCTTGCATTTTAAAAAAAAGCACCCTAATCCACACACTTTTACTCATTGCTTTCTTAGTTTAAAACACTGGATCAGCAGCAGTGTGAAAATAGAGTTCCCCAAGCCCAGGGCAGTTGTCCAAGTTTCTCGCAATTTTGAGAACTTCCCTTTAAGGTGTTGATAAAAAGTTCCTATCTCACCATATATCGTCTTTAACTTTCAGCCCCAGTAAAACTGAAGGCTGCAGGAGATGTTAGGAAACTGCAACAGAAATTAAGACGTTTTAAATCAAGAATTCCTTTTCACTGTCTGCCTGCTCTAAAAGCATATTTTATTGAAACAATTTTCAGTGATTGTAGCTCTATATTTCTCATTCTCCCAAAGTTTGTTCGGGCCCTACTCCCACAATCTTCCCTATAATGATGAACATATTGTCAGTTGTAATATTTATATGAAGTAAAGAGTGAAAAACGCTCACTGTCACTCAAAAGCAATTGCAACAACATGTTATCTCGTCCTTTTCCTGTTTCTGTCTGATACCCAAACACAAACCATTGTGTGTCTGTTTATTGTCACTGCATTGTTTCAAATTACATTTGGCTTGCAGTTCAGATTTTTCTTGAATTATTGAGAACAGCCAATAGCTGAATGTTCGCTCATTCGTGTTGGTTAAGATCCCCTTGTGCAGCTGACACCTATCCAAAATGACAAGTATGTATCCTGACCTGTGACTAAAAATCAGGAAGAGAAAGCTTTTTAATGATCAATTCTTAAAGTTGAACCAAATCAACATCAGCTCTCTCTGTAACGAACAAGTGATCAATAAAATAACTACTACACTTGGAAAGCCACAATAAGACAAAGGAGAGAGAAAGCCTGCGACTGACAGGGCTCTAAAAGCTGCCGCTCTGGCGCACCAAGTAGCTTTTTCCATTATTTTTTTTCATCAACCGGTATTCATAAGAAAAGATAAACAGTTTTGCGAATTTGCTTTGGTAGATATGCCTGCGGTGGATAAGTTACTTAATATCTGAAAGTGGATCAGGAATGTCCTACAGTTGATATTCATCAAAAATGAGAACCTGTCTCTTCTCAAGCTCTCTTGTATCATTTGCAACTCTGAATAAGGGTTTGAACTGAGCTATAAAAATGGCTATTTGGTTTATAAAGGTTTTAAAAGCAAGTGCCTCATGTGTTTCTATTCTGATTATGAGCAGAACCTGATCATGTAAATACCTTCAACAACATAATGCGTCACACCAGCTCTACCGGTCTGCAATTTTACATCCCACCGAAACTTCCAACATTTACAAAAGTAAAACTTTGAAAAACTAAAAGTATAACTTTTGTTCTAAGCATAATAGATCTGAAATACTTTCCACATTTACCAACAGCTCTTGGAATTGAAGTTCCATATTTCAGTTATTTCTCACAACCACTCAAGCCTGACAGCATGTTAAATCGTTATGTGTGGCTTTAGTGGCAATTTCTAAATAAATCTGAGCTAATATCACTTCTCAGGCATCGACCGTAACCCTCAAGTGTGTCAGAATTGCTTTTCTATCAGAAACTATTTGCAGCTGGCAGGTGAACATGGATGGAGATAGGATTGGTTAGGGAAGGGGTGTGGGGGTGTGGGGGGGTGTCATGGCTGGTAATGAACACAGCACTCACCCCAAGGCTGGCACAGCAGGCAGCAATCTAATCAGCCCTGCACCTTATTTTCATCTGGATGCGAAGGGGAATTAGAGATTTAACGGTGCCATTCGCTTCTCCTGAATCCCACGCTCAGGTCTGCGCCGTGAACATCCTGGTAAATGACTAGATCTGTCCAATAAGCCGGTGTAGGTGTGTCGTCCTAGTGTGTTTGTGCTTGTGCAAGTTATCAAATTGGAAATAAGGCGATGTTGGCATGAATTTTAAGCTATCCTGCCTAACTCTCTGCTCACCTATCCTCTTGTCCTGCTCCTTCTCTGGCACTGAGTCCATTTTAACCTGACAGGTGCTTCTGACAAAACATATTACAATCTCAATTACCACATATATTGCTCACCTACTTTTTCCTCCTGTCTTATCGGTCAGTATCCCTCTCTGATGCTCTAAAAATGGTGGGAGATCTGAAAGGTCTGAGCTTTCTCTTCCCAACTGACTCTATTACCAGACGAGAAGTTTTCTGCATCTCATTCTTCTTAATTAGCCTTGGAAAAGGAGCGGAAAGATAGAACGTTGTTCTGAAGGATGGGGAGTAAATGCTAGAGGGGAAGAAAGCGTATAGAAAACAGATTTCCTGCCATGGAGTACATTTTCATTGTCTGATAAAGGGTTTGAATTATCACACTGCACAGCTTCATTTCTCAATTTTGATTCCCTTCCTGAAACTATAATTTTTCTGGAGTTTTGCTATTATGTTAATGGGACTTTCATATAACTCCAGTCTGATTGGTTAATGGCCCTGAAGATATGTGCAGAAGCTGACGGCGACACGCAAGATGTTATGTTGATAGAAGACAGATCTGAATGCTTCAGTAGTCAGTGTCTGTATAACAGCTTAGAAGCTGTTTATTCCATTATCGATGTCTGCTGTAATTTTTGGAAATACTGTCGTGGAAGTGTGTTGTTTTTGAAGGACACCGACCCTTGTAACAGGAAGTAGAACACCGGTGTGAAGTGCTTGACGGATTAAAAAATAATTTGACCCCACATGAAACAAAGAAATGCCATTGAAACCTACAACTCTGAATATAAGTGTGTACGTACAACAGCGATCACTTCGGCCATGCTTGTGACTGCTAATCTTTCAGTTGGAATAATTTACTCTTGCAGCTTTCCACTAAGTGCATGCAACGTTATGTATCCAATTTAGCAGAAAGCAATAGAAGAAATTGCCCAGATCTAATTTAAAATAAATTATTTTTTTTGCCATTAATTTTCAGAAAAAAGCTACATATGCTATTTGCTGAGCTCAATGAAGCGTTAATTACTATGTAAGTTCATAGTTATAGTGCATTTGTTTACGTTTTATGTATTTAAAGTAAAGTAACATTGATTTTTAATGAACAGTGTATTATGGCAGTTATCACTACGTCTTAAAAACAATTTTGAGGATTTAGGCTGTCGCACAAATTCGTATCAATATATATATATATATATATATATATATTTATATATACATATATATATATATATATATATATATAGGTAGAATATGCCTGTGCAATAAAACATTTATTTAAACAATGATGGGGGACCCAATTGCTGGCCCTTAGCTTCCATCTCTAACCTAAATCCTTTGCCAATGAAATTCATCTCTGGCTGATTGGAGTTCACAGAGAATTAATTAGGACCATCAAAGGAAAGTGAAGATTTCAGATAATATCAACCATTGAACATTTAAACCAACATTTATAACTCTCGGTTTGCAAGTGTAATGGAAATATATTAAAGCTTTTTTCCTGGCCTTTCTATCAAATATTTAGATGTTCATCACTCACCATCTTAGGTAAACCTCCTAAAGCCAATGAAGGAAATCAGGTGGAATCAGTCGAGCTTGGGTTCTTTTCTTCTTCCTTGGTTATAGTTACAAATTGTAACTATAGCAATTGTTAGCTAAACCTGCCTGAAATTGCTTAAGCACCCAGTGCATTTATACTCACACCTAAGAGAAATATAAAATAACTTTTTTTCATTGCTTAAAGTTTTGACTAATCAGTTTGATGGTTGTGATCAGGGCAGATTTTAGATCTGTCCTGAAAACCAATGGTACTGTGCATTGCTTTGCAGTGCAGTGCATCGCAAAGCATTGCGAAGCAATACACTGCCCCCATCGCAATGCAATGCAAGCATCTATTAATCTACACGTCTAAACTGGACTCTTTATTATTATTACATATGTTTTTTTCCGTCTCCGTTAATGCGGCCGTGCGTCCCGATCCCGCGAGTTGTGCTATTACCTCTGTTTTACATATGAGAATCCTTTGCGAAATAAATCACGAAAAACTTCGAAAAATTATGTCCAAAAATTCTATAGGAATTAATGGAGTTGCCGAAAAAAAAGTCTTACAAATCACGTATTTTTGAACATTTACTGTGTCATCATACGTTCGTCTAGAAATGTCATTTAAATCTCAGTGTGTAGGTATTTCCGTAGTCTGTCAAGAAGTGAAGTGGTATGTCGATATCTATCACGGTTTTTTCACAGCGTGCCTCTAAGCGAACTAAAGTTTCGCAAAAATCACCAAATCTTCACTAAATCTTCAATTATGACATATCAGCTAGCGTTTGGAAGATCCTTTTTTTAAAGACACTTGCTTTGTGTTTAACTAGTCCTCATGACTAAATTTTTTGTAGGACTAGAAAAAAATCCCGGACCAAAAGGAGTCGGAGCAAAAATTGCCATCTTCCCCATAGACATGCATTCATTGGAATTTTGGATATTTTTTGACGGACTCCATGCTCAACTCGTCACAGCTCAGGCTCTGAAGTAGGTAAAATTAGCAATACACATTTAATTAAGACCCCAAATAGCAATTTTAGCATTTAAGCTAACAGTAGCATTTTAGCTAATATTTGGTTATACACTACCATTTGCGTCATATATCAACCATATTGGACTACGTTAACATGCTGATGACAACCAACATGCTAATGTTAGCATTATAGCTAAAATGAGCATTTAAGCTAATTTTAATGTATAAGCTAAAATTTACATACTGAGTGCTGACATTAGGTGTCAGTCAACGTGTAATTAAGACCCTACATAGTAATGATAGCATTTAACCTAACATTAGCATTCTGGCTAAAATTTGTTTATATACTACCGTGTGCGTAATAAATCAACTGTATTGGGATAAGTTAATATGCTGATGACAACCTAGATACTAACATTGGATTGACAACTAACAATAGCATTTAAGCTAATGTAAGCATTTTAGCTAATATTTGCTTTTACACTACAGTGTGGGTAATACATCAACTATAGTAGGATAACTTAACATGCTGATGATAACCTACACGCTAATGTTAGCTTTGTGGCTAAAATTAGCATTTAAGCTAACTTTATCTATAATGGGTATACAAAACATACCCAATGGAGTAAGTAGCTGTTAGTCAACATGCAATTGAAAACCCTATTACTATACTTTGTAGACATTATTCATCAGAATAAATCGGGACCCCTGCGGACAGGCACAACTGGCAGGCACAATCAAAATTTATTCCAAAATTTTCTAATTTTATTTAATCTCTTCCAATAAAACCTTAAAGGGAAGACAAGACTTTTTAAGTAAAGTTTAGAATATTACCTACAGCAAATAATGTAAGTTATTCGCTTTATGGTGTTATATAACTTAACATTTCTAGCTATGTCAGACATATTTGAACATGTCACATATGTTTTGATTTGTTTTAATTATCAGTACATGTTTCTCTTGTATATTAGAGGAATGAAAGTGCTGTTTCAATGAAAAGCAGTGACATGCGTTGGTGTTGGTCTCGCCTTGACTGGCCATTATTCTAAACATTAGGAAAAACTGATTTTTAAAAGAAGCTGAGAAATTATTTTTGTGTGAGTAGAAAACTGCTTGAAGTCCAACTTTAAAATATCTGAAACATAAAAATCCATACCTGTCTTTCAGTCAGTAAGGTTACATAATGATGAGTTTGGCGTTGATTTTTTTTTATTAAAGAAATAGTTACAACAGTTCGTTGAGGTTTTTCTATACAAATTTGTATGGGTTCTTGCTCCATTTGCTTTTGGTCTATTTGCACCTGGGGTGACATATTTGACAGAATACTAATTGAAATATAAAAATATAACATTTTTTTACATGAATGCAAATGTCTTGCATTGAATTAATATCTCATTAGGATGCCACTGAGAAGGAAGCTTGGCCATAAGGATTAAGAATGGTAGAAATATGGGTACCCTTTGTATTGGTCCAATGATTAAATTTTCCCTTATGAAAATAAGCCCTTAAACATGAAAATTATAAGGGAGTGGTTAAAGTACTTACTTTCAGACTGATCAGCTAAAGGCTCTGCAATCAATAGACGTTGGAATTGTTTTAATTTATTAATTTACATATGTTTTTGATGATTGAGATAAATGCAATTTTGTTCTTTTTAATATTGGTGGACTTTTTAAATTTATTCTAGGAGCCCTATTGCAACTCTGGGTTACGCTTTACCATCAGATTATCTCCATACTTGCAATGAAGGGCCTTAAACAGGATGGCATAAATTAAACTGGATGAACCAATCCAGGTGTATTTTACAACACATACTAACTTTTCATCCTCCTTGTCTAACCTGGTACTACTGCTTCCCTTGTTTCTTTTGACTATTCCTCTTTCCAATGTTTTACCATGCCCTCTCTTTCAATCCCTCGTCTCACGCTTGCCGTGTCTTTCCCTTTCATCCTCAGCTGCAGGTGTACCCAAAAACCAAGGCGAAGTGTTAAAAGAGGAAGGGTGCATTAAGTGGCGGGCGATGAATCTCCCAGCCGTCTGTTACTCTCTCCGCTTCGCCGGCTTTTCCCTTGCCTCTGACCCAAATGTAATGCGACAGGAGTCGTTTTCTCGGTCCCCCCCCATGAACTCGCCTCCTCCCTCACAGCTACCGCAGGAGTCGTGCACCACCCTTCTATTTTTAGCCGTTTGTCCTTGAGTTACAATCCCTGAAACTTGTCATGATCCATACGGGGCCGTGCTGCCGATCGCATAGGAAATCACATGCCCAACCCTTGCTCTGAGCGTGCCTGTGTGAGCACCAAATTCCCATCAATTGCAAGCTCTTTGTCATTACCGTGGTGAATATTCCCCTCATTAAAGAGGTGAAGCAGAGGGAGCTTTAAAAGGGAGCGATGCAGACAGATAGGGCTCTACTTTTAACCACCCTATAAAAACACACAAACACGCATTAATTTCACCCCATCTGACTGAAGAAAGTTATCCACTGTAGCCAATTAGCATGACTGCTCTGTGTAGCATTAAGACCCTCACCCCCAATATCCAACTTGCTCTCATTACTGTCTCTTCGTCTATTCCTTCAACTCCTCCTCTCATTTTCTCTCTTTCTCATTAGGGCTGCGCCGTAACATACTGAATCATAATAGGTGCTCTACACTGTGAAATGGCTTTAACTTTGTTTCATTTTACCGCTTGCAGCGGGAGAATGAGTAAACAGTCGATTCAACTCAGGCGTAGAGCCACACCAAAAGATACAATCAGGCCCGTCCATTAATTTGACGTAAAGTAGCTTCGTTCTTTTCTTTTTACTCGCCTGAAGAAATCCCTGATATGGTAAAGCAGGGGTGGCTGCTAATCAATGGGAGCTGCCAAGCAGGGCCATGTACCCATCCACTGATAATAAACGGATGTATCCGACCAAGGAGAAAGTTTAAGGAGAGATGATGTATAAAGGGAAATTAAAAGGGATGAAATTACTGGGGCACGGGTTGTCGGGAACTGAGGCACAGGTCCAAGAGGGAAGATGGGAATGAGAGAGGATAGCATGGGTGGGACTTGGGTTGGTGCGTGCTAAAAGGGGAAAGGGGTGGAGACGGTGTCACCGAGGCGTATTCTAAGCCCTGAATGTAAATATGCGTGAGCGGATTATCAGAAAGTGGCAGGCAGCGCATTCAGGGCTTTGTTTCCGTGACACCATGACGTTAGCTTTGTTTCCCTGACAGCAGACGTCTGTGTGTGTGTATGTGTGTGTTTATGAGTGTGTGACATCCAGGCATCTGTTTCCTGCTGGAAAAGGTTAATTACATCTCCAATGCCTGACTGAACGTGCGTGCAGTGAATCACGCATGCTAATGAGCCCCGTACGCAATCTTTTGTCTTTGTGTGTCTGGTTCCACTCAGGAAAGCCGCTAGCATGGCAGTTGAAGATATGTCAGCCACTTGTTTCTGCTTTGGAAGTCCATTGTGGCAGCCAAAAAAGAAACATGAGCACCCTGCATGCTTGTGTAGCCGTGCCCTCTAACAGGTGACAGCTGGAAGTGCATTGTGGTGGCATTTGCAGGAAGAAACTCAGCTCCCACGGGGGCAGGCATTAACTGCAGCATGTGCATTTGTAGGTGTTCCTGTCAGTAATTACCAGATATTAGCGACATGGAGAAGCCTCTACATCAGAGGAGTGATGTTTCCCAATCCCCGTTACTCATTCTGACCCTTGACTCCTATCTTCACACTCCAGCTAAGCCACTGATTGGACAGCTGCTTGGCTTTAGATCGAGGTCAGCTCAGCGTGAAAATTTGAGATGGGCTCAGGCCCCTATGTGGGCGAGTCTGGAAATTGCTCTACACTTTCTCATTTGGCTGAAGTTTTCACTAAGTCGATCTGACATAAGTAAGCAGGTGAGTAGGTGCACAGCTCCACCGAGCTTTGGTTCCAATCCAGCCTCCATGGAAGAGGTGCAATTAAGGTTGAGAAGGGAGAGATGGGATGTCGCTGAGAGGTATGCCTGAACAGAATAATGGATTTTGAGAGACCTTTGTCTCCTCACACTGGCAAGAAATTAATCAGGACATTTTTGTTCTTTTGAATATTATCAGCAAAAGCAAAGTTCTCACTCATCTGCCCAGGAATAATTTGAGCATAGCAGGTTTGGGTAATGGAGGATAAGCAAAGAGTTCATAGGCTTTGATTTTCATCAGTGAAGATGGATTTTGGATTGTGAGAGCAGAAAGTAGAAAAAGAGTGGACCATGAAACATTTTCCACGATTCTGATACATGAACCTGAAGAAAATGTTCAATTTAAACTACCTGTGAATTTTAGATAAAAACCTGATACTTTTTTGGTCTGTCTGTTGGAACATTCACAGACACGAGGGACCTGATACGTTTAGAACCTGTTACCAAAGTCCTATTTTACATTGTTAAAGTTGTAGATAGTTCACTGCTGTCACACCACGGTTTCCTCATCCCTGTGATGCTCGTCTTCGTCAACGTCCTCTTCGGACACCCGATCCATTTTTTTCTTCTTTCGTCTGCGGCAGAGGCCATTCAGACCACAGAAACATGCACAGGTGAAGGGCATGATCTTTCTGATGCACCGCAACCACGTGGACCTGTGCAAAAAAATAACAGGAAGACCTTTAATGGATATTTGTACATTATTTTGATATTTACTAAAAATATATTTAGACTTTCTTAAATAACATAGAAAGACAATGGATAGATTTTTAGGTTTGTTATTATTAAGCAAAGCCAAAGTGTACTTACAATTACAAAAACTTTAAGTTAACTTTAAACAGTTTTTTTTTCCTATAGCCCACTTTTGGACAGTTTCTTGTTTGTTATCTTTTGTTTGTGGCCATGAAAAATAAAAACAATGAAAGTCTGAACATTTTGGTTTTTTATTGAAAAACAAAGGGGGAAAGTGTGATGAACTTCATATTTCAGTTTGACTTGTATGATGGGAAGTTGGCCTTTTTTTCCATTGTCTTGCCATTTTTCTTCTTTTGTCCTTAGTCTGTGTGCCAAGATATGATTTTAAAATATTACATTCCACAGTTTAATTATTTCGTTGTCTTCAGAGATTCAGATTGACCCCATTTCCATTAGATAACATTGTGTTTTACCAGCAACCAGCAAGATTTAAACAAACAAAAAATATTATGTAAGGTAATAGGGGTTAGCATTTCCAGAAGTTCAAAGTAAAAAAAATCAAACAGTTTTTATGCATTGCATTACTTAATATGGTAACAATCAATTTGTAGCTTTTTACAATTACTGTATATAATCTTGGGACAAACCAAGAACATTTGTTATTATCACAGATAGCTCCACAATCTCTCCAAGATGGTTTAACTCTGGATTTGAATTTAGCTATATATATCTTTTAGTCATACTAAAAAATAATAATAATAATATTCTTTCAGCAATGCTCTGTCTAAATTGTATAAGAGGCCTCTGGATTTTAAGTCCTCCAAGTGTACAGCCGATCATCATTTTCCCCTTCCTTTTTCTCATTATATTTTTATCTCCGGTCCAGTAATATCCTTATTTTCTAAATTGTGTTGCATACAGCAGATATAATTCTGTATTTTGTGAAGTTAATGCAAGACTGTCATAGTTTTTTTTTTTTATATGATGCAGCCTTTTGAGTTAATACTTAAGTATAATTAAAAATAAAATGACTACTTAAGTGAAAGCAGAGTTGAGTGAATGTGTTTTGCACTATTTCCATACAAAACTAACAGCACCTTAAACCTGTAGATTGTGTTGTTTTTAAAAATTACAATGTATCGTTTCTAAGATTTTAGAAGCCAGATTTGAATGTTATCTTGAATAAATAAAGATGAATGCTAGTTAAATTTCCTTTTTTTTTACTGATATTTAGCACAAATTTAAAGCTCCAAAGTTAATTGTAAATGAGTTGAAAAGAAAATAATTTAAACAGTGCGAAGATAGACAGGAATGTTACTTTGGTTCTAACTCTTCCACTTTATGTTCATTTTACATAGATTCTTTTTATTATCTGAGTAAGTGTAGCAGCCAGGATCTGTATCATAAGCACTGTGAAAATGTTAGTAACTCGCTAACTATTACTGTTATTTATTAACCTACCACCAGTGCTAGCATTGGAGATTCCGTCATTGCTAGACATTCATAACGTGTAAGAACTAAATTTGATCAACTCTGGCTCAAACTGTTTAACGCACAAAGTGATCGAAGCTGAACTCAATTATAAATACATAACAGATACCCATGTACAGGCAGAAGGCAAAGAGGTAAAAATTTATATTTTTCCTTAAAAATAAGGAGTAGGATTCAAAATAATAATGTGATTATTACAATAAAGCAAATGGGGTTTGATTTATAGAATGAGCTACAAAACTGAGCTCTATTAACCGGTCAATTAGTTTCTCAACAAGAAGAAGTTGTGTGGGGAAGCAAAGAAATTTAAGTTGAAAATGGGAATAATAGCTTATGCCTGATTCAAACGCCAAGATTTTGATGATGATTTATGTATCTGCTTTCAACCATCCCACAATGCTAACGAGCGATTTTTGGGAAGGCTCTTAAAATGATCCCAAGAATAATTCCTGCCTTGTGTAATGTGTTAAGATCTGGTTTGCTTAGAAGATGTGCTGCCAATATCAGAGACATCGCCATTTCTTTGCAAGATTTCCGGTCCGAGAACTGAATGTTTGTGAGTGAAATTTGTTCATGTCGTGATTTTAAAAATCGGCCGAGGGTTTTAAAATCTTGCTGTGTAAACCAGACATCATGGGTACCACACAGACAACAAGACAGCAGAATATAAGTGTATGAAAAACCAAAATAAAATTAAAAACTACAAGACCAAAGTAATTTCCCCTTATAATTATTAGGTAAAATTATAATTGCTTGGTTTCCTCTAGTTAAGGTAATCTGCATTATCTTTCTCAACTATTTACTGCTACTTGCCTAAATTGTGCAGGTAAGGTTGTGGATGTTCACGCAGAAGGTGAGAACATAAATACACACACACACACACACACACACACACACACACACACACACACACACACACACACACACACACACACACACACACACACACACACACACACACACACACA
>JAVLVB010000542.1:395924-418742 GCA_032876305.1 Orestias chungarensis
TTCTTTGCACATTTTTCAGCGCAGCTTCCCACATGTGCAGTCAAAGAACACCCCCACTGGTTCTCAATCCCGGGCATTCTCTTTTCCCCACTCCCACCAAAGTAGTCTTAAGGCTCACTTAACTCCCAACGTTAACAGTTTTCGCCAGCATGCTTGTAGCCAATCACAAATGAGCAAGAACATTAGGAGGCGCGAGGTGAAACTGAGAGCTTCATTAAATGCAAACCTGAGTCAGCAGCAGTGGCCGCAAGACTTACTAGTGAGCGCATAATGTGTGTGTTGTATGTGTGTATGTAGGTGGGATACTAGTGGGAGCGAGGGGGTGACAAAAGCACAGGCACAGACTGAACATAAAATTTCTGCATTCAAGAGTGCATGCTTATGTGTGTGTGGCTTTAGGGATTGATACAGTCTTTGGCTTGGCTCTTATGGGGGCAATTAGTTGAACCTGACTCCAAACTGCCTACAAGGAAAAGCAAAAACGCCTCAGGCTACACAGTACATAAATGTGCGTGTGTATGTGTGTGTGTGTATACATATACACCATGGAACCTCAGGGGGTTTTTCTTTTATCCCTGCTCTGCCATCGCATATATCCATATAATCCTTGTCTGCAGATCTCCCACTCTGTACCCAATGGCTTTAGACCCTATGTGACATGGCAGAGAAAATCACATAGGAATAGAAAGCCATAAAACACAGCAGTGAGTCAGTCGTGGTAGTATCAGGAGTAAAAGTTTCACTCTTCACAATGATCTGTGTGTGTGAGTGTGTGTTTCCAAAAATGTGTGTAGCTCTCTCAGTTCTATGGCTTTAATACCCTCAGCTTGTCTGACAGCTTACAAGGCCCTGCAGAGGTTTTACAACAGTGTTCAGACACCTCTCTCGACTCTATCCTTCTTGTCTCCCCCATATCACCAATCCTTCAATACCACTTCCACTCACTTTTACCCCACTCCACCCGTCCCCCGAAGTGTCGTTCCAATCCCCAGCCATGTCCTCTCAGCCAAATCTTGTCATTTTCAAGGGGTTGCGTCTACAAACCAATGCATAGATGACACACATGAAAACACACTTTGCACTTCCATCCCCTGAATTATTAATTGGCTGAAAGTAGATGACTCAACGATAAACTGAGGAAATGGAAGAAAACAAAGCCCATGTTCATTCATGAATATACAAAATTACCACATTTAGGAGCAGCGTGGCACACATGGAAGGACCACAGACAGGTTACAAAAAAACAAGGGATCGGTCATGAGTCTAAATTATGTAATAATCTAATAAATATTTCAGCTGTGAATTATTTATTCTAAGACAGTGCCGACATATCCATAACCACGAAAAACTAATTGGTTTAGTCACCTCAAAAGCAGTAACCAGGGCTATAAGTTAAGTATAATGAAATAGAAAGGATGTTTGAAGAAATCCTCAGAATGTAAACAGTTGACTTTGTTTTAACTGAATAGGCATCTGGTTTATTATTTCAAATTAAAAGTAATGAAGTAATGCGTATGCTAAGATTTTTGTACCAGGAGTTGCTGTTATTGTGTACTTCTTCAAGGTTTATTGGTGGTGAAATAAACTCAGAAAAAGTACATTGGCTGATTGAAGCTTTGGATTAAACTATCCCAAGACTGGATTCAAGCTAAATATTTTGTCTAAGTGCATTCAAAGTCAACATTTCTAATGTCTTTTAAAATTGTCAACTGGCATTCAAAAATTGATACCATGCAGAGCTCCTATTGAGCATTCCCGATTGGACAGTACTGGACATACTAAAGTATCATAGCTATTGCTTTGTGGGGTTAAATTTCTAATGCCAATAGTTTTCTAATCTGGTTCAGGTCTTATTTAAAAAGATCTTTGTTATTTTGTTATCGGAGGGAAAAACAGTGGTTTCTTAACTGTAACCTCTCTGATCACTTTTATTAAATATCTAAATGATCCTCCCTAGCTAAGAGTGTAGAGAACTACAACATCTAATAGCGTGCCTCCAACCTAAGTCTCGAGACAGAGAAGTCAAGATTTCAAGAAAAAAATGTCTTATTTTCATAAAAAAACTGAATAAATTCTGTGCTTTTATCTCAGTAGTTTCACATAGATTTTTTTATGTTCTCCCCACCCATGTCGGGATTGTATCTGGGTACTATGGGATCCTCACAGTCTTAAAAATTGACTATAAAGAGACCTAGTGACAGTTAGGTTAACTGGATACTCTAAATTGCCATTTGGTGTAAAGGTGTGCATGGTTGTTTGTCTTATCTTTCTCTGTATTGCCTTGTAATGGTCTGGCGACCTTTCTAAATTGTACCCCTCCTCTTGCCTGATGGCTACTCAAGATAGCCACGAAACTCCCTGCAAAGATAATCAGATTTAGACGATGGATGGATATTTTTTCTTATCGTCAATAGGCCCCACATTTTACAGGTTGCTGTCTTTGCTGGTCTTTTCACTTAGACATCTTCACTTCATCCTGGTAGGATCCTGACAAACACCACATAATTAATTATATTACACCATTAGAAAGCCACCATTAACGTGGCTTTCAAAAATATTCATACCTTGTGGAAATTTCCACATTTTGTCAAATTACTGCATAAACAAAAAAACAAAACACAAAGTGGTATAGTGGAGAGCATCTTGTGCTCCAGCATCAATGTCACTTAATATGTAGCTTGCACTCCGAATTTTCATTGCTGCTGTGTTCGAAGTCCCATATTGTAGATTCTGTGTCCATATTGTAGATATTTAGGTTTAGGGTTGTTGTCCTGCTGGAAGAGGGACCTCCACCCTAGTCTTAGATCTCAGTCTCAACAAGTAATTTTCCCAGGTTGGTCTTTATTTGGCTCCTTTCCATTGATTTCCTATCAACTCTGACCAGCTTCCCTGTCCCTGCTAAAGAGAAGCACCTCCAGTGCATGATGCTACCACCACTATATTTTATGTGATGAAAGTCCCAAAAATGTCTTCTGGAAAACCCCAAAAATTGACTTTATATGGTCATATTTTAACAATGGCTTTCTTTTTGCTTTTCTTCCATAAATACCACATGTGGGCATGACTAAAAATTCCCCTACCTGAGCTCTGGATCTCTGCATTTTTTTCAGAGTGGGGTCTCTTGGCTGCATCATTCATCAGCGCTCATCTTGTTTGGCGTGTAAGTTCAGGTGGACACTTTTGTCTTGGTAGGTTTACAGTTGTGGCATATTCTTTCCATTTCTGGAAGATGGATTGAACTAACTTCCATAAGATGTTAAAAGCTTAGGGAATGACCTACTAATACAATTTAACAAAAAATTATGTATATCAGTAGTAATGTGAAAAAAATATGGAAGGGTTCAAGGGACATGAATACTTTTGCAAGTAACTGTAAATCACTGCACTGATTTTGTTTGGAAAAGGATAAGTTTTCTATTAGTATACAAAGCACTGAGCGGTCGAAGGTACCAAGCAAACGTTTTGATTTCTTATTGAATATAAAGCAAATAAATCCCTCACATCATAAGAGACAGATTTAGTCTGCATCTCCAGAAGAAAAAAAAAACATTTAGGCTCTTCATGGAACTACCTAAAAACCTAGAAGTGAAAAAACTGTGGACTCTGTCAACAGTATCCCTTATAAGTCACTTAAGTACCAGATTAAATTTGCACTTCCATTTTTCTCTATACAGCACTTTAAATTACCTGACATGTTATACGCAAACTTCTTACTTTAGAATTAAACATGTTCAATTGCTTTTTGTATCAATGGTGCTAAGACATTGCACTTGCTTTGTCCTGCATAATTTTGGCTGTTTTTGTAAGTAAAACTGTCTTTGGCATTCCAAGGTTGCAGAGTCAGGCTGTACACGGCAAAGTCAGAAGACTATTGGCCACTGATTGACTAATAGGTGGAGTCATCGATTGTGTCTTAGAAGTAACTTCCCCACAATACTCAGATAATTTGTTTGTGACACAGTGCAAAAGAGGCTGAGCACATTTAAAAAAATGTAAGGAGTATGATAGACAGCAAAATTTTTAACATAGCTTCCAAATCCTCCATTGTTGTGATGTATTAGTGTAACATACATATCACATTGCACTACTTTCAGACTCTGGGCCTGACAACAGTAGAGCTTTTACATAATTGTGAAAGGTCCACAAGGTGGAGCTGAGTCATGCTTTGCTGCGGAAGTCTTAGAAGAAAAGGGCCACAAGTTGCGAATTGTAAACTTACCAATGATGTTATTGAAAGGAGTTTACTGCTATCTTGTGGTCATAGTGGTGATGCAATAGAGTGTGAGTTAATAGTATTGTGGTAGATACAAAATACTGTGACCTGTGACTAGAACAGATTTCACAGCAACATATGTAATAATTCCACCTCAAATTCAACAGTTTAGTGGCATCAATAAATTCATTTACATACCCTTGTAATGTATACTTTATGATGTATACTTTTAAACCAAATACACTTTGCCCCAATGTTCTACCTTTTGATTATTTGACATTGTGATGATTGTTTTTTTCATGTTCAAGCTTAGCTAAAAACAGGGTATCTCCAGGACTGCTATGATTTAAAGCTCTGTAGCTTGATGACAGAGAGCTGTAATAGAGATTGTTAGAAAAACCAAACTGCTGCATTTACCTTTTTTTGTTTTAGATGAAAAAGAAAAAACAAGTGAGTCCTATATCAAGAAAATGATCTATTAACATTTCGATTTTAGACTTAAAGAACTAGGAGGACAAGGAGAGAGGAAGGATGTCAAAGTTATTCCTTTTTTAATCCCGGTTCTTCAGCCTGCTTCCAGTGAATACATAGCCTGCCTCCCTTTATGTGATTATATGCATGGGTGTGTGTTTCTGAGCGTTTAAGCTGATTTGAGTCTTATCGAGATCCACTGTGGAAACAGACAATGTGCCTTATTTGTTATCTTCTTGTTTGGACGAGGAGATAAGGCGATCAGTGTTTGCAGTAGCGCACACAGGCATATGAGCATGCGCGTACTGTGTTTATCCGTGCGTAAAGCATAGATAAGCCTAACGTTGTGCCTTTCAGTTAAGGTGACAGAATCCCAATGCCGATCCCAATGGTCAACACCACAAAGAGTTTCCATCCCCGGAGCTTTTTCCATTCTTTAAAGTTATACCCCGCTTTTGGAGGTAGGGTTCCTGTGCCTTGTGGAAAGATTGCATTGTACTTTCTCCAAATGAAATGTCTTTCCCTATGTGTTCCCGTTGCTGTGTTTTTATGATTGTCTGTTTCCTGTCTAACTGATAACTCTCTTCTTCCCAAACCTCCTTTTCTCAATTATAACCTATGCCCCGTCCTGTTTTATATACTTCTTTTTCTTCATCCATATACTTTCCTACTATTTGTATATTCTAACTTTTTTCCTTCCATTTCCTTTAGTGTTAGAAGTTTATTTCTAGCGAACATTTTTATATTTTATTTTTAAAATGAATAAATAGGTGGAAAATGCAAAAATACTCCATGGACACCTTGAGGCATATAAAGAAGAAATCGGGTTTATGAATTTAGGTACTGCAGCATAATTAGTCTCTAACAAAAACATGCATTTAGAACATTTATAATACTATATTTTTCTAAATTCTTTGTAGGATGAAAACTCGAAATTGCAACAGTCTTAAAAATTCTGATTTAAAAAACATCTGCTTTCATGTAATATTTACAACTGAGAGGAGGACCATTGCAATTTAAACGATGTTTGACATTTTTTTTTTAAAACAGAAAAGCATGACAACATGTGTTGTTACTTACATTGTGTTCCTCAGCAACTACTTTCCTCAGTTTTCATCCTAGTGCAGACTGCGTAACAGTGATTTTCCAATCTCTCCGTGCTTCTTTTGTTTCGAGTTTCAGTCCATATCTGGCTGTTGTTCACTGCTTTTTTGGTACACAAAGCTTTCACCTGTACAAGCTGCATTCCTGTCCCCCCTCGTTCTAAAACCTCATTTTACCCTCCACTCCTCCCATTCTCTATTTTTCCGACTCCTTCTCACTACTCCTCGCTCCCTCGTCAAACACAAAATACCCACTGTTCAGTTCTCAGGTACCACCCTTCCCCCCAAAACACAGGTAACTGAGGCTGACAACAAAACGAATAGCCATGCTCCTCCAGAGATGCAGAGCTTGTAAACTATGTATCAAAAAGTAAACCATAGTTTGAACTAATCTACAACATCCTCTTAGTGTTTGGTACTTAAGGTGTTTAATCAGGTGTGTGCATGCTCAGGTAAGGTTTAGTATGGTGGAGTCTCAGTCTGTTTTAATGGCTAACTCTCTCCCAGGCCCAGGAAACAAAGGGGCTATTGACTCTCTAACACACAGGAGCTTTCTCTTTTCTTCACAGGCCTCTGCTTTGTGCTTCTCTCCACACACACACACATACACACGCATCTCTAACTTACCCCATACAAACATGAGAAAATTCCTCCAACATCACAAATCCACCTGTTCTCAGTCCGACCTGCCAACCAAAGGTTCATTTCATACACAAATTCCTTTACTCATTTACAGCCAGATGTGTTTTCTCAATAAACTGAAATATATGTGCCTTGTAAAACATTCATCTATTTGTCAACAGGAGTATGAAGCTGGTTTTAAGGGACTTAACAGAAACCAAAACATGTAGTGTAAAACACTACTATCATAAAAGTAGCTGAAAAACTGATTTTTTTTCTTCTCGGGATACAGATATACACTAATATTGCCTTTGCTGGAGCATTGTGCTAAATATCATGATAATGGACAGGAGGAGTAGAACGCATGGTGGTGCTGTTGGTAGTACATCTGCCTAACAGCAGGAATGTCCTGTGTTTTAACACTTCAGATAAGCCCATTCCTCAAGTGTGAGTTTGTCCTTAAATCCCTCCTGCAGTCTTAGCTAAGTGCCAAGGCAAAGTGTCAGGAAGGTAGTTCCCAAAATCACAAAATAAGGTGGTTTTGTGAACTGCCACCTGATGGCATCTAACTCTTCTGAGGTTGATGTTTGCCTTTCTCTGCCCTAGTGCTTTAGCTTAGACCGTGGGAGGGTTAAAGTCACTCTGGCACACAGCAGCAAGGTTGCATGAAGTACAACACGTTTAGCTTTCAAGTTCATCTTTTTAAACATTGGATTTCTCTGTCTGTCATGGAAAAAAACTGGATTAGAAGAGCTGGGATCGTTTTTGAAATTAATGATTAAATGTTGAATTATTCTAACAAATAAAAACTGTGCATTGTTTTGTCTCCTTAATTATTTCGTTTCTGAATAGAACTATAAAGTAAAAGTTTGTTTGACTGGGATGTCACACTGTTAGTGTGATGTTGCTTAAAAAAACGGTCAGGAAACAACCCAAAATCTCTGTATGGTGCATGTCTATTAAAAATTAGATGTTTAACCTTGGCTTTAAAGGAAAGTCAAAGTGTCATAATGGTTCAAGCGTTATTTAGAGAAAAGGCTATGTTGATGAAGTTCAATTAAAACATGTATGAATTGAATTGTGTGAAAGTATCAGCATCCTTGTGACTTTGTTCATGGTTGTTTTATAATGGTTTACAGGAAACATGAACGGTAAGGGGATCCCTAGATATCCAAAGTAGCCTTAAGCTTACTTTTGAGAAGCTAAAAGAGAACATGTGAGAACTGTTTCATTATTCAAAGTGTATTATGGTCATCTAAATATTTTCCTTATAGAAGGTGTTCAGTTTCATTAAAAGCTGGCAACATGATGCTGTTTTTACAGCCAGAAGCTGCTGATCAGCACATCAGAAGCCTAAATAATACCTCAACAATAACAATAAACCCCAGAAGAGTTTAAAAGGATGCTTAATGCAGTTAGCGCGACATAACAGCCACACGTCTGTCAGACAAAAAATAGTTTTCAGTAAGGTATATTAGAATTGCTGCTATACTGACTGTTACATTCTTACAAAACAGTAAGTGAGGTATTTAATTTTATGGTTGGTGCTTTTGTAAATCTTCAATTGAAGTGAAATTCCATTACAATTGTTTCTGGATAAAAAAAACAAAAAAAAAACACTTTGTTGTGTAATCTTGACAATTAAACAATTTTAAACAGTAATTAGTCATCTTTTAGCAAATGTTTATTGTTCCTATCTTGATAAAGGTGTCTTTATGATGTGATTATAGCTCAACCCTCTCTCACTAGCATTAGAAAATACTGAATGCAACTATTTCAATCATAGCAGTTAATGCCAGTCAAATCAATCGCTCACAGTTCATCTGTTTGCTTTTTTTTTAACAGTAGTTTAGTTTCACATTCTGGTGTAATTGATGGTGGCAATACAGTAGCACGTGTTTTAACCAATTCAGCAACTACAGTAGTTAACTGCCATCACATTTAAAACCCAACTATTGGAACTTGGTAAGATAATTAATTACTATTCACTTGATTGAGCACAGCTTAGAAAATAATAGAGGTCCATATTTTTTGCTGGTGATCCCCTGAACCAGTGAGAATCTTTTGTATCAGTAATAAAAATGTTTTTCACATTTTTGTAAAAACAATCGTTCAAAGAGTCTAAATATTTTTCTTAAAACAGAAAAATACTTAAGATATGCTGCTGTAAATTACACTGCAGTTACCTTACGATTCTGGAAGCATTTGAAATGCTATTTTGTGCATTTGGAACCATTTGGTGGTGGAAAAGTCCCAGTTTGCAGGATTAAACCCAAAGAATAAACACACAAAGTCTATGCATAATTTCTATTAGAAAAGCCTGACAGTCAATGCTAAATAATTCCAACAAAAGTAAAGTAAGCGGATGTGAAACAGTGAGAACTAAACAGAGTCAGAAAGACTAAGAGAGAGTACACCCTGCCCTAGATAGCTGCGTGTAAGCAGCTCTCTGTGCAGACATGGCAAAGGGACACAGGAGGCAAGCGCTGGACTGGAGATGAGAGGAGAACACAAAGACGAGGAGAGGGGGAAAAAGTGTAGGGGACAGAAAGTCAGGCCAGAGGAAGGATTAGTGATCAAAGTAACCCAGTGGCCATCCTGAAAGCCTGCTAAACTAACACACACACACACAAATTTGTATTTATACACACATTAGGCCTTTGTACTGAATTCTATTCATTTTAATGACCAAGACTTAACCCAGTTAACACATTGTCCTATAGGCTAACCAAGAAATCACAATATATGGACAATCAGTCAGATCTCCATTAAGTATTGACAAAGTTATTCATCCATTCATCCATCCATCCATTTATCATCTTTTGCTCAATCTTAAGCAGAGAGGCAGAGAGACTTTCTCTTCTCAGGGAATCCCAACAAGGGGTTTCCAGGGCAGCCGAGAAGAATCGTCCCTCCATTGTGTTTTTGGTCTTCCTCGCCTTCCTGGTGACATCTTGACCAGGTGCCAAACCCAACTTGCTTCTATCAGTGTGGAAGAGCACAACTACAGCGGTACCATCACCGCAGATATGCCACTAATCCGCCGATTGATCCCTACCTGTATTTCTCCCTCATTTGGAAATAAGAATCTGAGATATCTAAACTCTGGCTTTTTGGGATGGGCGGTGTTGAAAGGCGGGGTCCTGGGTTTGAATTCCAGCCTAGGGTCTTTCATCACAGAATTAGCATGTTCCTTATATAAACAGGTTGTTCCTATCTTTTAATCCGGTTTCAACTTCCTTCCATTCACCATAAAAATGACATTTGGGTTAAGTAGCCTATTTAAATATTCATCTCTGTGTTGCCCTGAGATGGTCTGGAAACCTGTTCAGGTTAAACCTCTTGTTTAATGACCTCTGGAAACAAGCAACCACAAACGGTGTTGCATCCATAAGCTGGTATAGACAATAAACATACAGATAATTACAGAGCTGCTATACATACTTAAATTTGATTTGTACAACTTCATTCATTTGGCTGAGATGATGCCAAGAGAACGCAAAACATTCAGAGGTAGATGCAAAACATCTCAAAAAGTTTTTAATTCCTTCTCAACCTCTGTCTACTTTACTTTGACGAGCTGCTGATGAGGAGATAAAAACAACTGACTGGAGATACCAATTAGGCCATCAAATGGCAGCAGCAACAATCTGCAGCACTCCTCCACTTCCCAGAGGAGTGCTGGTGGGGAAAAACAAAGAAGAAACGGCTATGGCGGAAGGAAAGGAAGGGGAAGCTTGAGCTGTGTGGAGGAGGAGGAGGAGGAGAAGAAAACTTTGTAGGAGCTTAGATCTAATCAGGGAATTCTCCTTCTTAATATCACAGCACGCAGCAGCAGAAGGTAACATAGAAACACACTTAGAGAAATACACAAACATCCTCCCTGTCAGCGGCTTGACCTCCACAGGCTGATCTCGCTCCTCTGTATTCCACCGCCCTCCCACCGGCTGACCTGATTGGCTAATGACGGCTCATTTATCTTGATGCAGCACCTGCGGTGTCGAAAAGGTGTGCGTGCATGCACGCGTGTGTGCCAGATAGAGCGTGTTTCTAAATGTCTTCATGTGCGCAGAGTCATTTGCACAAGAAGCTCCATCTCTGCCAGCTCTGCTGAAAACATTGTTACGTCTCCTGGGAATACTGAACACAAGAAGCAAGAGGATGGAATCAGAGGGGAGGAGGTGATGTGTAAGAATGCAGAAGCAATGACAAATTAGGAAATGGGGGTAGATGGAGAAAAAAAATATCAAAAAAAGGGGGATCTAAGCAAAAATAAAAAAAATAAGAGGGGAGGGGAGAAAGAAAAATAAAACGATAAAGAAGGGGATGGAGGGGAGTGACGAAATAAAACCAAAAAAAAGGGAATAGAGGAGAAAAAATAGGAAGAAACAAACAACCTCAGTGTTGAATGGGGGAAGGGAGGTCAAAAAGATTAGAAGCAAGATTGATGCATGTTTTATTCACTCACTGCTAATGCTTCTTTAATTATCGCAGCTGAAATCATCAGTCAAGTATGATGTGTGTGTGAGGAGCTGTAATGTGTGCATTACTGAGAAACCATCAATTATCTGCTGAGGAGGTATAAGGAAGGCTTGCCAAAGTGACAAGCCAAAGAATCCTGTACGTCTACACGGAATTTAATCCCAGAGTTTATCAGGTTGGTGTTCCGTCTAAACCTGATTATCTCCCCGGCGTTGCGTTACAACATAAATCTGCCACTTGTATATTAAACTACTAGTGGAATAAATGCTGGATCCATTTCTTTTGGCACATTGTAGAAATGGCAAATGATCCTTGCAAGATGACCTAGATATAAGACTAAATTTGATATTTTGTAAAGCTTAACACCTAAACAAAGTCTTCTAATACCACTCAACCAAAAACGAGACAAGAGGGAAGAAGCAGATACCATGTGGGTCCTCTGAGTTTGAAAGAAAGAAATAGATTTATCCTACATAGGGTAATCTATTGAGGAGTTTGTGTTTGTGGCTATTTTATTTTGATATACAGAATTTGTTATAGAATTTACTAATAGGAAATGAGATGTTATATTTTTATTCTTTATTCTTATTATCTTTTTTATTTACTTCAAAAATGGTTACGTTTTTTTTGTCTCAGCTTGCTCAAGGATAGTAATCAAATATCTCAAAAGGGAAGTGGTCTTGTTTCTAATTTATTCTTTTTTTTATTATTCTGTCTAACTGGCCTTGCCAGGTGGAGATATTTTTTAACAGATAAAAAAACACAAATGTGTGCTAGTGGAACCATCTTTTTTTAATTTTATTTTTTTGAAAATCACTCTTTCCATGCTAGATGACAATAGGCCGGTAACTAGACATGACCCGAGCAAACATACTGCTGTTGCTAAGCACTGACTGTTGGTAGAGCAGTGTGAGGATATTTTTGACATATACAACTGCAAATTCTCTGCTACAAGTATAAATTTAATATTGAAATTGTCAAAATGTAGAAACTATGAAAAAGAAAAAAACTATTAAAATATGTGAAGTACTTGAATAAGATGAATGCCTAAGAATTTTTGGATATTTAAGGTAGCAGAAGGGGTTGTAGTGGAGCCAGTATCTTATTTTTGGAGGCTATTAGTTCTCAACATAATCGTCCCAGGCTTTATTTCTTGACTGAAGGACCTTAGCTAGCAGATTTACATTTACATTTTACAAGTCTGATAGAAAGTTAGAGAAGCATCTTTCAAAAGAAAACAAAACAAGTTTTTATTTACTAGAAAAGGCGTGCTTAAAATTATTTATACCACATTGTAAAACAATTTCTATAATTGCTGGACTCTTTTATGGATGTTCCAGTGGTTTGATTATTTTTGTTTTGCAAGATCCTTGTCCTTGGTGTTTAAAGGTATCTCTACCATCAACCTTATCTTTAGGTCACTCCACAGATCAAGGCCGGGACTCTAGTTGGGCTGCTCCAAATTGTTACTTTCAAGTAGAAGAAACCTGTCGATAAGTTTAAAAGAATATTCTACATCTAAATCTGCCAGGACGAATCATTTTGGGCTTTACAGCAAAAAAAAAATCAGAAAGAGGTAAAAGTAAAATAAAGTCCAAACAGCAATTTTTGTCAAGATAAAACTGTGAGTACGCAGTAACAGGTGGGGTCAGTAAAACTCGATGCTTCTTGCAACAATATTAAACACTCACTTTTTGTGGCATGTCATTTAAAGAGATTTAAATAGTAGAAATAACATTTTAGAACATTTTGGGGGTTTACCTACTTCTGCCAGGCAGTACATATTGATTTCCTCTGTTTGATTTATTTTATGTGGACTTACTTTCTGGTCAGAAATACAACAAAAAGGTTCACTTAAATTCCTGTTTAAACTGTCTGGTAGCCTAAACCTCAGCTCCCAGTACCGACGCTGCACTTTTACCCCATCCAAAACGAAAACTGCCAGTGCAAGATTATTATCAACTTTTGTTGATAAATCCATTTTTGTTGGTCTATAAATCATCACTTAAATTATTAAAAGGCCCCTTGTTTCCGTTTATTCTGTACATATTTTACAAACATTATATAGAGAGAAATACATTTACTATTTACATCAGTTATTACAGTTAATATTTAGCTCCACAACAGTTACCAAATTCTATTGGTTTCTGACTTGCCATCCTTACGTTCTACTGAAGGACTGCAGTTGGTATTCAAGCACTCAGGAAATATATCTAAAGAATAAACTACTTTGTTTAGTTGCTAATATTTTTTGGTCGAGGTGAAATAACCGCTGTCAGCTCGTATGTTATGTACTCCTCATGCTTATTTTCTCCTTGCTGCATCCTCTTCCATGCTCTCTGTGGGGAACAGACGGTTTGTATATGTTATGCCCCCTTTTCTGTCAGTTCATTCTCAAACAAAATGGAAAGTAACACAGTGAGAGTACAGATAAGAAAAGTGGGTAGGGAACGTGTAGGTCTTAATGTGACATCAGCCCTGGGTCGGCAGGAGAGGTGGGCTTCGCCACCCCCTCTTCTCTTCTCTACGCTCTCTTTGTTCCTTCTTATCTTTTATTTTCTGTCTAAAGCCAGGTGCTGCTTATCCAGCCTTCAGCACATCTTATCCTACCTCTCCACCTCCATCCCACTAATCTCTCACCTTCTTGTCACAAACTCAGAGCCTGACATACGAACACACACACTGCTTCAACCCCCAATCCCCCCCATCATTCTTCCTTTTTTCTCCTCTGCAACACCACTGTCTTCCCATCGTTCCACCTCTCTGTCTCTAGGACTGCCGGAGGCAGCTGGTGGGCTGTGACCATCCTATCCTATCTGGGATCGGGCCTTTCATATATATATATATATACATATGGCAGGTAGACAGACAGGCGGGCAGATAGACAGGACGTTGGAAACTCATCAGCTTCAGATCCATATCTTAACTACAGTCTGACAGTCTTAATCCGTCAGCAGTCAGCTGCTGCAATAGCCAGGAGGCGGAACGGACCAATCCATACAGCTTAAACCGCCCAAAATCTTTACGAAGTTTACTTTTAAGCAGCGATTTTTAGTTTTGCCTCATTGCTGGTCATCCCATGTTTATTGGCATAGCAGTTACACTGTAAAACCACAAAATCTTACCAACTATTTAGTGTAGTTTATATTGCAAATAACTTCAAACCCTCAAAATAACACACTAGTAACTTTTTAACAAGCTCACAGAGGCTATTTTAAATACATAACAGAATAGTTACATTGGCATATTCATTTCCACTATACTTTGAACTTGTTTTAAGTTTACAAATTGATCTTTTTATCAATACTTATATAAGATTTTGTGTTTGTAGTGTAGAGATCTAAACGCCAGCTAAACCATATTTAATGTCCTTTTGTCCTCAAGCCTGGCTGATTTGCACATTTCGTGGCAGGGAAGGGAATTCATGTGTGCATGATTTGATGAGCATTGCTCATTAATAATTCTGTATAAAAGGAATGTTTCAACATTTAACTTTTTTATTTATTTTTTATACATTTTGAGCAGAAGTGTGGTAGCTGCTGGCAGCAGCGGGAGGGAGAGAGGATAGCAAGGCTGTCTGTGCCGAGCGCTTCGTCCTGATTTAGAATTGGACCTATTTCTGTTCACCCTCCAGCCCCGCCGGGAAATTTTCAAATCTGCCGTGGACCGTATGTACATGTGCGGAAAACTGAGACAGAGAGCAACAAAGATAGGGTGAAACAAGTAAAGAAAATCGGCATAAATTATTTCTGTGAAAATGTGTAATTAGCACGCAGAGTTGGTAATACGGCTGCCTAAGAAACTAAAATTCCAATTAAGACCCTAAAGTGGAATTAGTGAACGTCAGCCCAGACGAGGAATTGGAAAAGGAATAAAGAGATGAGAAAGTGGGAAAAATGTTAAGCAGTCTTTTTGCACGGTTGGAGTGGAGGGATCTAGTGGGGAAAGGATTCAAGCTGTAGTTGGTAATTCTTAACCAGAGCACGTACTGACTGAGCCGAGCTCACCCTTTGGCACAAACGCAAACTCTAACACACACACACACACACACGAAAACACACACAAAAAATGACACCAACACAACCTCAGCTCCATATCTAATCCTGCAGGCATCCAAATGTCACCACCAGCACCTTTGAACCCCTGTTAACACAAACACACACTCTTTACACCACTGTCACTGGCTCCACACACAAACTCTCAGACGCAACAAGACGGAGGAGAGGAGAAAAACTTGTATCAAATCTCTTTGGAATAAAAAGATGACAAGCACTCACCTCACAGTGCGAGCTGCTGCTCCTGCTGCATCGGTACGGCCGGCTGATTCCTCACACTCACACATGCACTTGTGGCAAGTGCCCACACACGTGCACGCTCCGCATCAAGGTGTGTGTATGCGTGTGTGAGGACAATGAAGCTGGACTGGATGGAGTTGTGCAGTAGGAGGAGGAGGAGGAGGAGGATGAGGAGGAGGAGGGGAGATGTATGGTTGGGCGGGAATGTGGAGAGAATAGAAAGAAAGAAAGACTGTGAATAACTTATTATGGCACGAGGTTTTAAACAGATGAGATCAGTGGCAGAAAAATTGTCTTATATATCAGAAAGCGATTGTTGGGAGTTGCAATTTTGCAACTGCGGGTAAGAAAAACCTCAAAAGCCGACCATTTGATCGTTTTTGTGTGAGTTTGGTTCATGGTTTGTCCCAGGAGACTTGGCGCCTTGCCTCCAAGCAACGAGCCTCGTTTCCCTTCAGAGAGCCCATTCGTTTGTCTTAATCTCTTCCAACGGATCCGTATGTGGCCAGCATGACAAGGCACCCCAGACCTTCCTAGTGCATCCTACTAATTCTCACCTCAACAAGTCTCTTTCTCATTTGAAATCATACCGATGAGTCAAACAGGTTCTTCAAAAACAGCAATAAACTTCTACAAGTTGATAAATGAATACAAAACAAAAATTACATTTTTAATCACTAATGCAAAACACTGAGCAGAAGTTAATAGTTTTTCAAAGTAAAGCGCTACCTGTATACTTACTTTACAAAAAAAAAAAAAACACCCCCCCCAACTAATAACATACTAAGACACAAAATTTCATTTGATCTAAAATATAGGACTTTCAGTCAGTTTGCTTCCTAACTGATCCGTACCGTTTATCGGTACTCAACCTTTTTCTGTTATACACCCACATATTCAAATACTGCATTTTGGCACATTTATCTTAATAGCTTGATATGTCTGCTCATTAAATGAGACGAGGAACTGTAAACATATTTCTTGCTTTTCACAGTGGTAACTACCCCGTTTGGATTTGTTTATGGTTAGAAAAGTTAAAAGATTATGACCTCATATTAAACTAAACGAAATCGCCCTTGCTGACAAATAACATTGATCTGTGTCACATAAGCACATTTGTTTCCAGAAGAGCACCTTCAGATTATAAAAAAAAAATGACTTTTAATAATCAGTTTTCAAAGTTAGTAAGCAGCATTCCCTTAGTAATTTCCTGAAAAAGACTGAACAAACCTGAAAAGGTAAAGCATGAAATTGTAAAAGTGGAAAATGACCAGTAGCACAAATTTGATGCATAAATATAACCGTTTTTACTCAACATAGCAATACATTTCTATTTAAATTGCACAGAACTTTAATAGTCCTGCGAAATCAACTACTAGCCGAGCAAAAACACCTCTAGGTCATCCTTTGATGATGACCCAAATAACAAGATCAGAAAATTTCTGCGCCAAGTTCAACTCTAGCGCTGAGACAAATACACAAGCACACCACTGCACACATTCTGTGCTCCAGGTGTATGAGTGTGTAATCGTGATTTGTGCAGCCTCCGTCCTCTGGCTTTGACAAAGAAAACCCGATCTTCACGTCCAATTATTTGCCTCTCAAAGGCAGACAGATTGGGTGAGCTGGGAAAATACAGCACATGGTGTAGAAAGGAGAATTAGTTAGACTTACAGAAAGTGAAAGACAGAGGGATTCTTTGAGGGTCTGCACAGGGGGGAATTAATTAGAATGAAAAAAGGCATGGTGAGGAGGGACAAAAAAAAAAAAGCTCCGTCTTCGCCCGAGTCCTGGAAATGGCTTCACAATTAGTCAAAGTCCCGAACAGAGCCTGTGGACAAAACTCAGCGGAGACAGAGAGAGAGGCAGCTGGAGAGAGGGAGATGAAAAAACGAATGAAAACTGCCAAAAGGGACACAAGAGTCAAAGTTGTTAAAGAAATGATTGGCAAGAGAATGTCATACATATTTTTTTCTTTCATTTAGACTCTCCATACCCTCTTGAGGCAATCACTGCCTGTCCTGTTTTTTTTTTCTTCAGCCCTGTTAATCTTCTCCTCTTCTTTTCTTTCTTCTTCTCCCTCCTTCTGCCCTTCGCCGTCCGGGATATTCCGTCAAAGAAGTCTCTGGCTCAATGCAGGCGCAGTCATAGCTGGGATCCACACGCGTTCCAGACTTTACTATCTTCTCCGCTTTGATTTTGTTTTCTCTTTTGTCTTTTTCACTTGTCGAACGGAGCATGTTGCTTTCTTTTCGACAGTGGTGACACATGGCGTAGGGGGGGATGGAGGACATGGAGGAGTGAAAGGAAGGACTAAGGGCAGACCAGGAAAATTAATAAATAGGGTTTAAAACTGAGGGAGGGAAGTAAGTGTGGGAAGATGGAGCGCCGAGCCGGGAATGACGAGAAGAGGCAGGTGGAATGGGTAGTGACACATCGCGGAGGTGTGTGTCTGAGTGTGTCTGAGTGTGTCAGAGCACGGGGGCTGTCCCTCCAGCCGACACACCAACTACGAGGAGGAGGTGGTGAAGTAACGGATGGGTAGATAGATAAATAGATAGATGGAATGCCATGGATGGAAGAAGTGATTCAACAGGCGTACCACCTCCTGTTCTCTGTCCATTCACACACATAACTCGCCCAGTGCATTATCATTCACGGGGATTTGTCATGACATGCATGGCTAAACTACTCACGGACATGAGCCCTGAAGTGAATCTTAATAGGTGGGATGGAGGGGGTGATAAAGAAAAGGGAGAAGGAGGATGAGGGAACACTGCGTTAGGCAAGCAGGTGTCCCCTCTACTTCTATTGTTCCCTTGACTGTATGTCTATGGCAGTAAAGTCTTTGTGTCCTGTGTGTATAGATGTGCACAAATCAGAGAATGGGCTTTTTTTGGTTGTTGTGAAGAAGCCAAAAAGCTGCACACATGTACCTGCTGTAAGAAAGAAAGAAACGTTGCTGATAGAAAGTAAGACGGGCAACCCCAAGAGTGACAGGCAACCACAGACAGCCGGAGCGGACCAGTACTCGCCCCAGGGCCACCAGCTTTGCGACAAGGTAAGCGCACCTTAAACCAAAATGTCCAGTGATAGGAGCAAAAATGTCGGAAATAAATCCTCTGTAGTGGTAGCCCTGATGTTCATAAGCTCTTCTCTGGTAAAATAACTACTACTACTATCACAAAAAAAGTTTTAAAGCTAGAAATAAGCAAAAACAAAACACACTCCAAGGCAGCCCTCAGTGGCGCCATCTTGGATCTGAAACCGAAGCGCATGACGGAAACCGAAAGTAAAATTTACCGATATTTTTTAATACGAACTTGTATACAGCATAAACCTTTCCTCTAAACAACTTGTAATTATTTTTTACATGATTTGATTACATAATTAATAACATAGAAATTTTGTTACCAGGGCCGTCCCAAGCCTCCATGGGCCCCTTTATGCGATAATATCATGAATAATATTAATGAATGAATTAAGAATCATCTCCAGGGTGCCACACATGGTTCTTAATCTTAACTGGTAACACATCTAGCTACAGGAGTGGCCCGGGTTTAATTTAGAAAAAAATCCAACATTTTGGTTAAAAAAAAGCATCAGCAATGTGCAGTGCAAGAACAACAAAAACATGCAACACTTAGACATACAAAAATAAAAAATTCAAGTGTACAAAAACAGAAAAGTTCTCCTTAATAGGCAATGGCCCTCTGATCACATGTTGAGTCCTCTCTAAATCTGACAGAAAAGAAGGCCACTCAGCTGGGTCAACTGGCGAAGATGATGATGATCCATGGTGAGAAGTGGACGTTGTGATGGAGGTAGCTGAGGAGAAAAAACAATGACTAAGAAACAACAACCAATAAGAAAATCATATTACAGTTTTGGACAGAATTATTCATCTCAGAATTTTCAGCAGTACAATGTGCAATTAATTTACCAGGTAGATCAACTGTGGTTGCAGTCACAGTGGGGTCAGTGGGCACACAGGGTGGGGGTGTGAGCTCTGGAGAGGATGGAGATGGACCAAACAAAAGCTTGCCATGTTAGATGTATTGTGATACTTGAAAAATGATGTTGCTTGCTTCAAAGTATTAAAAAATAAAAATGAATAAGATAATTTAACAATTGTAAATAGTGTTTTGCTGTTAACTTACCAGCTAGATTATCTGTGGTTGCAGAAACGGGGGTGGGGGTGGGAGGAGACAGTGGACACACGACGGGGGAGCTGTAGAGGATGGAGTTGGACCGAAGATAAAAAAACAACAACAAAAGCTAGCCATGTACATACACACATATTAATGAGGTACCTTGACTAACAAATTTCCCTTTGGATGTAATTCTTATACTTGGAAATTATATATACTGTATGGAGACTCTTTCCCTCACCTGATGGATTTACCACAGTTAAATCTGAGGACTGGCACTGGGCTGATTCTGTGCCTCCAAAGTACTTCAGCAGTGCTCCTGCAAAGTTTCCCAGAACTTATAAGTTGATGTAAAAATAAAATTAAAAAAACGTCAAGATCCCAAATTTAACATGTTCGCCGCCAACCCAAGTACACCCCCCCCTTTAGCGTTGACATTAACATTTGCTATCAAACATTAACAAAACCAAAAAAAAAAAAAGAAAATACACAGAGCTCACCCGAGAAGCAACTCAATTAAAGTTAAAGATACACAAATACCAACATGTTAATGTGATTTAAGGTACTGTTAAGGAATGAACTTCTCACTCACAAAATAGCTAGCTAATTACTTTTTAAATTTTTATTTATTTATTTATTTCCTTTATTTAACCAGGTAAAACCCCATTGATAATCACTTTGATAAACATTAGCCTACCATGCAAGCCAGGATTCAAACATACCTTTATTTTGCCATTTCTTCTCCTATCCCTGACGGATATGTCCTTTTTTGCGACATTGTTTCGCCTAACCACCTGTGTTTTTGATGTGCATGAGGCCGGAGCCAGCGTAACCTTCATTTTTCTTGGCAGGAGGCTCCGGGGAATGGAAAGCCGTTTCATTCAAAATTAAATAAATAAATGTTTAATGAAAAATATAAAAATCCCCATGCGATAAAATTAAATTGACATTTATAGGAGATTTAAAAAATATTTCATTCATTTACATTTTTCCACAATGTTTATTTAATTTTATTTCATAGGGATATTAATTTATTTCATGAAATAGTTATTCATTTAATTTTGAATGAAATGGCTTTCCATACTGTACAGCAAACCTTCTTTAGCTCCAGAGCAGAGAGAGTAAGAATCACTCGGTTTACACCAGCAGCTCTCTGCTGAAATTGTGTTTTTGTACAATAATATATTTTTGATAATATAGACATCACCAATTCTGCATGGACAAAAAAAAATAATACATATATATAAATATTTTTTTTAAACTGCTGTTGGCTTAGGGCCCCCAAGCCGTCGGTTAGTTCGCTTGTGCCTTAGGCCGGCTCTGGTTGTTACAATTATTAATTTAACTTTAAAAGTTTACTTTTTTATAGAAATTCCTTAAGAGCAACACACTATTTTAGCCTAATTTACAATATTCTACTAAAATAAAGCATTATCGTCATAAACTATGTTTTTAGCTCAGTTTTTTTGTTGATTGAAGTATTTTTGTCAGATGGAGGTGTTCTGGCAGATTTTTTTGTTGTCCTCCTCCCTCTCTCCACCAGAGGACATGTTCTGTGTAAGCTGCCTTACCGGTCTCCTCATTGTCCCTACTAATATCTTCTTGCGTGAGCAACCCTGGTACATTCCTCGTTGGACCCTCTCGATCTCCCAGAGAAACCATTCAAGTAACCTTCAAGAAAAAAAAAGAGAATCACTCAAGAACTCAGAAACGAGACTGCACCCGTCTCTTGTCCTCCACCAACCTCTCAGTGACAGCCTGTGTTACCCGTCCGCTCCAGCATCCATCTCTGCAGCCTCAACCACCAGCGAACACCCCCAAACAACAACAATTCCACAAACCAGAACCCCCCAGATCCGGTCAGCCCTCCAATGGCGGTAAACCATCTTTCCTCAAGTAAGCAGTTCTTGTGTATTAACCTTCTTCACTTACCTTGAAAACCTACTCGCCTCTCTTTCCTCCTTCAGAGCTCCCGGTCCCCCACAATGTCGAGACCCCTTCCGTGGTTCCCCAAGTCTAGAGCTGATGCCGATCCTTTTCACATTCAGAATACTCACTTTGTAAATGAAATCACTAATACTGATTATCGGTCGCCCGAGTTGTTTCCAGTTGTGGGTAAGAGGCAAAAGTTAAAACCGTGTCAGTTTTGACTGGAATTCCTTAAATTGTAAACTGTGGTGTATTGGAGAAAATGTGTCTGTAAATATTCCATACATGTATCTTGTTGTGTAACTGTGCTAAACTAATTTTCTTCTATTGTTGGAAAATAATTTTCCAAGCCTTAGCAGGCAGATTTTAATAACATAACTGAGGCTGATATATTTTGGCATTTTTTCTGTTGTATCAAGTTCCCAAATTTGGTCAATTTAATCTAAATTACCAGTTTTGCCAATAATTGTCTCCAGCAATTATTCATAGTTATTTATAGCTGAACTAAACCAATCTATGCAGATCTGGGCCTGCACACGCGACCATGCTCCCTCTCTTCCTTAGATTGGAAACTGATTTGCTTAACATTTATAAATGTATGCATGATTGCAATTAAATTGTTTTTGCTGTAGTGTCTTGAGATGACGTATTGTCAATTTGTGCCATAAAAAGTTCATTAATTAAATTTTACGTGCAAGATAACAGTAACAGTAACTTTCCTAATTGATTCAAGTAGCTGCAAAGCTAAACTAAAAAAATATTTACATTAGATTGTGCCTATTCATTTCATTGGGAGGCCAGCAGCTTAAGCAAAGGGGCTCACCCAATAGCTACCAGACGGCTCCCAAGTAGCCTGTTCAGCCTCATTTAAGGAAAAATTTAGAGATTTCTTATCTTTACTACATATTTTATGTGTTTAAAAGACAAAAAAGGATATATAAATAAAAGAACCAGCACAGATAAACTTAAACTGGTGTTTGAAGTCATTTTAGGTCATACATGTTGGACCTGTGTTACATGCAAAGTCAGCAGAGTGAGAAACATCGTCAACGACAGCTCACACCATGGCTTTGAACTGTTTGACCTACTGTCCTTTAGCAGGCGCTACAGGTGCATCAAGGTCAGGACAAATAGACTCAAAAACAGCTTCTTTTCCAAACCAGTCACCACCCTGAACTCAACTGGACTCTAACTGTGCAATACCCTCACCTATGTGCAATACAATGCCATTATAACAATATATGTGCAATAAACTACATTTATATTATATTTATTTAAAAGCGCAATATCACCACCACCGTCTAATCATCTAGATATTGTTATTTTCTGTATATACTCCATATTTTTATACATTGTTTATATCCTGCAGATCATTCACATAGGTTATTTTTGTTAATTTCTGTATATATTATCCAATCAGTATATATATATATATATATATATATATTTATATATATATATATATATATATATATATATATATATATATATATATATATATATATATATATATATATATATATATATATATATATATATATATATATATATAT
>JAVLVB010000542.1:418842-435406 GCA_032876305.1 Orestias chungarensis
CCACCAACCTAAGGGCCAGGTAACTATCAACGTGGCTAGTGTCAAGGTTAGTTTGACATATTGGATTTAATATGTAGACAGTCAATGCTAGATTAAGAAAACAAAAAACAATCTAAATAAGCAACCTTTGTTGATACTCCCAGCTAGCTGATCTGGATTTGAAAGAATTCTTCTGAGCCTTTGAGGGCATTTGTCTCCCTAAACCTGTGTGCAGAGTATCAACATTCAAACCGTCATATTTTCTTAAATTTTCCTTGATTTCTATGTGTAGGTGGAAGTTTCAGGCCCTTCGACTGTGGTTGTACGTCTGTTATCATAAATATGCCTCTTAACCTCCCTGTTAGACAAGGTAAAGTTGAGCATGTGAGTTTATATTTCATCATTTACATGTTAGGCGCATATATACCTTATCTCACTTTAGCAGATTGTCAGAAATAGAGCCACAATTGTCTAATTTAATTTTAATAGTAACTTAATAAATTTCTACGACTAATTATTAAAATAATTTTGACTAAGTGATACTATTGTTTTTACTACTTCATCTGCTATGTTTAACTTAAAAATAAACATAGATGACTGCACAGAAGTTGGTAGCCTTGCAGCAGATTTCTTGGTTTGAATTGACCTTATGCAAGGAGTTTGCATGTCCTCCCTGTGCATGCGTGGGTTTTTTCCGGGTATTTCAGCTTCCTCACACAGCCCAAAAACCTGACTGAGGCTGATTGGGTATTCTAAATTGTCCTTTGGCGTAAGTGTGTGCGTGATGGTTGTTTGTCTCAGTGTTTCCCTGTGATGGAGTGGCAACCTGTCCATGGTGTGCCCCTGTTTCTCGCCCTTTGTGAGCAGGGGATAGACCCCACAAGTAGAGGTGTGGACTCGGGTCACATGACTTGGACTCGAGTCAGACTCGAGTCATGAATTTGGGGACTTTAGACTCGACTTGAGGAATATAAATAGACTTGCAACTCGACTTGGACTTTAACATCAGTAACTCGTGACTTAACTTGGACTTGAGGATTTTGACTCGAAAAGACTTGCTATTTTTCTCAAAAACTCATAGATTTAAAAACTTTATTGACACAGACCGCTCTCTCTTTCATCTGTGGTTGCTATGTGGCGTCAGCACAACATCCAATCAGATTAGATCCACGTGGTTTTGAACTGACAACCAATCAAATTGCAGGGCCAACGACGAAGACAAACTGTCAAACATGGAGTCAGCTGTGCCCGCTCTGGGTTAAAATCAAAGTTGTCTAAATGTATAGTTATTTTTTTTCGTCAGAATTGCCAGCTCTCCTAGTTGTCGTTCACCAGGACAGATGTGACGTTATTGCAATTCGCGTTTCCCCGTTAGATACGGGGTTCCCCCTCTTCTATTTGCCGCTTGGGCGGCAAACTTTACAGGCACTTGTGCCGAGCTCGCTGCCGACGCGATAGATTTGCCCTTCAGGGAATCTTAATGAAAGCTCAAACTCAGTGTTTATGGCAAAGCGTGCCTACGTCAATGATTGCAATTGATTAGTTCAATTCAACACAGCAGCATTCATTTGATGCAAGAGGCATTTAAATATAACAAGCTTCCATCTCTCTCATGGTGTCACAAAAGTTACCAAAACTGCCGTTAGGAATCATGGGAAACAAAAGGAAGAAGGAAGTAATTACAACAAACATAGGTTGTTGCTTCTTCTAATACTGGTGTAATTAATAATATACTCAATAATATTATTATATGAATATTTACATAACTATTATTATCTATGTAATTTACCTGTAAATAAATATTTATGTATGTATATATATATATATATATATATATATATATAAATATATATATATATATATATACATAAACTTAACAATGAGCAGGGTGGTGCTTTTTAAGTCAGTACTCTAAGCTGTATTGCATTTGCAAAAGATCAAATTAGCCAAAAGTCTGTCAGAAAGAAGTCTGACAGACTTTTGGCTAATTTGATCTTTTGCAAATGCAATACAGCTTAGAGCACTGACATAAAAAGCACCACCCTGCTCATTGTTGAGTTTATGTATTTCCTTTACCTCCCCGGACAGGGTAGAAACTGCCGTGGAAGTAGTTATAGTAATACAAAAGATGCAATAGAAATACAACGTCAGCACTTTAGATTAACTGATTACACTTTCATTTGTTTCCTATTGTTTGAAGGATGTTTTACAAAAAGTTTTGATGAATAAATATTGATCTTAAAAACAAACATTATCTGTATAAATAGAATGTGTTTTTGAAAGGACGTGGACCCACCTCAGCCCACAAGACCCCCTCGACCCCACAAGGATAATGAATGGATGGACGATCGCCATTACACCAGCAAAAACTAAATAATACAGTTACATAGATGCAAGTAGTTAAGGAAAGCCACATCAGGAGTGGACCACAATGTTAGTGGATCCAGCAATATTAATCAATCAGAGAGTGAGCATAGGACTTTTTTAAACAGTGTAATTGTTGGTATGGTACTTTTGTATGGTGGAATTTCCTTTTTTCCCCCAAAAAACAAGATACTGTTTATGCCATAGCTAACGGTACAAACCATTCCCAATAAACAGTGATAGACAGGAGTAGTGTATATTATGAATATTATAAGCCCTATTATAAAGTTCAAAAATTGGGAAAGACATTTTTTATTTTTTTTATTTTTTTTGTGACTAACCAACAAGTTAGTGGAAAGTATTATTGCATGAAGAAACAGATTTGTCCAAATTCTGAATTAGCGATATAATCTTAAATTTTGTTCCACCTTTTAGTGATGTTTTAAACTTCCGTACTTTAAGTAAGATTAGAGCTCAGTATAAATTATAATAATTTACTTCAAATGGTTACAATAGACAATTGTTGAATGGAAAAACTATCGGCATGAAAAATAGATAAAGGTCTCAGAGATGAGTAAAAAATCCATGCATTCTGTCTTTTAAATGATGTAAATGCTGCACATGTGTATAATTATTGATATGATTTGTTAATCAGGTCAATATCTACACCACACGGCCAATGTGATCACAAAGAGTCTCAAAGCTTAGATTGTTAAAACTTTGGATCTGTCAACAGAAAACTATTCAGAGTTCTGCTTTTACATCAAATGGGATATTTTCTAAGCAGGGTTATAAAACCTGTGGCATGTTTCTATTGTTTTTTTATTTAGAATTTGATAAAAATTGAACATTTACATTACAGCCAACACCTTTCAAATAAAAATGCTAATGTGCTCTTTAGCTTCAAAGTGACATTATTAAAAGTCAGAGTAAGCCATGGTGAAAATGGTAATGTGATTTAATTGTTTAAACAGTTTGGAAAAATTTGACTGCTGCAATGTTTCTACACATCTACGCTGCAGTAACTACGATATGCTTTGATTCTTTGCAGTTATTTCAACATCGGAGCGAACAATCAAAGCAAGTCATTGGGTTGTGAGGGTTCACTTTAATGAGATTACATAGCTGGCAGCCAAGCAGCAATTAAGTGAAATTAATTAATTTAGGTGGCAAAATGTGCTCTGAAAGCTTTTGTTAAGTATCTATCAAAGACTGTAAGTGTGCTTCACGTTTGATTGGCTTCCCTTGAGATCAAACACAAATAGTCAGTCTTAACAAACATATATGTAATGTTAATTTTAAAAAAAGACAATTACAAAAAATCTTAAATTCTACAGTATTGGCAATTTAAGTGTTTAAACATGTTGTCTGTTGAGGGTTATAGAAAACTTTCCTGAAGTAGAAATTTCTCTATTCATCATTTTGAATAATGCTAGTGTTAAAGCACTTGTTTTTACTTAAAGTACCCCTTTTCTCTAACATATTATATGTTTTATGAACCTTTAATACTTTTTGAGTTGATGTTTATACATGACTGTCTCATTTCAGCTGGTACAAAATAGATGGTGTTAAAACAATTCATTCTTTAAAAATCCCTATTTTGTTTCTCCAAATTTCAAACAGCATTACAGTTATGTCAGAAAGTTGGTGACGTTAACTAATCAGAGTTTGTTTTGATGCTATAAGACAAACAATGGCCAGAGCTACATGATGACAAAATAATAGCCGGAAACAATTTCTTGTGGCCAGTCATTAGTTAATTGTGTAATGGAAAAATGGTCAAAAGCTTGTTATATTGTCACAAACACCTACACAAACACCTAGTCTTTTTCTCTCGACACCTTTGGGAGTTCCTACTTTAGCCTCCACATTGTGTGTACACTAAGCTTGCAGGGCCTTAAGAGGACAAAATGTTTCTTGTAACTATTGATGCAAACAATAAATCCTGAAGTGGCCACAGAGAGAACATTGGAGGTGTTAGGAGAAATGTTTATGTTGTCTTGGATGACCACTTGTAGGTGTAGTTGTTAACAATACTTTCAACTTGTGTCGATGAAAATATCAATGTTCATAAAAATGAACCTTTATCTGGTAAACTACTGCATCAGGGAACCTCAAAGACAACGGCAGTAAGTAAGTTTGAGGTTAAACAGACATATACGCATTTCTTTAGATTTCCACAACAAGTAAAAAGTGCTTTAGACAAATCCCATAAGATCATTAGTATCCTTCGAAAGATATTAATAGTCTCATCACCTGGGACAGAAAAATATAGCTGGAGCTTCTGGGAGTAGATGGACTAAACCCCACTCTGGCCTAAAAATGTCTGCATTTAAGGTCCTTTCCAGGAGGGTTTAATAATTCATGGATGTATCAGTTTTTCGCAGTTTTTCATTGGACCTTTAAGCGTGTACTTAAATTGACTGAAGCTGCATTTAGAGTGGCTCTACAAAACACACACACACACACACACACACACACACACACACACACACACACACACACACACACACACACACACACACACACACACACACACACACACACACACACACACACACACACACATACACAATTCACACTACACTTCTAAAACTGACCTTTAACCCTAAAAGAGGTGGGTCCACCACATTGTTTTGGCCCCAATGAGGCACAATGAGGCACATTTGTCTTCAGAAGGTTAGTAAATATGCCAAAGATGGTCCTTAATAGAATACCTTAACCAGTACACACACAAACACACAGAGGAATCAGATCAGGCGGAGCAGCAGCATCACAGACAAAATGCAGAATTATTTTATTTAGTTATGTTTAAAAAGAGTTCAATCACCTAATTACAGGTTGTTTTATTTCATTACAGAAGTTGGCTTCCCTGACTTGGAAGTGCGCTCCTCTCAGTTGTTTATGTCTTGGTTTGTAATTGTTTATGTTACATCCTAGTTCCAGTCCCGCATTTATCCTTGGTTTGTTGTTCCTCTTCCGTGCCGTGTAGTTTATATTCCTTTTTGATTACCTGTCCGCGTTTATCCTTGTTCCATTGTTCCTCCTCCGTGTCGCATTGTTTATATTCAATTCCGGTCCCGTGTTTGATTTGTTGTCCCTCCTCTATGCCTCGTTCACTCAGTCTTCTGTTCATGCTCCGGTCAAATCTTCCAATAAATAAATTTCTCTCCCGCAATCCACCTCTGCTCGAGTCATACTTATGGTTTCTTGACAGTGACCCTAGTTAAAAAAGGGTGAAAAAAAATCTGCGATCATTTCAGTTTAATTCAATCCTAACATACTTTCTGATCCCTAATGAACACTAAATGAAACAAATATTTTCCAAGGTTTGAAATAGTTGTAAATTCCTGAGTTTGAATAGGAAGCATATCCTGTAGTGGTCTATATCCCAGCAGGTCTGAAGGAGCTTCCAACAGAAAAAAAACACTTAGTTGCTATGTAGTGGTGTCAAGAGAATGATCAATTGCCCAGAGATCAATTCTCTCTTGATTTTATGAATCCTTGTTTGCATCATCAACATCTGATTTAAGAGTAGTCTCCAGAAACAAATCTTTCTCATCAGGTAGTTGAGCCATGTTAAGTCTCCGACTGTGATGCTGCCACCCTAACAGATGATGGCAGAAGAGATTGCCCTTATGCTGGTCCCGATCCGATATTTTGATCGGATCGGCCACCAATCTTTATAAAAAATGTGTATCTGTGTCGGATCGGCCGACACGGGAAAATTCCGATCCCAACTCCCGATCCAAACTACGATCTGTGTTGTCCAACACACCAATTTGGATAATCCATTCCAGTTTTGGCTGTGTTTCCCCTATTAACCGGTCCGCATTTTACAGCACACCTTCAGCACACGAGCATTAGCATCTCCTAACCATTAACCCTCTAAGCGCCAAAGTCTCAAAATTGCAATTGGCAACATTGCTGAATAAAACAGGCTGTATCTATAAATGTCGGATCTTGTTATTACTTTTCACCAGGGGTTAGGGGACATATGTGCCTGTAATCTGAGCAGCATTTGTGGACATGGTTCTATTCAAAGTTTTTGAGTAAAAAGAGTTTATAACACATCCTCCCGCGCAGAGAGTCGCGGCAGCGAAGCAGTGGCGCGAAACCAGAGCAGCGCAGAGCGAAAGAGGGTTTTTCTTTTTACTTGCGATGCGTGATGCGTCATCGTCTTGCAAATGCCAAACAGGGGACGCGGTCGGGGTGGCAGAGGGGCTCATAACACCGCAAAGAGGGGTGAATAAAGTGGGGATGAAAAACACAGCGGTTTTCATGGCAGACGCCGGAGAAGCCGTGGAAAAAAACACTGCTAATGGTGGCGTTCACTGCTGTACCGTACCGGCGGTGATGATGATGATGGCTGGCAGTTCTTGAGGGAAGAGGAAGAGTGAATCCGAAACTTTGATGAGCCTGTTGGTTATTGTGGAGACGATCTGACAAATTCTGAGCCCGTTGATTTAATTTCTCTTTTTCTGAATGATGAATTGACATTTTCCAATTTGGCCGCCACCAGTTGATGTCACAATAATCTAATTACAAGAAATATCTACTTCTATCCCAAATTTAGGGTAATACTGAAGATATTTCTCATTGACAGTAAACCTTTATCTCAAACCACTTCAAAGTTATAGCCTTTTGACACCTTGATTGCAAAATTGTATATTTTCTTGAAAAAACTCCGGCGCCTAAAAGGTTAAGACAGTCAGTCAGTTGTGTGGGATTATTTTACCTTAAAGGACGAAAAAGACAAGAGGCTTTTTAGCGCAGTCTCACTCATCATTGATGAACACAGGAGCAGGCCGACACCTGAGCATGTCGAAATGCTCGTCTTTGTAAACAGAATCTCCCCATCATGCTTGGACTGCAGTCAGGGCAAACAGGTAACAATGAAGGGAATGGGTAGATGGAGATGGAGCAGAAAAGTGTGGAGGAGATTGGGGAGTAAAAGGCATTTTTTCCTTTAAATATAGTTTAAAATATTATTTGCACTGATTTTTTAAAGCCTTGGTTTACACTTGTTCAAGAGCAGATAACTGATGCTGACTAATAGACTTTTTTCTACTCAGGGTGTTTGTGTGTTTTGCTTTTTTAATATAGTTTCCAATATTTTTTGCACATATGGCTTTTTAAGCCTTGGTTTACTGATGCCATTTCTGGTTGTTATTTATTATTTTGTCTATTTTGTGTTTATTTATTCCTGAATAAACAGGTCAGTTTCTCATGACCAACTATTGTGTATTATTCCAACTCACCTAATTCAGCTGGTTAGTTGTTATCAAGATTAAAACCCTTTTCAACATGAGTCTGACAACAAAGTAAGTAGGCTAAATAACTTTAAACTTTAATAGATAATTGGATAGGCCGGTATCGGTATGGGCCGATACGAAAAGCAACAATATCGGTATCGGATCGGAAGTGCAAAAAGCTGGATCGGGACATCCCTAATTGCACTCTCCACAACATACTTAGAGAAGATGTTTAGCATCTTTCTGCAAATATTGCTCTGTCATGTCTTGTAGATGGCTTCATTGTTACATCTGTATTCTGGTGTTTTGTTCAGGTAAAAACTGAGTTACTTTATTCTTCCTCACTACCTCCATTTCTTCCCCTTTGAAGAAAATAGTGTCTGACCCAACCCCGTTTCTCTTGAAATTTATAACTATTTCCAACCTTTTGTTTACATTCAAGACATGATGATTGTTCTGAAACGTTGCCACGAAAGCAGTCCACCAGCATTATATACTCAACCTTTTCAACATCTGTGATTTAAACAATGGGACAGTACAATGTTTTCTGAAGTCCTGATAAGTGTAGATATTTCTGGCGCACTTTCGTGTGCATTCGTGAGATGTAAGAGAGAAGAAAATGTTTCTACTAGCAAGAAACCTCTCAAACATCTCCCAACTGAAAGTAAGGAGTAGGTCAAACATTCTTCAGTAGATGTTAAAGACTGGTAGATGGCTACAAAAAGGTTCTCACTGAAGTTATTTTGGTAAAGAGAGTACACTACAGGTTACAAGGTCGCGTTTCTAAACTGTTTCTTTTAGCTCAAACATGCATTACTTTTTTTTATTGTGTTTAATTAATAAAGCACCCACACCTGTAGTCGAATCACTATTTTAGAAATTAATAAACAGTGGAGATTAACATGTTTGTTGCTGTACAAAAAAATGCAGCGACAAAAGTAAAAGTAAATGAAATATTAGAGGCGTAAAATTTATTTGTTTTATTGGACTTGACAATTCTGGATATTTAACTATATGACAATGCTTTGAAATGAAGTCTTAACATGAAGCTGCGTGTTAGAAAAAGCCTTTTTTCTAGAGGACTGAATTCGTGTACAGCAAATTCCGAGTCATGGGATGATGTTACAGCAGTAGTCTTACCCTGAGTGCCTACTAGGTGTACTTAGTTTTTAATAAGAAGATTTTCAAAGATGTGACACTTTGTCTGAGGCATTTGTGTTTCAACCAACTAGAATAGGAAAAAAAAGCTTTTAGAGCTTTTTGTCTCTGGTAAGGGGGGCAATTTTATACAGCACTGCAATAGTACAACCACAGCTGCACCACTCGGGAGCTTCACGCAAGCAGCTTTGTTTTGTAATCATTAAATTACCAAACAGGTGCAAGAACAAAAAATCAGACTTCATCCCAGCAAATATGGCAATAGTTCCATTGTCACATCTCTCGCTCTCCAAGAAGAACATACATGCTGGAATGGAGCAAACGATTTTAATTTATGTTTGCGAGAGCACAAGCAGTGTCTGGAATAAATGAAATACTTGTTTACTAGGGTACAGCATCCAATGTCCACAAAAAACTTAAAGGTCATCAACAGAGAACACAAGAAAAACAAACTCACTGGTTATTTTACACACCATGTGTCTCTGAACAAGCGAAGAAAATCTCCACATTGTTGTTTCTAAAAAGGACAGATTTCACGTATGTGTTTCATAGTACTGAAAGTCAAAACCTCATGTATGTCATGTACTCTGATTGCTGATCTACATCAAGAGGTTGGCATCTGTTTGTGGATCCTTTGGGATAAGAAAGGGGACCTAGTTGACTACTCTATGCTTCAACAGCATAAAAAAGCAATGATGTCATGAATTAACTGTAGGTATAGATACAAAAAGCAATCACAAAAAGCTTTATTTTTATTTTCACTCTTTAATGTGAACAACTAGGTGTCACTATCTGTGTTTTTGATTTCCTTTGTCTTAAGTGTTATTCCTAGTTGTTAGTCTTATGTCCTCGTTTGTGATTAGTTGTTATTACTTGAGTTCAGTTATTTTCATCATGTTTATTGTTCTACTCTGTAATGTTTAGTTGTTCTGTTTTCATCTATTGTTTACATCCTGTAGCTCCTCTGTTGCGTTAAATACTTCCTACATTGTTTCCCCCGCAAGTCACCTTCTCTCCTCCTTAGCCTGCACACATAATCACACACAGCTGCTGCCACTCTGCAATTATGTTCTCCCCTCTATTCCATTACTCACTCTCCCTGTACATATAACCAGTTCTGTCAGCCACTCACAGTCAAATCTTTCTAAGTTGTCAGTCTGCTCAGCTCGCTCTTCATCTCCCATATTTGCTGTTGTCTCCTTCTCGTCTTCCTGTGTTCTCCTCACTCTGTTCCAGTACTCCCTGTTATCCCTAGCTCCTCTTGTTCCTGTGTCCTCGTACTTTTAAGTTATTGCCAGTATCTGTACCATCCGTCACCTGCTGAGTTTCGCTGGCTTCAACTTTGTAACCATATCCGTCTTCAATAAAACCATACTTCTTCAACAAACAATTTCCATTTATGTTTGGATCCACAACAGCAAAGCTGTCTTATGAAACTAGGAGTTTGGTTACAATTACAGACAGTAAATCAATTAATAATTAAGCAAGGTCAAACAAAGAGGAAGGAAAAGAAGGGAATGAAAAATGTGACAAAGACAGATGTAAGGTTACTGTAAACATTATGTTATTTCTTCTGCTCCTGATATCATTCTGCTGAATGATGATTGATAATGGCATTAACCATTAGCATAACATTGTTTGCTAATATAGCCAGCACTATCTGTTAGTTAACATCAGTTAATGTTATGGAAGGGCCCAGTTGTTATGGAAAATGTTATCCCCTTCTCTCACCTTCCTTGGGCAAATCATACTATATTATGATGCAGTTCACTGATTCTTACTCTTTGAATTCTGCTAATTAATATTTCACTACAATGACAATACAAATATTATTATCCTTTATAATACCAATATAATTTGTATATCCGAACAATGACATTGTCTATTGTACACAGTACACAGTACTCATGCATGCATGTACAGTATCTCTTTTTTTATTAATATTAGTTCATATTATTTTTATCTTTCAAATTATGTGTTTATTATTAGACTAGTTTCACATATCTCTCTTCTCTCTTCAGATGCACTGCTGAGGTTTCTCATGTCCCACTGTTGCAAATCCTCCTGTTGCCTCCCCCTCAGCAGCAATCAATGAAAAAAAAAAATCAAAAATACTTTATTTATCCCAAAGGGTGCTCCAACAGACCCAGTTGACTGACCCTTCCATAACATTAACTGATGTTTACTAACATATGGTGTAGATACTGTCATTTCTTCTCTTGATAAGAGATTTTATAATCTTTGGAGATGAGCAAAACTTTTGGTGTGCTCCTTGATTTCCCCAATTTAGGAGAAGAGGACCTGCTGCAGAAGTGTCAAACCTTAAGTACTGCTGTGACCAATAACGGCCAGCCAGCCAAATATTGATGGTGCAGAAACTGCAAGGGAAATGCTAAATTTCCCACCATTGCCATCAAAGAATATGAAAAACATGGAACTTTTAACCTTCCTACATGGCTGCTGGCAGAAACTTACCCCAACATGTGGGTTGCTTTGGGAATCTCTGTCCTCTTCCTATTTCAGTGGCTGCTGCTGAAAGAAGCTTTTCCAAGCTCAAACTGGTTAAAACTTACCTGAGATCTACTTTGATGTAAATAAATCTTAGTGGACTGGGCATCATAAGCATAAACACCTCCCTACTTTGACATACAGCTGTCCCAATACACATTAATTTTTTTTTCTTCACACGAGTCATGGACTTTTCTGAGTCTATATGTTTGTCTTCAACCAACTCAGGAGCTGCTTGTCCTTTATTTTCTTTCCCCTCTTGCCTGCTTGTCTTCAGAAGTTAGGTGAAGAGGAAGCTAGGCTTTAAGCCAAGATGGTGTACGACCCAGCTGTTTGGGCAGCTATGCAGGATTCTGTAGCTCAGCTCCAACCTTAGCCTGCCCTAAGAGAAGGTCCCAGAAGACATTCAAACCCCTCTGGGATTTGGGGTATTTAAGCTTTTAAATTGCTAAGCAGCTGCATAAGGTGTAAAAACAAGATATTGTTGCCATCGTCCCACATCATGACCATTTATGAGCTTATGACCTAATGCCTTAATCTACCGTTGGAGCAGTAGAAGAAGATATCAATCAATCGTTTAGCCTTGTTTTGCATGCTTATGGTTCAAGTGAATGCTCATTTGGGACAAACACAACAGTACTGAGCAAGGTGGCGCAGCACGAAAATGTACAAGATTTTATTAAGTGAACATCTGATAAGAAAGCATGTTGGAGAGGAAGAGTCAGCGAAGTTAAATAATGACACGTAATGAGAAAATAAATTTGCTACATAGAAGTTGATCCAAAATGCTGCAGCAAGAGTTCTGATTAAATTTAAAAAGAGAGATCATGTCTACCCTATTTTAGCTTGCCTTCATTGGTTCCCTTTTTTAGATTTTAAGATTCTTCTTTTGACACATAAAGCCCTCAACAATCAAGCTCCATCATACTGTAGAGATCTGATTACTACTTACATCTCTACCACACCACTTCGCTATCAGACTGCAGGTTTACTGGTGGTTCCTAGAATTTCTAAAAGTAGAATTGGAGGCAGATCTTTAAGTTATCAGGCTCCTGTCCTGTGGAACCAGCTTCCAGCTTTAGTCTGTAAGGCAGATACCCTGTCTACTTTGAAATCTAGGCTTAAAACCTTCCTGTTTGATAAAGCTTATAGTTAGGAAGAGGTATAGAATACAGCCTAATCCGGTTGGGGGAAGATCTATCGACAGACGGTTCTCCTTTGCTCTACCTTCCTTATGTTTCATTCTACAGGATTAGGTTATTTAAATTATTTCTGTATTTATGCTTCTACAGACTGAGGCTGCTGGAGTACAATCTCATCACTTCTCACTTTGCTAAATTCGTCCTTTGTTCAATCTAGTTTAGTTGACTTTATTTTAACCTTGTTTTCACTTAGTGTTCTTCTCTCCATAGTAGTTACATTTGGTCTGACGTTCTTATAGCCGAGATGGCTTCTTGGAGGAGAACATCAGATGAGATGCTTCCAGTGACGTCCTACAACTGCTGCTATAAACTTTTCTTTTTTTCAGTTTCCTCTGCATCTATATTTGTCTCCTGTCTCTTCAAACCCCCAGTCGGTCATGGCAGACGGCTTCTTGTACATAGCCTGGTTCAGCTTCTGGAGGTTTCCTCCTGTAAAGGAGAGTTTTATGGGATTGCTATAAAGTCAACAACAACACAAGTCATTGTTTCGGTCGGCTTATTCCAGAGGAGTAAATCCTGCAAATCAATGACTCGATCTAAATCTACTGGGTTTCCTTAGATTGGACATTTTCTAAAAATAATTTGTTTACTATGTATCTAAGATTCTAATTGAATCGCTTGATTTTAATTCAATTGTCTCTGTTTGCTCCTAACTATTATTTAAGTGCCTTTAGACCACAACTGTTGTTAATTGGAACTAAATAAATACTTTTGATTCTTATGCTGTACACTCAATAAGTTGTACGGACCCCATTTTAGTATTTTTTTGCTTAGACATTAGCTAATATTTTACACTGTTGATGTAATTTTTTCTTATAAAGTAAGTTAAATGAATTCCAGTGAACTGCAAAATTCTCTTGTTTCCCTTTTTCTTAAGGAAAATTAGTTGTTATTAGATTATATGGGAATGTAAAGGCTAAATACATTTTTTTTAATAAAAAGCTATAAATGAGTACTCATAAAAATAATTGACAGATTATCGATTATGAAAAGAATTAAAATAAAGTAACAGCTAAAATCCTTCCAGCTAAAAAGAGTAAAACCCTACTAGAACAACAAATCAGAAATAATCTAACAGAGCGAATTTATGACATGCTTTAAAACATAAGCTGTGCAATTCTGGGTTACTTAGTTCTGAGCATCAATGTGGCAGAAGGGAAGATGAAAACTCCCAGGTATAAAATCTGCAATAGTCACAAAACGCTGTGATGTTGTGGACCTAGATGCAGAAGATGGAGACGCCGTTGGATGAGAGGAGGATTTCATTGCAGGTTTGGATGATGAACACAGGAACCCAGAACAGCAACGGAACACAGAGAGCGAATGCTGGCGTGGCATGTAGAGGTGCAGCAGAACAGAGACCGGCAGACTGGGGACAACGAGGAAATAAGGGAACTCAGAAGGAACACTGGAGATAACGAGGACGACAACAAGGACATCGAGCAGGGAGGAACCTAACGTAGGTAATCGAGCGGTGAGTGGTTAGGAGAACCAGGTATATAAGCTGGGAGGATGTGAAGTGGAATAAAGGAAATAATTAGACAACAGAGTGATTACAGGTGTGTGTGGTTAAGAAAGAAGGAAGATAACCTCTCTACTTTTAAATCTAGGCTTAAAACCTTCCTGTTTTAAGAAACTGAGGCAGAGAGAAAATGTCAACAGGAAACAAGAGGGAAATGTAAACAACGGGAGAAGGAAAATACAGAAAACATTAATATTAATCAAATAGAACTACTAGAAATACAAAGGAAGGCATTAAAAACTAAATGGTAAAACTAGGAGGAAAAAGGAGAATATATCTAAACATACTGAGAAAATAACTAGAAACAATGACTAGAGAAACACTGACCACGAACAAACACATACCATGACACAACCTTGTGAGGGTGCTGTTATCGCCTACTTTTTTTTGGCTGTTTATTTTGTGGCTTCAGAGTAAGGCCCCTCTGCTGGTGCCGGTGCTCGACTTCGGCTCCCTTCTCTTTGAGATCAACATTTGTTTGGTTGTTTTGTTTGCTATGCACTGATAACCTTTCCAGGGTATACCCTGCCTCTCGTGCGATGATATAGGCACCAGCAGACTTTTGTAATCCTACAAAGCATAACCGTGTTAGATAATGAATGGATGGATTGTTGGTTTGTTATGGTTTGGGATAGGTTTATATAGTATTGCTTTGCTTGGATTTAGACTAAAATATAATCCCTAATCTTTTCTCTGAAGAAATAAATGTTCAAGTTTTATTTCCTCAGTTTAATAAACAAATTTACAGCACAAATTCCTCCAGACAGCAGGTGGAGGAAACAACAGGGAACTAAACTGACTGACTGACATGGAGGAAGCAGATGAAGAAACATTGAGCCACGCACAGGATGCACTAGGTAACTTAATACAAATAAACCAGGTTCATATACTGGGAGGGTTAGTTGTGTAAGAGAAGCAAATATTTACAGCTGTGTATGATAATCAGAGGAAAGGCTAAGGGAGAGCGAGAGTGTGACAACAAAGAAAAATAACAAAGATCACAGGACGAGAGCTGCGCAGTTGCTAGCACTGTTGCCTTGGGTCTTGCTCTAAGGAGTTTGCATATTCTCCCGCTGTGCGTGGGTTGTCACTGGGTACTCTGGCTTCCTCCCAAAGTCCAAAAACCTGCCTGTTAGGCTGATTGGATACTTTAGATTGTCATTAAATGTGTGTGGATGAGTAGTTCTTTGTCCCATCTGTATCTGTGTTTCCCTGCGATGGACCGGTGACCTGTCCAGGGTATTCCCCCGCCTCTGTCCCAAAGTGCGCTAGTGATAGGCACCCGCACACCCCTGCGACCCCACAAGGATTAGAAAATAGGTTGGAAAATGGATGGATACAATAATGCTAACAAGACAACTATACATACGAAACAAAGGACAAGTCCTATAAATAATCAAAACAATACAAATGCAGAACACGCTAAAGTATCAACAATAAGGAAATAACTAATAATAACAATAAAACAAGGACATGGTTTAGTTGGTCATTTAGATCAGTTTACAACTTTCCAATCTAAAAAAAAACAGTAGATTGCATTAAGTCATTCACTCCTCTTGGACCAGAATGCAGAAATAGTAGACAAAAGCTGTTGATTTTACAGTTTTGTCTAATACTGAGCATGCATATAATGACAGTGTAAAGGAAAACCTCCCCCCTCCAGCAGAACTAGAACCTTGCTCAATACGAGGGGTCATCTGTTACAACTGGGTTTGAATTTGAATAACAATCATTCTATTTCTATATTGGGGCACACAATAGTCCAAATAGTAGTGCAAACATTACATGTAATAGGAATCTTAAAAGACAGAAAAAGAAGGAAACTGATGTAGATGTACTTTTTCAGTTAGACTTCAAAGGTTCATTGCAGGAGATGAAAATTTTGAGTTGTTGGGAGCACAAATAACCAATGCCACAGTCAGGGGCACACAATAGTCCAAATAGTAGTGCAAACATTACATGTAATAGGAATCTTAAAAGACAGAAAAAGAAGGAAACTGATGTAGATGTACTTTTTCAGTTAGACTTCAAAGGTTCATTGCAGGAGATGAAAATTTTGAGTTGTTGGGAGCACAAATAACCAATGCCACAGTCAGGAAATGAGTCATAGCTAGTGGAACCCTAAACCATGTGAAACTTCTATGAAAAGAAAAGCACTGAGAAAACAGAAAGTTAACAGTAGAAAAAACTGCAACTAATGCAGACCAGAAGAAAGTAACAGAGTGAGGAAAAGATAGCAGATTGTCGCCAAGCAGCCTAAGTCCATAGCAGCATAACTAAAAAGATATAGCTCAGGATAATGTAAACCTTTGGAGAGAAACATTAAGGAGGTAGAGAGAAGGAGAACCATCTTTCTAGGCTAAACTATTCCCTCAACCGGATTAGGCTGTCTTCTCTGTCTTCTCCTAACTATAAACTCTATCAAAGAAGAATATTGTAAGCCTACCCTTAAAATTAAACAGGGTGTCTGTCAGAACAAGGCTTGAAGTTGGGAGACTGGTGACTAAAATATCTATCTATTCATTTCACTTTTAGAAATTCTAGGAACCCTCTAGAAAATTTAAAGTCTGAGAGTA